>LQNS02276866.1:29051682-29068507 GCA_001587735.2 Parhyale hawaiensis
TCATTCTTTTGTTTTCTCCACCCGCTGGGTTGGTTGCGTGGGGGTTTGTTAACCTCATGGAGTTTCTCCGTTCCTACGTCGCCAGCCTGGTGTGATTTAATAATAATAATAATGGGGCAATGTGTCCGCTCGGCAATTGCTCTCTCCGTTGTTTGTCAGGCTAACATAGCAGACAACTTACAGACTGCGCACATCAAGACGCTGCCGCTCAGTTCAAAACAACAAACCCAATTAAGATATGAACTGCTTTTATTGCATTTTTAAAGGGAAAAGAGATTGTGAATACCAAATATATTGTGGGGATAATTTAATTGAATTGCTGTGATTCAGGATCAAAAATTGTATAGCTGTCTATACCACTGCTTCTTATTCATAGATACAGTACTTTGCCTCGACTGTCCTGTTCATCCTCTGGTGTGTACTCCTTCAAACAGTCGGTGGATATAATCACCTCCGTGTATATGTTTGAGCACCCTGGTGCTTCACTCCCCCACAGGCGGCGGAGATAATCACCAGTATGTGTGTGTGTGTGTGTGAGAATACTGATGCCTCACTCTCACACTGTCTCACTCCCCCACAGGCGGCGGAGATAATCACCAGTATGTGTGTGTGTGTGTGTGTGTGTGAGAATACTGATGCCTCACTCTCACACTGTCTCACTCCCCCACAGGCGGCTGAGATAATCACCAGTATGTGTGTGTGTGTGTGAGAATACTGATGCCTCACTCCCCCACAGGCGGCTGAGATAATCACCAGTAGTGTGTGTGTGTGAGAATACTGATGCCTCACTCCCCCACAGGCGGCTGAGATAATCACCAGTATGTGTGTGTGTGTGAAAACACTGATGCCTCACTCTCAAACTGTCTCACTCCCCCACAGGCGGCGGAGATAGTGAGGGGCGGGTGCGAGGAGAGTGAGCTCATGAGTGCCCTCAAGAACGCCGGGCTGGCCACCGACCAAGAGAGACTGGACGAGTACTCGGACAGATTCTTAGAACACATCGAGCACATCCAAGAGGTTGGAGATTGCCCGCCTCTTGGGCTCCTTTGTTATGCTTTCCCTCTATGGCCTTGCTGCCCACGCGCCGGTCTGCCTCTAGGCCGCCATTGTGCTGCTCCAGTCTTGTTATTACCATAGTTTTTGCTCTTTAGGCTGAGGCTGCACATCACTGAAATTATACCATTGTTGTGGTGTTGTGTGTTGGTGTCATTGTTATAGTTTTACTCTTATGATGATTACATTGTTCTTGCTAGTTGAGATATGTCTATTAGTTTTCATTTTAAAAATTGCTTTTGTTTGCAATGCTTCATACGGAGTCGCCGATATTTTTCTCTCTTAGCTGAAGTGGTGCGTAGAGACAAAGCTGAGCTATCCGTCAGGACTTGCGCGGTTGAATTATTAAAATTTCCCTGAATGCACAATTGCCAAAATAAATCAGATTTAGCATATTTGACGTTTTGCTCGATACGTTCGTTCAGTTACTCGAAACCTTGCTTTTCATATACAAGTAGATGGAAAATATGCGCTTACAGACAAAGAAGTGGAGCATAACTCCAAAACAATATTTGGCATTAGGGTAAGGGGCCTATAAGAGACGCACTGACCCAATGGAGACGCACCTGCGTCACAGCCCTAGTAATAATAGTGGGAGAATACATCAGCTCACTTAGAACTCGTGACTGTTTTTAATGTTTGCCGAAGTTATAGCTGTATATTCCGGTTAAAAGAACGCGGAACAGCTAAAATTTTCCTTACATAATTGGCACCTGAGATCAACTCAAGATCTTAGTCGTTATATTTATTAAACAGCATATTGAGTATGATGCTTACGAGTCATTCGCGAAACATCAATGAAGATCTCAACTTGATCACATCTACTGATACCTACACTGTGCAGTATATCAGTCAAATCTCACCTACACCACGTCAACAAAACTTTGCGAGTAGATCTGTACCTAGTCCTAGGAAGATCAAAAAAAGTTCCTCAATGACGTCACGCCTCTGAACTGGGTTGTCTTGTTCACGCGTCATTGTTGCAAACAAATTCCTCAAGCAGGGACTCCTAGAACAGAAAACTCCTGAAAGGGAGACTCCGAAACAGAGGAAATCCAGAAATGTGAACTGAATGTAGCGCTATCATTGGCGAACTGTAGCAGTGGCCGGCGCCACATTGAGTGGCATTAAAAGAGATGTAAAGCTTGATTGTTCGTACGTCCAACTGTACATCTTCACGATTTCCAATGGTGTTCGCCGCAGAAGATGTTTTACGTACGTAGAGAAGAAACTCATGCTGTAGAACCTGTCATCGACACTGAGGCAGTTTATCTTTGTGCATTTTAGTAGTTCCGCGGTACTCCCTTGACCGAGCCGTAGAGTTCGGATACTGAGGTTTGGTTATGCTAAGATGTTGGGAGTTGCGCCTCCTGGAGAGCTCAAGGCTTACCACACAACCTGGAGCCACAGTCGACTTACAATAGCGGTTGAGACAAACTAATGCAATTACGCTTACCTTGTCTAAACTGTAGCCTTGAGCGTTGTATTCACCACTTTTGATGATTGAGTTGGAAACCTTGATCGCATTCCGGCTCACTCCTCCGACGCTCTCTAATAGTCATCATCAGTTATTTGCGAAAACTTTCCTATCGCATTATTTTTCCTTTGCATTGGGCAAGCGTTCTCACGGATGGTGAGCCTGTAATGACTAACCATCGTTTTAGAATTGTTCTAAACATCTATGATTGAGTAACGTCGAATCTCCTTCAGATTGAGTATATTTTACAGTAGGCACTTCTTAAGTGATAATTTTATTCTTTAGCAGTGAATGATCTCTGGAAAGACTCTAGGCGACGTAGGTCTTACCGTTTGCTCGGTATTCAGGATGTATCCTCGCGAAAGCACGGATTCGAACACAGCGCGCGTAACGCGCCAATAACGTCTGGTGGCTCTGCTTGCTACTTCAGCAAACATGAATTCTTGTGCCCATTCCAGCTCGATGAGAGATTGTGAACATTGATAATGATATAATTCAGCAAGATGCGAGTCAAATCAACTATTTTAACTTTGTTTTTGCACTGACGTAGTTATGGCGTCATAAACAGGTACTAGCTATTGATTGTTTTTTTTTTTCTAAAGTCAAGAAAAAAGGTCGTTGATGGAGCCTTACCGTAGTGGACTTCTATTATCTGTTTAGTGCAATAATAGAAATTGCCTCTATACTACCGATTTGCACTTCGAAAATAACCTCTCCATTAAAGGGAGCTATAGAATGTCGATATGCCAAACTGTTTTTTTCAACTGAAAAAGCTGTGGCTAGACATGTGGCAGGTACATCGCTAACTGAATAAAACAAGCCGGTATGGTGCACTGTGTGTCTGCTGAAGTGCTGAATATTGCAGCTTTGGTCGCTTTACCCTTAGATCTTTATGTTATCTTCTCTTTCGTTCCGTCCCATCCCTCATTTTATTCTTACTGATGTTCTTATTTTGTGCTCTTCCTCTCCATACGGGCTACACGCGCCTAGTTGTTTCGTCTCCTGGTATCGCCGAGAACGCTGAGGCTAACTAAAGTGGCTCAAACTAGGCATATAATGATAATAAGAATGATAAGAATAATCACTTTGTGCCATAAGCCTGTTCTGAGGGAACTTTGACACCGGCAGGTGTGCAAGCTGCTCCGGCACGTGGCCCCCACCGAGTCACTGCAGGTCGCCGCCAAGTATAACGAAATCAACCTTAAAATTTACGGGCCACAGGTTGTCACGGCCGCCCAGACCCTCTGCCTTTACCCGACCTCTAAAATTGCCAAGGAGAACGTCGAAGGTAAGGAGCAGATGCTCTTAGTTTCTAAGCAAGTACCTAACGCTAATTTGGAATACATACATACATGCTGTCTCTACCTTACGTCTGAAATTGCGAAAGTAAACTTGGAAACTAAACGTGAGTGCCGGTGTGTAGCAGTGACTGCAACCTGGTGAACCCCTCCGGTGGCGGTAGAGAGATTGCAAGGTGTGGCTGTTAGATTCACCTATTCTTTGTTCTGTGGAGTTGTGTTTCAGGGCGACCCACTACGCTAACGCAGCGTCACTTAGGTCATCTGGACATCGTTCCTTCTTCCCTCACAGTGCTCGGTGCCTCATTCTTGCTTCTACTTTCGAATTTATTTACTCTTCTTTCTGCCGTCTCCCCACTTGCTGAACACCGCAAATTGGTTCTTAGATGAAACGTGTCGCTTCATTTGCTAAAATGCTGGGCGTTGTAAAAGGTTTATTAAGCGTCATTTTTCCATGCTTGTCATCAACTTTTAGATTGGAAATAAATTTTGTTACATTAACTTGATTTTCTTCCTTCAGGCAGTTATCAGGAGCAGTAGGAAGCGGTAAGGGAAATGAATGCCACAATGGAAGTATGTACTGTAAAAAGAAATGGGAAATTTGCTTTCCTCCAAACGGGCCACAGTGCGTCGGACATCGCCAAACGGCTAAGTTAGTCGGATGACCGTACACAGACTCGTAGATAAATTGAGGAAGCGTAAAGGCCTCAAGGATTGATTAACGACGTTCAGGAAAATTCCGAATAGCCTTTAAAAATGATCTCCATGATAAAATGGCTGCTTGAGCAAAGGAAAAAAAAGTCTGCCGCCACAATGTCCAGGGTCGTCGTGACTGAAGGTGGAAGCAGTTTGAAACTTGTGGAAAGGCATTTGCTAACTGTTCGCATACAGTAACAACGTCAAGAGCGCTGTCTTCGTCTGCTTGACGTTTGAAGAGCTAATGAAAATTGCATTGTTATATTCTAATAGGGAAGATCTACAAGGTGGATCCGGTCCTATACACGATCATGTCGCACTACCTCTTCTCGAAGGTCCGCTGTATGTCTAGCTCCAAATACTGTGCTACTGTAATGCTTGTGCCTAGATGAGACCCTCGATGTCCGACTTGTGGCCCGCACTGAGAAGAGCAAAGATCTTGAGTCCTTTTGCTTCCATTGTGACCTTCATGCGCCTTCCAACAAATAAGTAATAATTGCCTGTGACGAAGAGTTATGTATACTTTTTGTCGCAAACATATAGAAATAAGTATGTATAACTGGACTGTTGCAAGACCCGATATGTAGCATGCCTCCCTTGTGTCTTCCTCATGGAACACCGCTGTAGTGCATGAGAAGGATTTAACTTAGGCTTAAACCAAGTGCAAACAAGTGAAGTCGGTATCAGATCGCAGGATGGATCATTAGTGACGTGGTCCAGACGTATTTCCTATACCCCAGTCAGGGAGATCTTCTGGCAGACCCTATCGCTGTCGGAATGAATATCTGTGGGCCTCATGCCCCTGAGGGCTACCTACCTCGAATAATTTACCTAAAGGGTATTGCTTCTAGCCGTACTTCGTACTGATGAGGTTAGTTCGCAAAGTTAAGTAGGACCTTGATGCTTTCCCTTCTACTTGACGATGTGGTCCGCCGAAAGGGATGAGCGACCTATCCTTCAGGACTCCTCCCTGCCTCCGTGTGGGGTACACGTAAAAGCCCTCGGGACGAGTGTTTCTTTCTTGTGTTCTCAATTCTTCTTTTCAAGATGCTTTGCACTTTAGTTCTTGGCCAGTAGTAGCGTACAAGACCAACTGAGACATTCTGGCAAAAATATACCGCGATGAAGTATTTTTGTTAAAGCTACGTAAAAACCGAACCTTCACTGTAGCGATCACTTATGTTGGATACAGTGGTATAAGTAGAGCACTCTGAGAGCGCATACCTCCGCCAAACGAGGCAATCTACGGTAATGCAAAATTCAAATTGGCTCTGAAACCATGATTTTCTTTGTATCAACTCCGATATCTAATCACTTGTGCCTTTGATAGTGATAACAGTTAATACAATTTTCTTGAAGACCCGTTTGAGTTATGCTGCTGGCAAACATTGTGACAAACATGAGTCAAACATACGAACGAACGTACCGATCTGTACCAAAATTTAATCATTTATGTCTTTTAACATTACTTACAACTCATATAAATTTAATTAAGATCCATTCGTTAGTTTTGAAGTTATTGTGCTAACAAGCATTAAAATTGAAAACAATGACAAACGAACAAACGGATCATCACTAAAATTTCGTCATTTACTCATTGTGATGTACCTAACAACTCGTGCAAATGTCATAAAAATCCGTCCGTAATTTTTTGAGTTAGGGCATTGAGAAAACTGAGGCAGACAAACAAAGAAACAGATGGACGGATCTTCACCAAAAGTTTCCTCCTAACGAGGTGCCGACCAAGTCCTTCTGTGTCAATTTAATGCTAATTGTTTTAGTGCACTTCATCACCGTGCCTGCGTAGCGTCACCCATCATAAGTCTTCTACTGTACCTTCATTTTTTTTATTCTGTCATTGAAAATTTCAGCTGAGCGAATGGTTTGCTGAGAGCGAAGTACTGTGTATAGCTGCATGCTAACAGCTTCGACGTGCTGTGTTATGTGTTAAATTCATTTTGTAGAACTATACAGTGTAACTGTAAGAGATAAATTATGTATGCAGAAGCGTACCAAAGGGATCGCGATACTAAAAGCTTCATTTTCTTAAGTTATTAATTTGTACCTCGTTATCGTAAAACTGTGGGTGCTCCATTGGTGGTAAGGAATACCCGACTCCAACATTTCTTCTTCTTCTTCATTTTTTCCTAATTACCTCCGCCAAGAAGGTTATGTTTTCGTCGTGTCTGTCACCAAGATAACTCAAAAAGTTATGAACTGATTTGGACGAAATTTACAGGGATTGTTAGGTATGTTAGGAGGAACAGACGATTAACTTTTGGTGAAGATATGTCCATCCGCCTGTTTGTTTGTCTGCCTCATTTTTCTCAATACCATAACTCAGAAAGTTATGGATGGATTTTTATGAAATTAACATGAGTTGTTAGGTATATAACAAAGAGTAGGTGACCAAATTTTGGTACTGATCCGTTTGTTCGTTCGTTTATCAGTTTTTAATTTTATGATTGTTAGCACAATAACTCGGAAAATAATGAATGGATCTTTATTAAATTTATAGGGGTTATTAGTAATGTAAAAAGACATAAATGATTAAATTTTGGTGCAGATCGGTTCTTTTTATTTGTATGTTTGACTCATATTCGTCATAACGTTTGTTAGCAGTATAACTCAAAAAGTTATGAACGGATCTTCAAGAAAATTGCACAAGCTGTTATTACTATCAGAAGGCACAGATGATTAGAAATTTGAGTTGATACAAAGAAAATTATGGTTTCAGAGCTAATTTGAATTTTTTCTACCGTTGCCTCGCTTGGCGGAGGTATGAGCTCTCAGAGTGCTCTAGTTTTGCGATTGCTTTTTAGGCTATGAATTGAGACGATCCCGTTGCTGCTTTGTTTTCTACTGCAGTATAGGCAGTAAGCGAGCTTATGTAGTACTGATTAACTAACTGTATTACCTCTTATTGCTATAGTCTTAACGTTGCATCCTCATATCTGAGCGTACGATGCAGGGCAGGCTATTTTGATGACGTGAATTTTCAGCAGCAATGGCGTGAAGGGAAGCCGAGCTATGACCGATCTCCACGGTCCACCAGTGGTACATTAAGCTATTGAGCTATGGGCCTTTGACGGAAATAACAATTTTCAACAATAGAATACTTGAAGCGGGTCCATTGTGTGTAAAGTAGTTCTGAACGTGCAAATATTTCTCAATGAAAAACACTGAACAAGGGCAAAAACGTGTTGTCAAAAAATATTGTAGCTAATGCTGTCGCTCCCTTGCAGTGTTCTGTGACGTGTGGCTAAATTTGGTGGGTGACGTGAAGCTGCTCACGAAGGACATCAACGACCAGATCGTCGCAGAGAACAAGCCTGCGGAGAAACAAGTCTACATGTCCTTACCGAGGCCTGGGGTGAGTATTTCTGTGACCCATAAGTTGTCGGACCTGCTATTGGACAAAAGCGCCACTTTAGACGCTTGTATGCTCAGCTACTTGCAACTTCAGAACCTGTAATGGTGAAAGGTGAAGTCAACTTGGCCGCTCACCCCAACCAGGTAATCCATATGCACATACAGTACACCCATCAGTACCCAGAGGAGTGCACAGTTGCTGTCGACCACAGATTGTTAAAATTATGGTGTCAAAGATGGAAGCCTCTCCACCTTCTCCGACCATCCCTATTCCTGGCTAGGTCAGTGCCATCGTAATGGACTTCGAACAAAAATGCTGACACTACAATTCCGAGTATTGAGAAATTCAACCCCTAGGCTGGGAAGCGAAACTTTGAGTGTGCAAGCGCAGCAGTCTATCACTCTACCTCTTCTATTGACATACCAGACATGGGACAGGTTACCTAAACTTTTCACCGGAATTTTCAGTCTCGGCTGTATGTAGAGCCTTCTTTAAATACTTTATTTTTCCACTATACCGTAACCCCTGCCCGCCCTAGTCCTTCGGCGTGAAAGGGCAGCGTACTCGTGGTTGGCTTCTGTAACCCGAACAACCTGGTGTCCCCCAATATTAATCATGTTCCGCTAAGGCAGCGGCAGGCCGGTGGTCGCTGCCTCGGTACTCTCCTCACTGTGGCCGGAGACTTTGAGAGCCATGCCCGGCCATGTCCAACCCAACCATCACATTACTGATGCAGCCCGCGAGACAACAGTCACAACACTGAATAGTTCATGGATCTGTGGTGTTACCCGGTCGCACTATCGTCTCTCACGACGATTTTACGTTCACGTAAGCTTTCCTGCACGCGCCACCAATAAAATAAACACTACCTAGGCAAACTAAACCTAGCCTAACCTAACTTACCCTAACCTAACCTCCTTACCTAACCTCCTAACCTAACCTAACCATACCTAACCTAACCTAACCCAACTTAGCCCAATCTAACCTTTATAACCTTACCTAACGTTGTCTAACGCTACCTAACGTTACCTAATGTTACCTGACGTTACCTAACCTTACCAAACCTAACCCAACTTAATCAGCGATACAGCGAGCAGCGCGGCGCACCAGCTCGAACGCCGCTCACGCGCACACGATCTACGTACACAAACACGCACACATCTCCGTCGTAAGAGACGATAGCGCTACCCGGTCAGTGTCGGGCCGTTACCGTCTTCAGCGGACGAGTCTGCTCGGCCAGACAGACTAGCGCATTCCAAAAAACAGCTTTATCGGACCGTGAAATTTATTCTTGTGACAAGCCACGGGCGCCGGAACATGCCCTTATCCACCTTTAGCGAACTTGACACCGTGTAGAGCTTAGGCCCTGGGGTATCCGGAAAAAAGCCCCAGTAGGAAAAAAGCCACCCGAAAGAAAGCCTCGGTAGTTAAGAAGCCCCGCTTTCTCTTGAAGCTACACTTGAGAGCTCTATTCATTTATTTGAATACAGCATCATTAAATAAACTAAGCGATATTGTGCCAAGCTAAATTTGACCCAGCATTTGCATGTGCGAACGTGGGTTGCAAGAACCCCTGAAATAGGTTATGTGAGGTTGAGTTAGATTTGGTTAGATGAGCTTAGGTTCGGTGAGAGCAGCAATAACTATTCCTATGGTTTCTCTCACGTCAAGATTATAACACCGCTTACATTTTTGGTTAGGATTAAGAACCCAACCTATGAAGGCTTGAGGTCCAATCTTCAAATACTTCGACCTGTCGGTGTGACGTTATTTGGCTACATGCGGTCACGGTTGAATTTTATTTTAGTCCCAATGAGTTTTCTCGTTACGCTCTTCGCTTCCTTGGCCTGTCGGACCAGGATTCATACCATTCGGCAAGGTAAGGTTGGCGAGGCCTGGTTTTCTCGAAATCGCAGTTGTAAAAAAACGTCCAGGTAAAGTTAGCTGAGGTTAGGTGAAGTTACTGTAGATTAGGTTAAGTTATTTTAAGAAACAGCTAGGTAATATTATGTCAGAATAGGTTGGGTTTAGTTAGAAGTGGTTAGATTAGGCTGCGTTCAATTAGAAAAAGCTAGGCTAGATTAGGGGTTGATGTCGTTAGGTTAGGGTAGGTCAATGCAGTACAGTATAATTTATTTTCATACTTCTTGCTTCAAAATAACTAAGTACAAGTAATAAATATACAGTAGGAGATAGGCGGGTTTTTTTCCTACCGGGGCTGTTTTCCTATACCCCGCCCAGGGGATCGTACTGTCATTACAGTTCGATACCTACAGTTTCACACATAGGGTTTGATTATTTTTGAGATGGTATCATTAGGCTGTAAGGATGGATCTTTGTGGCTTTTGAAAAATTTTTCAGGTAGTAAGTCAGGCCGCCAGGAGAGGCCTCTAGCCGCTCCAGAGCTGCGCCAGGCTGCGAGACGGCCAGTCGAGCGGGGCAGCCTTGCGGCATGTGGCATCAAGGCCAGCTAGCCGGTAGCTATAGAGCGGCGTGCGCAGGCTCATCTCACTATGCCCACGCAACCTCTGGTTGCGAAGGGAGGTGGGAGGCATCCACGTGGTCAAGTTCGCTAGTGGAAGAAAGGGCACGTTACGGCGCCCTTGGCTCGCTACAAGCGTGTTTCTCACTCTCCTTTCACTTGGCACCGTGTAGGACCTATCATCTGTGGCCCGAAAGGGTATGATATGGACGAGAGAGTGACCAGATTCAGGCTGTGAAGGTTAAGGTAGGGAAGAAAAGTCTACAGGAGAAGAACCGTTTTTTATTTCTTACATATATAAGTTCAATATATATGTATCTGAAACGGGTAGAACAATTAGAATCGTGTTTCCAAACCAACAGGAAAGACGAGTTACATCCTACAAACTAACAGTGGTCTGTCTAGCGACGGAGAGTCTTGGCTAATACGAAAAGTAAGTTTCGTCGTTGTTCGTTGCCATCGTCAGAGTCCAAAAGTGCTAGCTTGGGAAGAGGCTCCGGAGGGGGCCTGGGTAGTGGAGTTGGGAAGATAGTAGAAGAGAGGAAGAAAAGCAAGGAAACTTGCAGCCCCAAGTGGGTCCAGCCGAAGACTACTCACCGAAAGATCAGTGGCCGATAGTCTGTTCACCTAGTCCGCAGAGCTGACAGAAAAGATCGTCAATCCGTCTCACTCGAAACGTATAATCGGCTTGGACCGAACAGTGGCCTTGGCGTAAGTGAGAGAGGGTAAAATTGAAAGGTCTGGGAAGAAGAGACTCATCCACACAGAGAGAAGGAATTGATAGCCCAGAATCCTGTTGGGAGCTATCCAGCTACAGCTGTTGCAACAGCTGAATTAGGTAATGAATTTAGGGCACTGCGGTATTGCTCGGGGGAGAGAGCCCCATCGGCAAGGAAGGGAGCAATATAAGCTTCAAACTTTGTTTGAAGAGTATGTCGTATAAGACGAGGGCCGGAAGGGGCCACGATTGTTGCATGGGCAGGATGATATACCTGCGATGCATTGAAGATATACTGTTTTGATAAGCCATTAGCAAGGCCTTCGGGACGTCTGTCTTTCGTGCCCACTTTGCTTCCTTCCACTTTCATACTCCTACTGATCTTACTGTTGTCTGTTCTTCCTCTTCTTTCCCGACTTGCTGTTCCCATACGCGTTGATCCTGTGTGGGAACACCTTCGTGCATGGGTTCCCCGTTTTTCTGTCGACATACTATATGTCTCTTCCTTTTCCTCTCTTAGAAGAGCTTAGTACTTATTTAGGGAGGCTTAAATCTCTTTATAATACCTAATAATACCTAATACTGTTTTGATAGCAACCCCAGACTGTTACCAGCTGGCAGGATTGAGGTTTCTTGATAGAGGTGATGTGCCGATGCCATTCGGTGGGATCCCATGACTATGCGCAGTGCTGCATTCTGCACCGCCTGCAGTTTGCTCACTGCAGTTTTTGAGACGTTGAGGAACCAAATCGGGGCTGCATAAAGCATAGCGTTTCTAATGGCCCGATTGGTCAGTAGTAGGGTCTCTTTCTGCTACTTCCATCTTGCGCCCGCCAGCGCAGAAAGGATCCGCAAGCGGGAGCAGCATCTATCACGAACATAATTCGGATGAGCGGTAAAATTTAAGTGTATATCAAACACCACGCCCAATATTTTTGGGCTACACTCCAGGATGACGTCCGTCGCACCCATCTCAAATTTTTAGTTCAATGTGGCTTGATGATTGTCTGACGTAAATAGAGTGGAGTGAGTTTCTGTGTGAGAGACAGACATGGCTCTCTCTCTCTCCGGCACAGGCTTCGATTGCCGCCGCATGGGTCGACAGACACCTCGCTGCTTCCGGAATGAGAGTAGCGGAGAATAGGACGGTGAAATCGTCCGCATATGAGGAAGTGACGTCGCCAATCTGTGGAAAATCATTGACGTACAAATTAGGGAGGAGCGGCGATATGACGGTCCTGAAGAACGCCCGCATGTATGGGGCGCAAAGGCGATCTTTTCCCGCCCACAGATAGGAGGCGCGGCATCCCCGAAACTATGTAAAGATCCATCTGGTGAGATTTTTTGATGTGCCTGGAAGCGGGATCTTGGAAAGCAGGTGGAGGGGGAAGACCTTGTCAAAGACCTTAGAGAAATCCTCTGTTGACGCTGTCGACCGAGTAGGGAGCTTATGTTGGCTGAGCCCATGTACACTGCGTTGAACTAAGGATAAAGGGGCCGAGGTGGTTGACCGCAGTAGACGGAACCCATGTTGGGAGTCGGATGGGAGGAGCAATCGTTCCTCAATCTTGACCGCTGGGCAGAGAAGGGATATCTGTAAATAAGATTTACTGTCTGAAAAGGGCTTGCCTGGTTTAGGAATAAATACGTTAGCAGCCTTCCAGACGCTTGGTAGCTTTGCATGTGCCGGAGAGAGGTTGAAGAAAGCTGCTAAGAACAGGAGACCTTTGAGACCAATATGCTCGTTGTGTAGGGGGGCTCAGTAAGGTAGTAGAATGACAAAACCCATGGTAAAAGGGATAGTAGGAAGCTCAAGTAGTCAGCCGTGTATACTTCGTTTTCCAAACATGAGTGTGAAAGTTGGGGAATGCCTTTGAGACACACCAGTCGTTGGTCTATAGTCACCATTTTATGAAGGCGGTTCAGCCGTGGTCAAGTTTCTCTACAGCGGGGCGATTGCTATGAATATTTCTGAGATTTCTCTATAATTATGCAGTTAGTGGGCGTGTCTAAGATATGGGCAGAACAAAATCTCAAATATACTCATAGAATTGGCAACGCTGTAGAGGAATTTGACCAATACCAAACCGCCTTCATAAAATGGTCAGACTATAGTAAGGTTCAGGCCTGGCCTAGATTGAGTCTGGGGCGTTAAGGAGCCTTTAGCTAATTTCTAAGAGTGTGTCGATCTAATAGGATATGGTGCCGTAGGCATCATACGAAATGATGAAAGCCCAGCTGTTGATCTATGTAGGTGTTGTAGCATAGGGACGGGTCGTATTTGTCCGTGCTTGGGAAGAAAAGGGATGAGCCTGAACTATCCCGGGGCTTGAGGAGGTGGCAGAGGGCCGGAAGAGAAGCGTTTCTTCTACATTTCCTTTGCAGTTAGTGCAGAATTTTTAGCAGGACGGAAGGAGTTTGGGTGTACCGTAGTAGCTATATAGTCTGCGTGACTGACTACTACCTCAGGGAAGAGATCTTTATCCTAATCAAAAATTGGGGCGTCTCTGAGGAGGCCCGTTACTGCAGGAAGGAAATCGCGTAGCTTCTTCCTACGGTCCATAAAGGCTGTTAGATGTTTGCGGCCTGATCTTGGAAGATAGGGAGACAGGACTCAAGCGCCTGTGGTATTAGGGTGGTGATTTTCAATAATTCAGGCCTAGAGGATTTATCTTGAGATACTGACATGACGGTATATGCTAGGCGGATGGCTAAGTTTTGGTATGCCTGCTGGCGAGGGCGTGTGTCTTCTCGAATAGAGCGTTGGTCGAGAGGACCCCAGGCTCCCCGTAACGTCGTCCCATTCTTTTGAATGAGATAGACATGGGGTTGGCTGTGAGCGTATAGAAAATTGGGACTCTAGCTATCTCGCCGACGCCTCGGCGAGAGTCCTGGGTAGTTTCCGCCGTTTAGCCGACGAGCTGGAGAGAGAAGCTTGTTGCTGTTGTGAGGAAGGGGATTTGACGAGCACCGACCCCTGCTGGGTACGAACGTCCGGTTTCCAGAGCTTACTCCTTTGCAGGATAGCGTTCGGGAGTCTAGACAGAGAAAGGAAGGATTCTGAGAACTATAAAGTACTTTTCATACTGTGTACATGCTGTCATGAGCAAGCGAGCACAGTCGTGCTGCAGTGTCCCTTCGGTTAGCTCGATTAGTGGTTATGGAGCCGAATTCCAATTGACGATTAGGGACTCGATAAGGGACCTTGACGGCGAAGCGACATTGTAGTGGTTCCAGGGAATCCACTGTGGTTCGGAAACATGGGTAGAATCAATCTTTATTCAAAGTGCCCATCTACGGCTAATGAAAAAATTAGAAGCCCATGTCATCCGGGGAGACTATTTACGATGAATCAGGGCATGGTTTATCGGTCGGCAGCAGCGAGTAAAACTTGAAGGAGAGAAGAGTGCCTGGACGTAAGTTTCATAGGGGTTCCCCAAGGTAGCGTACTTGGCCCACTTCTGTTCTCAATTTACATCAATGACCTCGATCTTAACATTTGCAGTAAAATCAGTAAATTTTCGGATGATACTAAACTATGTCATCCTGCCACGAAAAGAGCCGAGCTCCAACAAGACCTTGACCACCTCATGGAATGGAGCAGAACAGGGCAGGTGAGGTTTAATGTCGACAAATGCTCAGTAATGCACATAGGGCTGATGAACCCTCCCCCCCCCCCACTGCAAATGAATGGGACGGTATTGGCTGCTGTCACCCAACAACGTGACTTGGAAATCACTATTATAAACAAGCTACAACACAGTGAGCAAGCTGACAAGAGTGTGAGAAGGGCAAGCAGAGTACTGGGATTCATCACCAGAAATTTTGAATACAAGTCCAAAGACGTCATCATTTCCTTGTACAAGGCGTTAGTGCGGCCGCACTCAGAATTTGCTGTTCAATTCTGGTCCCCACATCTGTGTAAAGATATCGATAAAATGGAAAGACTCCAACGCAGAGCAACGAAATTGATACCTCTGCTGCGAAATAAGTCGTATGAATGTCGCCTAAAAGAACTGGGTCTGATCTCTCTCTAGCAAAGGCGTCTCAGGGGGCAACTAATAGAAACATTCAAGTATTGGAACGGCTTTAATGACGTACCTATAACGGGGCTCTTTGAAAGAGACCTCAATGATCGCTTGCGAAACAACGGTCAAAAACTCAAGCATAAAGCTCGAAGAACGACCTTAAGTCAGCAGTTCTTTCCGTATTTCATAGTCAGAATTTGGAATAGACTCCCTTCCGATGTTGTTAGTGCGGAGTCAGTCAACGCGTTTAAATATCGTCTTGACATATATTGGGAGAGACATCCTCCGTAGCTAAGAACTCCTCCTCCATGAGTCGCAAACTCTTAGCTACCAAAGCTTCCGAGGCCGCCTTAATCCGTCTCGTTCTCTCTCCCGCTCCAACTACACAGTTTGACGTCTCTAAGCTTCGCATGTCAGCGGCTCTTGATCATGCTTGCGTGCATTCAAGATCGTCTCTTGGGCATGGACTCTTCACCCCCCATCCTTTTCTCTCTTTTCTCATGTCCTCTATATCCTACTAACATAATGGCAATAGCTCATAGAGTGCCGGGGCGTGTGTCCCGGTGTCTCTTTGGGAATGAGCCTATTGGTTCGTCTACTGCCGCCTATCTAAACTAATCTAAATAAACTACGGAGCATCTACCATGCAAGATATGAGGGGAGTCGCTCTGGTTTTTAGGCAGCACCTGTGGTAAGGATGTCTGGTGATGGATCAGAGAGGCTGTCGGAACTGAGTGCTCATCTTGTGGAGAGCTCTCAAATTGGTCGGGGAAGCTCTCGCTACTAAACAACGCCACGAAGTAAGGAGATCCTTGGGCTTCTACTAGTGGGTCTGAAGGAGCGTCTTCTGGTGCTGGAATGATTGGGGTTGCTAGGTACCTTTGGGGTGTCCAGGCTCCGAATGGAGTTCGGACCTGCACAAGAAAGGTGTATATATTCATACCAGCGGGAATGAGTTATATTATGACCGCATGAAGGTTATCTTACGTCAACGATCAACTAACAGTATATTTACATTCATAGAGGCTTTGCGGGAGCGGGGACTCCAGGTGGAGTTTTTGCAAATACTGGTGAACTTAAGGAGGATTGCTAGAGCATCGGTGAAGGTCTTGGCACAACTGTCGTGGTGATCGAGCGCTGCACAGTCGTCGGTCATCATCAGATCGTGCATCTGACTCCGATCTTATCGTACTCAAGAAAATGTCCTTGGCGAAGCTATTTCCGCCATCTCCATAAGGGTTTGGAAAAAGCTTCTGTCGTGAGGCCTCATACTTCGAAAAGCTGTAAAGACTTCCAAGCCTTTTTCTCGGGAAATGTATTGGAGGTCGAGAGTAGCCGTAGTTTTCGATACGCTCGAAGGCTATGCGTTCGGCTTGTGGCCCCCCAAAGTTTCTTTGAGTCGATATTATCCGATTCCTGATCGCGCTTCTGTCTGATTGCTTTAATGTAGCTGAGGCGCTTAGTCTAAATATTAACTGTAGAGTCATTGTTGGTACTAAGATTGTCGATGGCGACCTCCACACATGTTCTACAGAATGCTGGGCAAAATAAGTATGTGCCCGTATCAGGGAGACATTGTGAGCGCATATAGCATTCATGGCCCACCCGATGCCTGTGCGTCTCCGTCGTGGGTGGACCCTGCGCGAGTCTCTGCGTTGGATGGGGACTTTCGTGGGCCAAACGCAGGCACTCACCGTCTG
>LQNS02276866.1:29084883-29098315 GCA_001587735.2 Parhyale hawaiensis
TGACAACTTGATGCAAGGGATGCCAGAATCGGGTCTCTTTTATGCCACGGTATCTATGCTACCGATTTTAAGCACGTATCGAAACGGCCCGCAAACTGCACATCCGAGCAACCAGTTGGTAGTAAAAATGCATATATGTTCCCGGTGTTAGACATGTTGGGAGCAACAGATGGTGCACTTTCCGTGAAGATCCGTTCAACGGTTTGTTTGCTTGTTCCCCTCTTTCCTTTTAGTACCATGACTATTATCTTGTGAACGTATTTTTTTAAAATTTACATGAGTTGTTAGGTGTATCACGAAGAGTAAATTAAAAAAGTTTTGTGCTTGTCTGTTAGTTTGTTCGTTTGTCGCTTTCTTTAATTCTATGCTTGTTAGCAAAATAACTCAAAAGCTATGAACGGTCCTTTTTGAATTTTGCGGGAACTGTTAGTAATGTTGAAAGACAAAAAATGATTAAATTTTGGTGATGATCCGTTGGTCTGTTAGTGTGTTTGACTATTGTTTGTCAGAATGCTGGTTAGCAGCTAGCTAAAAAGTAACGTACGAACCTTCAAGCAAATGCGGACGCTGTTATTACTGTCAAAAGGCACAAATTAATAAAGATGGTGCTGATACAAAGGTAGTCATAGTTTCAGAACGAACTTGAATTTTTCGTTACCGTTGCCTTGCCTGGCGGAGGGTGGATTCTCAGCGTGCTGTAGCTTAATGATTTTTATAGTTTCAAGTTATCCAATTTTTGGACTTAGAAATAGTCCGAAACGCAAATTTATTAGTGAGGCACTTGTCAGTAGTTTAGTTACATTTGAGCTTTCTGTGTTATGAGGGCTGGAGCCTCTTCGAGTCCTGTATATGGGAGGTTATAAGGCCTTCCATTTCCTCCGCCAAGGAGGTTATTGTTTTGTCGAGTTTCTGTTTGTCTGTCACCAAGAAAACTCAAATGTTGACGACGGATCTTTACAAATTTACAAAGATTGTAAGGTATGTTAGGAGAAATAGAAGATTAACTTTTGGTGAAGACCTGTTTAACCGTTTGTTTGTCTGCCTCTTTTATCTTGGTCGCATAACTCAAATATTTTTGGACGGATCGCTACGAAATTTTAATACAAGTTGTGGTTGTTACTAGGAGCGTGACAGAAAATGGATAACAGATAATACACAATCGGTCTTTATTATATTGTAGATTGAGTTCGGAGCAGCTCATTTGCTGTGGGGCTGAATTTAAGGTACTTGAATTTGGTCACGGCTACATAAATAAAACGCGTTTTTTTATTGCGAAGAGACTGTGATGGGTCTCTCTGGTACAAGTCTCTGAGTCATACCTGTAAATTAACGCATCATCAATTCTAAACTAAAACTGTTTACAGAAGCACGGCACTACCAGCAAAGCTCCGAAGCCCACGAGACTGGACCAGGAGGAGCAGGCCAAACTCGCCAAGTCCGGACTGGATATGAAAATGGCGTCCTCTGAAGTGAGTTTATTGACATGATCGTTCATTGTCGCCCTAACTGTGTGGGAACTGTAGCCGAGATAGGTAGGTGTACTTGTCTATTACTGTTACAGTTGCACGGATTTGGAATTAACAGTGAAGTTACTTTTGTAAAACAAGATATCTGAAGGTGAACACTTCAGAGATCATAGGTTGGGCCGTAGGGTTAGGTTAGTTAAGTTTGCTCATCCTATATCATGGGGAACAGCGCCCTCTAGGGATCCTATGAATTAACTTAGTATTAGCTACAAGGTCTTCGCGACGTCTCTACCTTCGAGCCCATCTTGCTTCTTTCCATTTTCATACTCCTACTTATCACTTTTGTTTAGTTATTCCTTTTCTGTCTCGACTCGCATTTACCACGCATATTGTTTCTGTGTGGGAACCCCGTCGTGCGTGGATTCATTCCAGGTTTGTGTGAACATACTATATTATCCTTCTTGCCTGCTTTCTTTGTTGCGTGGATCGTCTGTCTAGTGGAAATGGAAGGCTATGTTCAGTTCAGTCTGAAGGTGCAGATGTACAGTACACATTATCTTATGTACATTTGAAGTAATAGTCCTCTCACTTTGACGGTTCTTGTGTTCATCAGCTAAGCAAGTTCAAAGCTCAGTTTCTTTACTTTTTACTAGGATCGATTCTAAACTTTCGATGCTCTCGACTATCCATCGTTTATACCTTTTTGTAAGACCTGAAACCGTTGGCTGCAGTGCAGCCGAGTGTGAATGGTTGCTTCATTTTCTGCCAATGAGTATCACTTTTCTAATGATGCGGAGGCTGCATTTTACTTGGCACCATTTTCTTCATTGTCTTACAACGAAGCATTACAGTAACTTTATTAATTGTAATTGGTTTCCAACCTCAAGGAGCCAACCTCGCACTCCAAAACTGTTCTCTCACACATAGCCCTGCAGCTTAGAACTTTGAAAGCTTTTAGCGTGGCACTGAAGCCTTGGGTTTAGTTGATTTCGCTGATTTCACAACCCAGTCGGAAATCTAAAGGCTTTTATTGGCACCCTACGAGTAAATAGTGAGCGGTATCCGATAACATCGGATAAATGCCTATAAATTTACGAATGGGAATTAAAGTACAGTATTACTGAATTTGAATTAATATTATTGCATGGCTTTTCAAATGGTTCTTTTCTTACGCAAAACTAAACTAGCTGATGCTTAGCAGGGTTATGGCCTGTGTCGTAATCCTAATGCGAAATTTTGTTGCGTGATAGGAAAATCGACAAAGGAAAGCTTTCACCCTAATGCCAAAGTGATTTTAAAATGTGGTAACCCTCGTAGTGCTCTCTCTTTATTTTTTCGTAGATTCGTATATTAAGCGTAAGATTGGTGACTTTGTACCGTTCGTGTCTGCAGTTGAAATACGTCTCGTCCCGGGGACCAATAGGTAACATTAGCCCCATGGATGATACGTTCCGTATCATTATCCATGCATTAGCCCCTCTTGGGCAAATGGGACGTCTTTCTTTTCTAGCCGGGAAAAATGGCTTCCGTTGCTTGAAGTATTTTAGTCAACTAGAATTCTAAGTGTAATTGTCATACCTTACCTACCTTGTACCGTGTGGGTCTTCGAACTAAGTCCAGGTGACGTTTCGCGCATCACCTCACGTATGTGGAGTCACGATGCTGGGTGTCTTCTGTGGGGCCGCAGTTAGCTATTAAAGAGAGAGCCAGCAGCGAATTATCTCCACAATGCACGTAACCGCTGACCACTGGTCTATCTGCTTGTTATTCTTCTTGAATGAGAATCCAACAATTTTTTTAAATGTGTAACTTTCATGTCAGTGGCCTTTTGAAAATGCCGAGGCATTTTGTTAAACGTTCTTGCTCCCCGTACAGTGAAGCTATTGGAATATTTTGTTGCCACGGCTTTCTACCATCTCTGCTTGGGATGCGTGTATCACAAGTCCATCCAGTTCTTTCTGAGTGTCTGGCGATAATCCGTTCATTCACATTCACAGTAATACGTGCCAGAAGGAACAGATTGGAGTATGTACCATAAGGCACCGTGCTTGGGCCTGTACTTTTTCTCATCATAATCAATGACATGAGGTATGAATATATCTATGACCTCCTTTCGTCACTTGCTGACTGCATGCAAATGTTAGTTGCTGTACATTCAGTAGAAGATGTGCTCTCTGTCCATCGTAATTTAGTAAGTAACTGCCAATGGTCGGGTACTTGACACTCTTTCAATTTACATAGTATGCCACTAATGATAGGAGTAAAATTAAAAGAAAAACAGTTTTTAGTGACTTTGTCGTTAGAATACAAAACGATGCTACATGTAAAGTGGTGGAAATACGTTTGGGACACACATTTCCTAATAACTTTTTAAAAACTGTTTCCACTTCGTTTAAATTTTCATGAAACATCGATCACTGTAGGTGCTTTAAAATTAAGTTTACTAGCACTAATGTTTCCCGTAAGTCTTAGTTACACGGCACTAGTTACAAACATTTAAACTTTTAAGGTGGAAAAATTAAGTTTATGACGCTGTGAATGAAATATGTTATTGATAATGGACAATTCAGTTCAATGCACTACGAAAATTCGATGTTTTCAGGCATTGCCACGAGTTTGTAGAACTTCCACGCATCGTTTTTGCATTGACTTCATGTTGTTGGTAAGGGATTCAAGGGGTAATTTCGTCCCAAAATTCAATGTATTTCATCTAGCTAATAAAGGTTTCAAAGGCTATTTCGTCCCGATTTTTAATTTATATCATCAATGAATTTTTATCCCATCGTCTTGCATTTTGTTGAGCATGCCTTCAAAGGACGGTCCACTGGTTTTTAAATGGATTCAGGTCAGGGAACTTATCTTGTCAGTCCAAAACGTTGATATTGTGGGAGGTAAATAATTCAAATAATTTCTTTGTGTTCTTAGTAGCATGTATTGCTGCATTTTCTTGTAGAAAATGGGCTCGATTTTCTTCATGACATTGAAGAAATGGTAGAAGATTGTTTTCTTAAATTTGAGGGTACAACACAGCATTTCGTTTGCCCTTCAATTTTAACTAACTTCGCTCTTCCATTGGAGTGAAGTGGTCCCCAAATTATACGTGACTCTCTACCAAATACTCACTGATAAAAAAATCTGTTTGTCTTTTCTCAAGTCATCGCATCCGGACCATCCAAATCAAACTTCTTTTCAGTAGAAAAATCACGTTCTTCCGTTTTTTTTTCTTTTTTTATCAGTACATGTTACCTTTTTCCTTCACCCGTTCCATTCGGCGGCTCCTATATTTCTTCGTTTCTTTTTCTTATAAACAAAATTCTTGGAATCATGTAATATTTGACGAACTCTTCTTCGTGTAATATTAAAGTCCAGTGAGGTTTAAACATTTTCTCAACTCCTGTGACCTTTCGAAACCTTCCTGCGCAATCTGTAGCGTGCAGTTGGAGATAGTTTGAAAGGATGTAGCTACTTTTTCGGTAGTATACTCTTTAGGATTTGCAAGGAAACATTACTCACAACATCATCTATATGTATTGTACTTACTTTCCTTTAGTCGATGGTACATGAAACAAGACTCTTTATTGCAGGAATACTTCGCAGTTCCTGATCCGAAAGTTGAATGTCCTTTCTCGTGGTTTAATGATTTGTAAGCTTAAAGTTTGTCTTCTAAGATGGAGTTATAGTATTTGCCGGGTTGTTTATGGAACTTCATTTTCATATACTTGTTTAGTAAGTCGGAATACATTTTTTTTATTTTTTAGTGTCATAAAATTATTTTTAACCAATAGTTTAAATTTTTACAACGAATACCGTGTAGCTAGCTTAAAATGTACGGGAAATTATAGTGCCTGTGAATTTAACAGTAAAGCCCCTTCAGCAATGGATATTTCATGACAATTTAAATGATCTAGAACAGTGGTTCCCTATTAGGGTTCTCTAGACCCCCAGGGGGTCTACCATAGAATCCCTAGGGGTCTATTTCAAGAAAACCTCTATTTTTCTTTCTCTGTTTTGTATTTAAAAGCTAAAAATAATTATTGCAACAAAAAATCTATGTATGCAGCATTAAAATAAAATTTAAAAATCAACATACATGAACTATAATATGAGTTTTTACACATTTCTAGCGATCTGCTAAGTTCCCTCTGAAACAAATTTTCTTCAAAAGTAGCGTTTTTTTTATTATTTAAATACATTTTAACGGGACCTAAACTGAATCTCGTTAGTATGGCCTTCTCCGCAGGGGATGTAGCATCTGGCCGCAGTTCCTGCTGATAAGGTTAGTTTTGTAGAGCTAGGTAGGCTTTCTATATTTCCCAATCTGTTTCGCTAGGTGGGCCGCCAAATGGTGGTAAGTGACCCATCCCATGGGACTCCTATCTGCTCGTGTGTGGGGGCCACGGAAGGGACCCCCCGCGGGAACAACCTCGTGCATGGGTTCCACGTATCTATTGTCACATTATGTGTCCCTTGTTAGATCGCCTTTGCTGTGGAGACGGAGACTTAAACTACTCAATATAATAATATTAATAATAATAAAAGGACCCCCCGCACGAGCGTTCGCTTTCTTCTGTCTCCTACTTTTTTCGTTTTTCGTCTCTTTCCTTGCGCCGCATTGCTGAGCGATTACGTTCGGCCGAGCCGAGTAGGGTTAGAAATGCTCGCGACTTATTTCCTGCCAGACATGGTGCACCTAGCCGAGATTGTACTAAAAGAGCTTATCTGAGTTCGACTCAACTTCTAAACTATATCATACAAAATTGGATCGCTGTTGTATAGTCTTCGTATCTAATACGGCTGGAAAAGCCTTATTATAATAGTATAGGGAATTTTAGTTAATATTATATTACCTCTTCGTTTTTTTAGTATTCTTCATTATTTTGTGTATTTTAAAATTTTATTGTATTCAAGTTACGTAGTAAAATAATATTGTAATAAAATACTCCCTCTTAATATTTTACTATTCTTCATTAAATGGGTATTTTACAACTTTGATTGCATTTACATTACGTAGTAAATTAAAATTGATTAAACAGTTATCTTTCATCATCCTTTGTAACACAGGTTTTACCTAAATGTAGCATTATGCATACATCCAAAACAAGAACACTAGGGGTCTATGACGATGCACTACTCTCTTTGCAGGGGTCTACACTGATCATTTATATGGAACCACCAATTCAGAGACAGTATTTAAAGAGTTACTAGGTTGTCCCAAAAAATTCATAAACACATGTAAGAAATTGAAATTTTACTCACCAAAGATTAACAAAAAAAATTATTCCTCAAAATAAAGACCGTCATTTTCCAAGACGTTTTGGACTGTAAACTGGATGGGGCAAAATATCAACGCCGTCCAGCTCTTTCAACTTGTCTTTGGTCTTCTTGGCGGTGTGAGGCGTAGCATTGTCCTGCTGCGGCAAAGCGCGTTTTCGGTTGATCAGAACCGGGTACTTTTGTTTCAACTTTTCATATACTAAAAAATTTCAAAAACTTTCAGTTTTCCCCAAGTGCTTACGAACTTTTGGGACAACCTAATATTAAAAAATATCTAAGTGTCCTAAATTTATTTTCATCACTTGAGCTATAATTATCGCTATAGGAAAGAAACCGAGGGGATGGATCTTACGAACTTTTTCGAAACGCGAAGTAAAGGTGATGCTCAGTCTGTGGAAACAGTTACTACTCCCGAGAATAGAGAACTGTTCCCCACTTTGGATGCCAAGTACGAAAAAAAAAAAAACGCTAGAATAACTTGAAGTTAGTAAAAAATTGTTCACAGCGAAAAATCGAGGAATGCAAGAGCCCGAATACCACAAACGACTTAGCTATTTTCAATTTTATTCAATACAACGAAGATTCAAACGCCTCACAGTTATATATGTTTGAAAAATTCTGGAACGTATCACTGCGAATGTGAATGAAAGGATTGTCGCCAGACACTGAGAACGGAGTGGAAGGAGTTGTGATGTACGCAGTCCAGGCAGAGTTGGTGGCGAAGCCGTGGCCGCAAAAAAATTCTAATAGCTTCTCTGTACGTCGAATTTAACAAAATTTAGCGGCATATTCGCAACACCACTGATGTAAAAGTTATAGAATCCTCATATTAATCGGTTATCTATTCGTATTTACTGTTCAGATTTCTTATTTTGCTTCATATGCTGCAGGTTCCTTCTCTCATTTTCGTGTGGTACGTAATACAGCGAGCTCTGTCATAGACGTGAACTAGGAGCATAAGAACAACATGATTAAAATGACTCTATTTTAGGATAACGTATCAGGTACAGCCACTATAATGGTAGTGAAACCTTCTAAATAAAGGCTCAAGCTAAGAAATACAACAATAATACCACGCATTCAGTTGCAGCGTATGTTTTACCTCTTAGTGTCAGTGTAAGGTCTTGTTGTTCATAAGGTTTTGTTGCTCATGCTGCTGCTCTTGACAGGTGGACCAAGAGGCCGAGAAGTGGGAGGAGCGCATCAGTCAGGACGAAGATAACGATATTGTGAAGCGCGCCAAAAACATGTCGTCCATGGCCTTCTCCATGTACCAGTTCACGAGAGGGGAAGGCGCCCTGCGGACTACGCAAGACTTATTTACTCAAGGCGAATATTTCGCTGAAGAGGCAAATAGATTGTACAAAGTTGTTAGACAATTTTCTTATCAGGTGAGATTGTGCTACTGATAATACAAGAGCGTATAGATACATTTTTCTTGTGAGGTGAAATGGTGGTAGTGAATGTGCAAAGGAACTTTCGATATTCTTATTATTTTTGTCTCCAACAGATATTTCGCTAATAGCGCGTCCTTACCACGCATAGACTATAGGGCTTGGTTTGCAGGTTTGCGCTGCCTATATTATGGTTAAAACTGCTCGAACAAAATTAGCTTAGGCTGAGTTCAGCTTGTGAGACGGAATTTCTGTTCTTCCCTCTCTGCTTATTCTGTTCTTCATGTTTATTCATGTTCTTTTTTTACTTTGCGTATCTGTTTCCGGCTTGCTATTTCCTCAGGTATCGACAACCTGTGCCGCCACATGTTACTCGTTTCTTCCTCCATTTGTATCAAAGGTAGGGAATAATTAACTAGGAATATAACACTCGTCATCCGCTAACAATTACCCCCCCCCCTCTCGTCCGGGACTTGGCTTTCTTACAGTCGCGACTCAGCCTCTGATGCTGTCGCACGGAGCTACGAATGTACTGTGAGCTGTGTGGGTTTCGTTACATCTAACTGTGCCTCCTCCTCCTCCGCTGCAGCTCAAGTCCCAGGTCCCTGCTGGTCCCCACAAGAAGGAGCTCATGGAGTACTTGGATCAGATCCCCACGCACGTGCAGCTCCTGCAGTACTCGGTCCAAACCCCCACTGTGGGTAAAGCGGCCACCTTTACCAAAGTGGATACAGTCATTCAAGAGACGAAAAATCTCATGAATGTTATTTCCAAAGTGGTCACCACTTGTTTTGTATGCGCCACAAAGGTACGTATGAGGTATCTCAAAGTGTAATTTCTTCTTTCATAGACCACATACGGTATGGTTTAAACCACTTTGTATACTTCCCCGAGGTACGTTGTCCCCTAAAACATGTTTCTCGTTTCTACGCGTCGTAAGTTACGAGACTGGCTTCACATGAATGTTATTTCCATGTTATTTCCATGTTGTTACCTAGGCCTATTTGTTTTCTAGATATCACTTATTATTGGGATATGAAAAAGCATTCCTTTGGTTTCAACGTCTAGCTAGATACTCCAGAGTTCCGCTAGAAGAATGCGCCCAACATGACTGAGACCTCCAAAATGTGACCTAGAGACAACGCTGATGTCTAAGCTATTGATCAAGTGTCAAGAAGTAGCTAACTCTTTGAGGAACAAAATCCATTTTTGTACAATAGGTTGCCGTACTGCACGCAGTACCTAATAGCCAGTCACACATGCCATACAGCTGCACTACTATACTTATAGAAACAGTGCGGGTGAAATGGCCCACAATTCTCCGTCGAGCTGATAGTGACAACACATCGCTCTGAGAAAGAACGTATACTAATTAATTCTTCATGGCATAGATTTGTTGCTGTCGTAGCTCAGTAAACACTCTGCCTATCTCTTTCTTCGTGTGAAGTGATAACGCTGCGTATCTTCTTTCGAGGTTGTTGTGAGGAGTATTTAGGTGAACTTGCACTGCAGTACGTTACCTTTGATTATGCAAATACATTTTTTTTTTTAGTTATTTTTCAAGATAAGTGTCAAACATTTAAAATGTTAATAGTAAGTTAGTGCATGCACTGGTATGTTGTAACTATAAAACAATTAGAGAAAAATAAAACGGAGCCATTTCCCATGTTTTGGCAACATTTGCTTATCGCACGGGGTTCTGCTGCTACGCCAGATTATGCAACATCACTCGCTAGTCAACATGGGCAAGAAAAGCGATCTAACCAGAGAAGAAAAGATCAAAGTGACCTGTTATTGGCTTCTTTCTGGTAAGACAACACCCGAAGTTTCCAAGGAATTACAGCGTGGTCACCGAACAATTAAGGCCTATGCAATTGAAAGTAAAGTCAACCGGAAAACTTCGGATAGAGCCTTTACGAGGAAATAGACTGTTCGGGATATGCGACATTTGAAAGTTTCTTTGGCTAGAAAACAACTTTCTACAAGTAAGGCGATATTTGAAGACGCTGGAGCCCCGGTACTAATCAGAAAGACAAGATGTGAGGTTCTGCAGAAGTTAGAGAAAGTGAAAAAGGCAATTAAACGACCACTTCTAACAAAAACTTATAAAGAAAATAAGGTCCAATGGGCTGAAGAGAACATGAAAACTGATTTCTCCAATGTCATATATACTGATGAATGCAGAGCCACTCTTGATGGTCCAGATGGATGGGCGTCTGGATGGGTCCTCCGTGACCGACCTCAACAGACACTGCTTAAGCGGCACGGCAACAAGGTGGTGGAGGTGCAATGTTTTGGGCCGGGATAGTAGGTGACACCCTTAATGGTTCATTTGAAATGGCAGAAGGAGTTAAACTGAATGCAGAAAGGTACTGCCAGTTTTTTGAAGCCAACTTGATACCATGACTTGATGACCGGACTATCGCACGCTGATCCAAATTGGTATTTCAGCACGATAACGCTCCCTCACAACGAGCACGGTACACTGCTAACTGGTTTGCGGATAGAGGATTTAAATAAAGAAAAGTTTATGACCTGGCCAGCGGATAGCCCCGACTTGAATCCCATTGAGAACCTCTGGGCAATGATCAAAAGGAAGGTCTATGAAGGTGGTCGGCAGTTTTCGAGCAAAGTCAGCATGTGGAATGCAGTAAAAACAGCTGCAGATTCTATTCCACCATCTGATACATCAAACCTGACAAAGTCTGTTGATAATCGCCTGATAAAAAGCGTGAAAAATTAACTGTTTTGTTTACCACTACTGCACACTTATTTCAGTGTTTATTGAATTGTTTTGGTTATAATTCTTGGTTTTTGACGTTAATAAAAATATTCCTGTTCACGTGTATTTATTTCCTCTTTATGACATTTTTATTAACGTGTTTCATAATCTGAGGTAACAGTAAAAACGTCGTAAATAAGCAAATTGTATGATAAGCTTAGCAAATTGCTAAATATTTATTTTACGAGTGCTGTTTATATTTGCAACATAGCCATAGATTTAGTTACTATTGATATTTCAAGGCTAGACACCTACCTTGAAAAGGAAAGTAAAAAAATTGTATTTGCATAATCAAAGGTAACACACTGTATATTGCATATATCTATATGGTTATAAATTTTGATTATCTTGCGTGCTTATTTGTTTGTACGTGATTGTGCACACAATCTTCTATACAAGATGGAAAGAAATTCGAGGGCTGAAGATTTAATAATGGGAGATGCACCTGAGCTCGGTGGCCTTTCGATTGTGCTTTCTGGTGCAGCTTCCTGACGAACTCAGTTGTCGTAGTCACGTTAGGGATAAGAGACCCTGTTGAAGGGAATGCACCAACACATCAGCCACTTATTCAAGCACAAGCAAGTTTACGGAACCCGTTGGTAAAACACCGTTCAGGAGTCAGAACGAGACGAATACTTATCGAGCATTGTAACTTGGATACCAATAATTTGCTACATACGTCGAATGTACTAAAGACTTGAAGTTCTCAAATTTCAGTCGTGTGGCCAATATCAGTAGCTAAAACGATTGAACAATAGCATCATTCTACCGTTTATGCATCTGATGCATCTGTGCCTGGAGAGTACTTTTATTTCAGATAAATATTCGTCTCTCTCTGTATTTCGTCACTTTAAAATCTCACAGTACATACTCCAAATCCACGGTTTTGATTTTTTTTTTTTTTTTTTTTTCAGTACAACTTGGACTTCCGAGGCCTGAGCCCCCGAGGAGGTGGCAGAGGCTCCTCCCCCTACAGAACAGATGGAGACGACGTGAGCGGCAGCGCTGGGGGAGGCTTATCAGGGGGAGGGGGGGAGACGGGGGGAGGCATGTGACAGTACGGGATGGCGCGACGAGGCAAGGGAGACGGTCGCAGGACCAGGGTCTCCTTCCTTCTCTTCTAGATGGCTTCTTTAGGCCGCCTGGAAGGGAAGACTCGTTGTTCCATCGTGATCTGATGCGTGCAGCCTTCTTCTCTCGAGCATGTGTGTGTGCTCGGCCCTCTTGTGGTGATGTTTGTCTGCCTGCTGGAGGTGGTTCGCGGCCGCCTTCGTCAGGAACGCTGCTGACGGTTGTGCCTTTGGTTGACTGCGGCTGCTGACCGCGTGACTCCTGGCATCGCTGATGTCAGCGACATCGCGTGCTGTCCCACCGACAGATGCGCCTGCTGTCTTTCGCAGTCTCCTGCTCTGCCGCTGCCCGCACGACATGGGCGCCCCTCCTCAGCACCCAGCCCCAGTGCAGCGTCACCCCGTATAGAAGTTACGCCAAGCGTGGCGAGTGTACTGTGATTTGGATGCATTTGCTCTCATTTTGACAGTTCTTTTCTTTACAGTACTGTCTTTGCTCAAGAACAGATTTTTAGTATTGCAATGAAAAGACTTATCGCTCTCTGCTTGCGTGCATTTCTTTGCCATGAGGCTCTCAAAGACTCGCACTCCTGCCTGCTGCTTCTTCTTCTCCTCCTTAACTTGTAGCTGTCAGTCTGAGTTATTTGTGTTGCTATGTGTTACTGTCCAATTTTTGATGAACGTTCAGTAGTTGTAGCATCGACCACCGTGGTTGCTTTCATTATCAATGTTACTGTGCGGTGTTTGACCAATAGGCTGTGTCATGTACTATGTCCCCGGTATCGCTCCTTCTGCTCTCTCTATCTCTCTTGCTCCTCTACTGTAGTAACAGGCTGTGTCTGCAGCCACCGTTGCTGGAGCTGCCTCCGTGTTTCGCCACTGCGTATCATCTTCCCGACTCCTACTTGAAACCTTGAGCTGGACTGGGAATGTTACCTATTCCTTCTGAGTCGCTTTTAGTGATGAGACAAAAAGACGCCATGTTGCCCCAAACGTTTTGTTCTAAGTGACTTTTATTTCATTTGTCTCGTCCTTTAAGGCTGTAAGGAGTATAGGCCGGGATTGTTGTAGATATTTTGTGTACTGGAAGACTTTAAGTGACCAGCTCTACGTAAATCATCCAGGAAACTTCAATTGAAAGCTTTCTTCAGCGGCTGATGTTACATATCTCTAAAGATTTGTATTTCTACTGCTTGTTCGTTGGGGCCTTATTCTCAAAGCTCTTAGTAAGTAAAACATCGCTTCTGAATTGCTGGTATTAGTTGATTCTTGTGTTGCTCCGCAACCATAATTGCTAGTATGTGTCAATCAATTCTCTTACTCTTGAAGAATAAGAATAAATGAAAGAACCAAAGTAAAAAGAGTCATTTTCTAAAATGCAAACGTTTCGGAATACTAAAATTCCATCATCAGTGCTGAAATATAAGTAGAGAATCAAAAACATTA
>LQNS02276866.1:29107761-29120001 GCA_001587735.2 Parhyale hawaiensis
AGCACGCAAATCTAGCTTTAGGGAGATCATTGTACAGCACGCAAATCTAGCTTTAGGGAGGTCATTGTACAGCACGCAAATCTAGCTTTAGGGAGGTCATTGTACAGCACGCAAAACTAGCTTTAGGGAGATCATTGTACAGCACGCAAAACTAGCTTTAGGGAGATCATTGTACAGCACGCAAATCTAGCTTTAGGGAGATCATTGTACAGCACGCAAATCTAGCTTTAGGGAGATCATTGTACAGCACGCAAAACTAGCTTTAGGGAGATCATTAAACAGCACGCACAACTAGCTTTAGGGAGATCATTGAACAGCACGCAAAACTAACTTTAGGGAGATCATTGAACAGCAACCAAAACTAGCTTTAGGGAGATCATTGAACAACACGCAAAACTAGCTTTAGGGAGATCATTGAACAGCACCCAAAACTAGCTTTAGGGAGATCAGGGATGTCAGTGTACAGCACGCAAGACGAGCTCTAAGGAGGTCAGTGAACAGCACGCAAGGCTAGCTTTAGGGATGTCAGTGTACAGCACGCAAGACTAGCTATAGGGAGGTCAGTACACAGCACGCAAGACAAGTTTTAGGGAGGCCAGTGTACAGTACGCAAGACTAGCTATAGGGAGGTCAGTGTACAGCACGCAAGACACGCTTTATCGAGATCCGTGTACGAGCACCCAAGACTGACTTTGCAGAAATCAGTGTAAGAGCTAGCAAGAGTAGATTTAGAAAGAGTAGTGTAAGAGTTCTTAAGACTAGTTTTAGATCGCAGATCAGCATAAAAGTCGAAAGACTAGTGTTAAAGAAAAGATCACATTGAGGGAAATCAGTGTAAGAACTCACAAGAATAGTTTTAAGCCTAGGACTAGTACTCTAGTTCAGATTATCCCTTGTAAGGAGGGGTTCGGTATAACAGCTAATTTGGCAATCAATAGTTCAGACTATTTGGAATCGTTATTCGGGGAAGATTAGCGGAATAGTTGAGAAAATTGGATTGATGAGATCAGTTCGCTCCCTCACAAGATACCCACTTCGTACTTCGTGTGACGACCAAGCAACGGCTTCTAGACTGGTCGATACCAGTCCAGACCCTCCCATGTCTGGCAACACCCGCCAGGACCAGCAACGCGCCAGCCAAGTCAACAGTTTTCCGTAGTCTTATCGACCTTGAGGTATCAAATGTGACACTCGCTTCTTACCTAATTGTCTTATCTACGCGAGCCTTACGATTAAGTGCGCATCTTGTCAGATTGCACCTTTCTGTTTTGTTTGTTAGTGTCTGTGAGCCAACCTTGACAAGCAGACTATGCCGGCGAGCTCTCAAGTGTGAATGTGTGTGACACTAGCAAAGAACATCGTCCTAGTGACCATGGATCGTAGTTTTATTTTGATATTTGTTGAACGTCGCGCAGTTCGCTATGTTGTGCTTTTGCTAGATGTATGTCGCGGCTGACGCCCACGAACGCAATAGTTGCACCGCTACGCAATTCCACATCCTATTCGTTGCCTTGGCTTGTACAGGGCTATGTCACTAAAATGGAACGTTGCTATGCCAATAACAAGAAACATTGCTATGATACTAAAAACATTACAATATGAAAAGTTTCATGCAGTTCGCATGCTGCGGCAAGCGGCAATAGTCCAGCTTTTGAGTATACCTCCTACTTTTGAGTTAGTTTACTGTTACAATGACGAATAGTTCTAGCGTGACTCTCGGACGTCGTCAGTGGTAGTCACGTCAATGTGACTGCCAGCCTGGAAAGTTGAGTGACGGCGCAAGTTTCCTGGCTTGAATGCGCTATAATGTGCATCCGCCTTCAAGGCCGCTGCGAAATATTCCAAGTTCTCGGACACAAGTTGCCCANGCGTGACTTTCGGAGGTCGTCAGTGGTAGTCACGTCAATGTGACTGCCAGCCTGGAAAGTTGAGTGACGGCGCAAGTTTCCTGGCTTGAATGCGCTATAATGTGCATCCGCCTTCAAGGCCGCTGCGAAATATTCCAAGTTCTCGGAACACAAGTTGCCCATGACCGTGAGTACAGTTCCACATGTTCAAACATCCCCCAAATAATACGTCTTTGCAATCTAAACTCACACAAAGTAGAAAGAGATATCTGTAAGTTTACCGTGCTATCGTATAAGCACTTCAGTGCTGGCTGAGATTCAAAACAATTCATCTTTTACAAGATTAACTTGAGTAAGACAAAGCCATGCTTGACTGTCTATACCAAGCAGAGGAAGAGGATTGGTCCATACGTGCAAATTTTAAGTTTGGTCGTGTCATAAGTCCTAGAACCTGATAGGATACTTGAGCTATATAGCAGGCCTTCAGGACGTGCTCTTTTCGTGTTCACTTCGCTTCAGTGTTTTTTCCTGGTTATGGTAACGATACTTTTGTTCTGTTAATTCTTCTTCGAAGTTCTTCCTGGCTGGCCTATCCTCGTTCAAAGAATCATAGTTTTCTTTAACATGCTCGTATTGCTTTCTTTTCCTGTAGCTCTGGTACTCACTTTTTGACGGACTGCGGACAATTTGAAGGAGACGCCATATGGTAAACGTTATGTGTTTATCGAACCATACATCGGTTGTAAATGTCAATTACAGATAAGTAGTGATCAATTCACGTACTGAAACATCCCTCCGCGTGCAGATCACTGCAATATAAGATGTGACGTCTCAGCACAGGCTGGGAACAACTTGCGGGAGACGCTATGGTGCTAATATTATCTTATTGAGCATATAAATATCGATTGCAGCGCTTGCACTGATAAATTCGTATAATACGATATTCCTCTGCCTCAAACTGTTGCATTATACTATGCGGTGTCATAACACAGGCTGTGGATAATTTGCGGGAGACGATATGAGGCTCATCTCTGCACAGCGTCTCCCGCAAATTATCCGCAGCCTGCGTGGAGACAACGCAGGGGCGGCGGAACGTCATAAATATTGGGGGGAGGACAGCCGCTCAGCATGGTTGGCCAGCCCTCCTCCCTGCCGACTTCTCCAGATGTGTGTTATATAAAGTATTACATCGCATCAGTACCTATTTTACACTGTATTCCCTTTTAGCACCAAAAAACTAGTTGAGCATAAACTGTTGTACTAAAGGCGTCTTTTTGTGGCCACGCTCGTGATCAGAATCACAGTGATCATGATCATCGTGATCACTGAAAAGTACAAGAACTGCTAATGATTTTGTAAACAAACCAGAGACGCCACGTCAATTTTCGAAAAATATATTTTACTGTATTTTTAAGGAAAATTGTAGGGAATGGATTTCTTATGAGCCTTTATTTATTTTGAAGCCAATGTATAACTGAACTAGCAGTTAAAGAATTTTGAACATACACAGGCTTAAAACTAAGGGAACTACAATTTTAGAAGTCACTATTATAGACAATCATCATAACACTATTCAATTGATCCCTAAATATAAGAAAACATCATGGCCTTGCATTTCAAATTTTGAATTTTTCCTTGTCCAACGGCTGGAATCACACTTTGATCACGCATGATTATCCTGCGGAGGAAATCACGCTGTGATCGATTCTCTCCACTGATCACGGTTGATTGCCATCAGAATCACGTCAATATGCGGTCGCAAAAACGCGCGAATCATGCGCGATCAGGGGGAATCAGGAAGCAAAGAATGCAACTGGAGGACTCAATAGGACTGAAATAAAACATAGCTGTGACCGCGCGTAGCAAATTCACATCATATCGACGAATCGAAGTGTTTTAGGTGTGGGACCTTAGACTTTCGTATATTGTTTTCTTGAATATATCATCGTATTTTTTCGATTTACTTCATTCAGTCTCCCGCTCCAGACTCGCCAGCTACTTGAGCTGCAAAATATCGAAAAATGTTGTCGCCAAGTGCAGAAAGTTCGAGCAATAGGCTAACTTTTACAGTGGTATCTCTCGCGTACAGAATTGGCTATATTGGTGCTTATATTAGTTGGTAAAGAATATAAATATTCCGTGAAGAGTACTGTGAAGTGAATATGAAGTGTAAATAAGGCTTCAATCAAGAAAAAGAAGTTAAATTGAGTCATCGAATGGGAACAAATTCGGCGCTAGTGCTGTGAAAGTTTCCACCAACATGCACTGTAATTTTCTATAGATAATTGTTAAATTAGTATATATTATCTTCATTTATTTATACGCTAGAGATGAGTTTCGCAATTTAAGACAATTTTTCTGGTGAAATTAGTTAAAATACTCCTAGGCTGCTCAGCCGTATAGTTATCGATGATGACGTCACTTTTTGGTGCTAATTTTTCGTGAGTCCTCCCGTTACGCTTTTTGCTTCCTGGAGGGAATCATCCGCGCGGTGGTCACAAAAAGACGCCTTAAGTACAGTGGCGCCATTTTAATTTCACTACGAAGCGATTGCTGCGAAATCAAATTCATTTGTATCGGTTTTTCGGGCTAAAATAATATTGAAAATAGGTTGTTCCTATCAAATTCAGGCTATAAGATTGTGAGATACGAAAATGACTTCAAACCGTCGCGAAATATTAGCAAAAATATAAAGAAACGAGATCATAAGTGAACGCGTGGCGTCATTCATTTGAGTGAAGGTCGCTTTTATATGTGCGGACAGAGACAGCAAAAGTTGACGGACCGCTCGTCTTCATTTTTGGGAGTGGACGCGTTGATTTGAGGGACGTGTTCAGTCCCGAAAATGAACACGAGCCGTGAGTCAACTTCTGCTGTCGCTGTTCACACGTAGAAGTGAACCGTAATTCAAATGAATGACGCCACGCGTTCACTTATGATATCGTTTCTTTCAATTTTCGCTTATGTTTCGCGTCGATTTAAAGTCACATTCGTATCCCATGATCTTATACCCTGAATTTATAGGAACAGCCAATTTTAAAAATATTTATAGCCTGATACACCGATAAAAGTCAAACGAGCGCGCAGCAATCGCTTCGTTGTAAAATCAAAGATGGCGCGCACTGGTCTTAGGTGAACAGTTTCAGCTTAACCCTTTGCCTCCTGAAATTCAGATAACATGTTTTTTTTTTTCACTTTTTTTTGTTAAATTTCTGGAAAATAGGTTAAATAAACACATATTTGAGAAAAATTTAGTTTTACTTGCAAAAACAGTATTTTTTTTTGCATCGGCTACTACAGACAGTGTCTTGGGTAATTTACATGATCCATAGCTTTTGCATAGGGAAAAATAGAGAGTGGCATCTGATGATGCCGCCAGGAGGCAAAGGGTTAACTGGTTTTCTTGTGTTAAACGGGAATACAGTGATTCAGATCGTAAAAATGATGATAAATAAAACGTATTTGTCAACTTGTTCATTATTTCAAAACTCTATATAGGATAAATTCAGTATATGTAGATTTTGTTACTGAACCTGAATGACGCGGCTCGTTCAGAAATGCAACGTGCTTCATTTTTATTATTCCTAGATAGTTGACTCATGCGTCTAAGTCATTGCTAATTGAGTTGCTCGTGCGTTTACAAAATTTTATGCCTGTCCAAGAATAAAAATTAAGGTCCGTATGCTTCTCCTAGCGTTTATTTTTATATTTTTAAAACTTATTTTGCTTCTTCACATGGAAAAATCAACACACCACTTTTAAACTTATTGTTCTTCATTTGCTTCAATAAATAGGTAACTTCTAAATCTTTGCGCTGGGGCATTTTCCCCCAACTCTCGCCAGCGGAAAATGACGTTGATTTTTCTAAATAATCCGCCATTGCACAGCCAGAGCTAAGAAAGTGTCTACCAAACGATGTTAAGGCTCTTAAGGGCATATTCGATTTGGCGCCGTAATGAATACTACGAGGCTTATATTATCCGCAATTCCAGTCAGGAGCCTTGGTATTATTATTTTGAACCGCATTGCAAGTGTTGAGCCAGTTCACACGGCCCTCATTTCAACACGTTCAGTCAACTGATGGACGCGGCGCGTTGAGTTGATGGAAGCGACAGCAGCAAATGCGGCGGACGGAAGGATGAAGCACGTCGCATTTTGAAGGAGCCGCGTCATTCAAGCTCAGTAACAAAATCTATCTATAAATACTAAATTTATCCTCTATAGCGTTTTCTAATCATGAACAAGTCAACAACTATGTTTTTTTATCGTCACTTTAATGAACAGAATCACTGTATTCCCCAGGAAGTAAAGAGCGTAACGGGAGGACTTACGAGAAATTAGCATAAAAAAGTGACGTCATCATCGACGAATCTATGGCTGAGCAGCCTAGGAGCATTTTAACGAATTCAACCAAAAGAATCGTCTTATATTGTGAAATTCGTCTCCAGCGTACAAGTAAATTATGAGAATATACACTAATTTAGCAATTATCTATAGAAAATAGCAGTGCATGCTGGTGGAAACTTTCACAGCACTAGCGCCGAATTTGGTCCCTTTTGACGACCTTTATTAAATTCATTTTATTAATTGAAGCCTTATTTACACTTCATATTCAGTTCACAGTGGTCTTCACAGAACATATTTATTCATTACCAACAAACATAAACAGCGTTATAGCCAATTCTGTACGCGAGAGCAACCACAGTAACAGTGAGTCTATTGCTCGAATTTTCTGTACTTAACAACATTTTACAGTATTCACCTAAACCAGTGAATCAGATGTGGCGCACGTTTGATTCACAACGAAGCGATTGCTGCCCGCTCGTTTGACGTTTATCGGTTTATCAGGCAATGTATGTTTTGAAAATTGACTGTTCCTATCAAAGTCAGGCTATTAGATCATGGGATACGAATGTGACTTAGAACCGACGCGAAACATAAGCGAAAATGCAAAGAAACAATATTATAAGTGAACGCGTGCGTCATTCACTTGAGTGATGGTCGCTTCTACGAGTGAACAGAGACAGCAAAAGGTAACTCCCGGCTCGTGTTCATTTTTGGGAGTGAACGCTTTGATTTGTGGGACGTGTGAACTGGCCCTTAGCACTACAGCATTTTCAACTTAACTAGTTTTTTTTTTGTGTTTAACTGGAATACAGTGATTCCGATCGTTAAAGTGACCATAAAAAAACATATTTGTCGACTTGTTTATTATTTGAAAACGTTGTATAGGATAACTTTAGTATTTATAGATTTTGTTACTGAAAAATCAGACGTGCTTCATGTTTCCGTCTCTATCATTTGCTGCTGCCGCTTCCATCAAATGAACGTGCCGCGTCCATCATTTTGACTGAACGTGTTACGATGATGGACGTGTGAACACCGCCTTAGGCCCTGTTCACACGTCCCTCATCGTAACGCTTTCAGTCAAACATGATGGACGTAGCGCGTTGATATGATGTAAGCGGCAGTATCAAATGCGGGAGTGTGAAGGATGAAGCACGTCGATTTTTTCAACGCGCCGCGTCATTCAAGTTCAGTAAACAGAACCTATAAATGCAGAATTTATTCTGTATAGCATTTTCAAATCTTAAAAAGATGACAAAAATTATTTTTTTCTCTAACGTTAACGTACGGAATCACTGTATTCCCGTTTAACACAAGAAAACTTGTTAAGCTGAAAATGTTGTTACTAACTTTAAGAACACAGACGCGGCGTGACGCCATCTTTGATTTCACAACGAAGCGAATTACTGCATGTTGTTTTCACTTTTATCAGTGTATCAGGCTATACAGTGCGTTACCTTTGACTACGGTATATGCTAATAGAATTTTTTTTACTTAATTTGTCAAGGTGGGTGTCTAACTTTAAAAAAATCTTTATTAACTAAATGTGTGGCTATGTTGCCAATACAAACAGCACTTGTAAAATAAATATTGAGCCATTGGTTAAGTTTATCATACATGCAATTTGCTTATTTACGAGTTTTTTTTTACTGTTCCCTCAAATTATGCAAAAAGCTAATAAAAACGTCATAGAGAGGAAGTAAATAGAAGTGAACAGGAATATTTTTATTAAGCGTCCAAAACAGAGAAATTATAACCAAAACAATTCTATATACTCTCAAATAAGTGTTCAGTAGTGGTGAATATAACAAGTTAATTTTGAACATGACAACCTCCATTTTTCATGATTTGAACTAGAACTAATATTATAAAACAAATATACGATAGTCGACAAATTTGATAAAAATCATGACGTTTCGGGAAAGATTCCCATCATCAGAAATTCGAATAAAATGCTAGGATATAAAGGAATGATTAAAACGAAATTTTACTACGTATGAATTAAGGACAGTGTTTGCCTGGAGAGAACCAAAGGCAAATGACAGCAGCGCGCAACGGGGGTCCCTATATNAGAAGTCTTTCCTACTAATGGGATGGTTGTTTTGCTCTGCATGGAGACGGGGAGCTGAATGAGCAGGTTTTGCTACCGGTAAACCAGTTCTGCTTGATATACCTAAATGTTGGTCAACGCAGGCTTTGAAATGCTGTACTACGGCAGCACTGGACAGCATTTCAAAGCCCGCGTTATATCAAGCAGAACTGGTTTACCGGTAGCAAAACCTGCTCATTCGGCTCCCCGTCTCCATGCAGAGCAAAACAACCATCCCATTAGTAGGAAAGACTTCTCTATAATAGCTTATTTTAATCCAATAGAACTCAGAACTCTGGAATCACTATATATTCATAAAGTCAAACCTAGCCTCAACATAATGTCTTCAGTCGTGCCTCTCGTCACGATCCATGATTGACACTTTTGCCTCCGACTGTGCTTGCCCGTTTCCCTCCGCTTCCCATGCCATCCGTCACTTATATAGGGACCCCCGTTGCGCGCTGCAGTCATTTGCCTTTGGTTCTCTCCAGGCAAACACTGTCCTTAGCTCATACGTAGTAAAATTTCGTTTTAATCATTCCTTTATATCCTGGAATTTTATTCGAATTTCTGATGATGGGAATCTGATCTTTCCCGAAACGTCAAGATTTTTATCAAATTTGTCGACTATCGTATATTTGTTTTCATGATTTTTGTTAGGCGATTATCAACAGACTTTTTCAGGTTTGATATTTCAGATGGCGGAATTGAATCTGCAGCTGTTTTTTCTGCATTCCACAGGCTTACTTTGCTCGAAAACTGCCGACCACCTTAATAAACATTCCTTTTGATCATTACCCAGAGGTTCTCGATGGGATTTAAATCGGGGCTATTCGCTGGCCAGGTCATAATCCTTTTTCAGTTGAATCCTCCATCCGCAAGCCAGCTAGCAGTGTACCGTGCTCGGTGTGAGGGAGCGTTATCATGCTGAAATACCAATTTGGATCTGCGTGCGATAGTCTGCTCATCAAGCCATGGAATCAAGTTGGCTTCAAGAAACTGGCAGTACCTTTCTGCATTCAGCTTAACTCCTTCTGCCACTTCAAATGGACCAATAAGGGTGTCACCTACTATCCCGACCCAAAACACTATACTTCCTCCACCTTGTTGACGATTAAACCGTGTCGGTTGAGGTTGGTCATGAAGGAATCATCCATACGCCCATTCATCTGGACTATCAAGAGTTGCTCTGCATTCGTCAGTAAATATGACATTGGAGAAATCAGTTTTCATGTTCTCATCAACTCATTTGAACTTTTTTTCTTTATGAGTTTTGGTTCGAAGTGGTCGTTCAATTTCCTTTTTCACTCGCTCTTGCTTCTGTAGAACCTCACATCTTTTCTTTCTGCTTAATATTGGGGCTCCAGCGTCATCATATATCGCCTTACTTATAGAAAGTTGTTTTCTAGCCATAGAAACCTTCAAATGTCGCATATCCCCAGCAGTAAATTTCCTCGTAGAGGCTCTATCTTGAGTTTTCCGGTTGACCTTACCATCAATTGCATAAGCCTTAATTGTTCGGTGATCACGCTGTAATTCCTTTGAAACTTTGAGTGTTGTCTTACCAGGAGCCAATAACGAGGTCCCTTTGATCTTTTCTTCCCTGAGTAGACCGCTTTTCTTGCCCATGTTGAGTAAGAGTGATGTGCATAATCTGGCGTAACAGCAAAACCACGAGCGATAAGCAAATCGAGCCAAAACGTGGAAAATGGTTCAGTTTTTTCTCTAATTGTTATCATAGCTACAACATACATGTGCACTTACTCACTATTAACATTTTTAATGTTTGCCACTTATCTTGAAAATAAGTAAAATATTGTATTTGCATTATCAAAGGTAATATACTGTATTTCGCGTTGGTCTGAAGTCACATTCGTATCACATGATTTTATAGTGTGAATTTGATAGGAACAGCCTATTTTCAAAATATTTATAGCCTGATAAACCGATAAAAGAGAAAACATTCCGAAGCAATACGCTTCATTATCGAATCAAAGATGGTGTCTGTTTTCTTAGCTCAACATTTTCAGTTTAACTAGTTTTCTCGTGTTAAACGGGAGTACAGTGATTTTGATCATTAAAGTGGCGGTAAAAAGCATTTTTGTCGACTTGTTCATGCTTTGAAAATGCTATAGAGGATTAATTCAATATTTATAGGATTTGTTTGCTAAACTTGAATGACGCGGCTCGTTCAGAAAAGGGACGTGTTTCATCCTTCACTCTCCCACATTTTCTGCTGCCGCTTCTATCAAATCAACGCGCCGCGTCCATCAGTACCTATGGCTGCCAGAACAACGCCACAACCAATAAGTGCGACAATGAAAGGCGGTACTGTAGCGCTAAGGTGTGTTTCTTGTTTCAACGATCACCGCTGCCAGCGGTGACCGTGTCATGGGACAAGTAATTTGAAACCAGAGCTCAAAGAAGGTAATACCTGTGAAGAAGGACCAGGGAGTCTTCGATTGGAAGCATTTGAGATCCGTGGTGGAGGTGACAGAGACCCCATACGGTGTGAACCTGCAGTCACTTGCAACACCGCGTTTTGAACGACTTGCAGTTTTTTTTATGGATGTACTGAAATTTTGGGATACCAACACCAGGGCGCGTAAGTGATGCCGGAGCGAATGAGGGTCATATAAGTAAAAATCAACGTTTCTTTCAGCTGGCCCAAGCTAGTGCCAGTCAGAAATTTCAGGATCGTTAATATGGAGGACACACGATTAATGAATTTCCTTAGGGTGCTTATAGAATAGGAGTCTGGGGGTCCAATGGGTACCCAAAATTAGAGGGTATGCGTCTAGGGAAAAAGGGAAGTTACCTAAGCTGACCAATGGATCTTTATTTATCTCATAGGTATCCGTAGTGAAAACCGTGGGTCTGGTTTTCGGAAAAGAGAGAGCGCAATACTCCGCTCTCTGGCCCATACAGCGATGTCGAGAGCTCAGAGGCCGTAGGTACTACCACCTTGATGGACTGCTCCGCATCAGTGAAGTCGACGGCGTACGAGGTGACAGGGCAGAAGCAGTGGGGGAGGAGGAGGACATGAAGTATATGAAAAGTAAGTGTAAGATCACGGAGTCCTGGGAGAGCTGCAGTGTATGCGGCGGTTGGGTGAAGTGGCCCAATGAAAACGACGACAGGCCACTATTTATGACAGAGAAATCGATTAATACCTGTAAAACAACGACCAAAAGCTCCAATGTAAATTTTCGGAAAACTGCTCTGAAGTAGCAGTTTTCCCATACTTCATCGTGAACATTTGGAATTGACTACATTCCAAAATAGCCGGTGCAGACTACAAACGCTTTTAAAAATAGTCTCGATAAATATTCAGCGCAACACCCTCTACAACTGTTAAATTTCTCCTCCAGGAGTGACAAACTCTCATCGGCCAAAGCGTCAGTAGCCCCTTTAAACCATTATGCCTCATCCAACCGAACGTCTCTGAGTCCCCGATAGTCTGCTGTAACAAATCCCGCTTACATGCAGTCACCTCTTGGGCGTGGCGTAGTTTTTTCTATGCAACTAACTCTTCTTTCTTCTTCTTCTTCTTCCATTTCTCTTTATCCCAGATATCTGCATTAGGCCCTATCTGACCTAACGGCAATAGCTTTTCCTTTTCGGTTCTTTCTGGTCCTTTTCGGTTTTTCCGGTCCTTTTTGGTCCTCTCTGGTCATGAAAAGAACCGCTTTTCAAAGGTGTATTTGATTATTTCAATTCAATAGTGGGACTCGAGGCTGCTTTATATTTTATGTTCGACAACTTTCCCACGAGATACAACAGACTCAACCCATATTCCTTTTTTTTTTAATTCTTGTTCAGGCCCCACGCCGAAACGCCCGATTTTGGCGTGCAAAATGCGCCAGGCAGGCCGCAGGCGGCCTGGCGCCAATTTTAATTTTAATGGCATTCTTTTCTGTATTTTGCACTGTCCTCTCCGGAGAGCCGTTTGGAAAA
>LQNS02276866.1:29128755-29141863 GCA_001587735.2 Parhyale hawaiensis
AAGAAAAACTCCGTAGAAACTTGAAAAAGAAAACAATAAAAGCTATTTAAAACAGACTCTGAAAACAATAAAATAGCTACTCTATAAATCCTACCAAAGAAAGAGCGTCACGGCCACCTCGGGACCACACCGAGACCTCGCCTCCGCCACAACCCAAACAGAAGCACTTCCATAACGGCTAACTAGCCAACAAATCCCAACACAAACTTCACTAGTGCCGTACCGTCACGCAGCAAAGCTTAGTTAGATAGCGCGTAGTAGTACCTATATACAGTAGGTGTTATGGTAGAAATCTTATTGCTGCTGACACGCAACAAATTACCAAGCAAAATTTAGCTCTGCGAATTTCATGGGCTATTTGTATCCCGGTTTTGTTGTTGTTGTTATATTCAAGGTACACCTGCCGTAGTCGAAAGGAGCACATGGGTATCGCTTTTGTCGCAAATTTCGGGCCACATATAGCTACGGACAGTTCTGCAGGCTTTCTGGTGCTTTGATTACAAAAGCTTTACCGAATTATTTTCAGTGCTGTACCAATTACTTACTTGATACCTTAACCGTGACATGTTTCGGTCTAGGACCTCAAAGTGACCGATCTGCAGGTTTTGTGACTATCCCTGAATTATTATATTACTGGTTTTACCAACCGCACCCACATCATACGACGTGATCCAAGCAGTGAGACTCAGTTTATTATGTGGCGTCAGCATAAGAATTTTTTGTCTCGTCATTCCTGCCGGTAAGTCTCAGTTGGCCGAATGCGCTACTACTGGCGGGTAAAAAATGCAAAGAATAGAAAAAGACACGCAAGTGGTCGGCCTCTTTTTGGGCCTTACACACGAGAGCGAGTAGAGGTGTCCCGCGTACTAGGTGAGCTATCTCGATCGACAGAAAAAGGAAAATAGAGAACCTACCTAATTTTAAAAAACTAACATCAACAGGAACTGCAGCCAGGTGAAACATCCCTTGCGGAGAAGGCACTAGGAACCCATGGGTCCGTGAGGCCCAGATATATTGTGGCAGGGAAAGGGCCCGCCAGAATATACCCCTCAGGGCGACTAGCCCCGAATGTAAGAGCCCAACCTGTTAAGCTCAACAGCTGAACCGCCTTATTTTCCAAAGCCTACGCATTATAAACGGTACCGGTAGTAGGGCTATGCGGGAAATATGCTAACCATGCGTAGGGAGACCTGCAACTATATATATATATTGGTATTGTCCCGCCACCTGTATCTTCAACGCGCATTGTTCCAAGTGGCAACCAAGAAATCACAACTGCTTATAACCCCGGAGAAACGTGCAATCTTGTTCTTAAATAGCTGGGCTTTTTCCAGTAAGGAACAAATGGCACATGTACAAAAAGGTATGAGCAGACCGAAAAATTACCTATTTCGAGAAAGGAAAATTCTAAGTCTAGGGTAGCAGCAAAAACTGACTTCGTCGGGGCATACCAATGGTCACAACACAGCTGCATCGGTAATCGATATGGCAGTGCAAGATGTGCACTCAATTATACGTAAATTATATAGCTCTGGCATGCCAAACATGCTTAGTGGAGTAACAATTCTTCACATGTATAACAGTTAATAACTTTAATTCAACAATATAGAGGAAAAGCAAAACTACGAAAGAAGAATTCAACAACCAAGGCGTACGACGCAGCGAAACACGAATCATACCACCGCTGATGACGCTTAGGGTAATGGTGGCTCCTGAGGTTTCACCGCTAACCATTGCAACCTATTAGTCTTATACCGCACCATCGCCGGCTGGAGCACAGGCGAGCTAATCTCTGGTGACGTAATACGCGCTAAAAACTTTGCAGTTGCTCCTACAGAACAGCCATCTTTCGGCACAAAACAGAACGTAGGTAGCTACTTGACTAACGACAACTAGCCCCAACTTTAGGACATAAAGGAGCAGTCCTACACCAAATGGGCAACACCGACGAAAATGTAACTGTATAACACCTGACGAGCAAAAATTTGGGGGCAAACTTGATTGAAAGAAGAAGAGACCCACGCAGGGTGGAGCTTCAGGCCCATTTTTTCGAAGTTCAATGGAAATTTGAAACCGAATTGACGAAAATTCCGCACTTTAGCAAACTCTTCGAATGCAAACTTCCCGTTACAGAACTGCTTCTCTTTCCGCCGGCCTCAACAAGAAACAAACAAGAGGCAGCTCTAATAGCGCAGCACCTCCATACATAAAGTAACTAAAGGTAATTAGGACGCAGTCAGACCGTACCACGAGCCATTCCAAGACTTATGACGCCGCCATAGGTACCTACTGTACCACGAGCCATTCCAAGACTATGAGGCAGTCCTCGCGTACCACCAGTCAGAGAAACTTTGAGAAAATTAGTACTCTACTTTGAGCAGTCCGCATTAAACAAACATCGAATATATGAAAACACTTCAAAGTGCAGAAGTATTTATATCGCTTCTGCTTACAGAACATAAAATACCAGCAATGCAGCTGTAACATACAAAATAATAAAAGTTGTAAGCAAGTTGCATACATACGTAAAAATACAAATGTATCGTACAAGGAGGCACTTGCACCGCAGTGAGGCGAAGTGATCCCCGAGCTGAGCAATGGCAGACCTGAATGGAATTATCAGTGACAGAAGCTGTCAGGAACAGAGAGAGTCGCAGCTCCACACGCCTACACAGCGCTGTCCTGCAATGAGAAAATGCAGCATCAGCACGCAAGACACTACTTAATTTATTTAATCAACTAGTGCACCCAGCCGTCAAAACGAAGGAGATGAATTAGAGATTAGATTATTGAATAGTTCAAGACTCCGTCCCTGCAACTAAGGTGATCTAACAGGAAGAAATAAGGGACATAATAGTATGTCGATAGAAACGGGGAACCCATGCACGAAGGTGTTTCCAAGCAGGATCAAGGCGAATGGGAACAGCAAGTCGGGAAAGAAGAGGAAAAACAGCAACAAGTAACATCAGTTCTACTATGAAATTGGAAGGAAGCAAAGTAGGTACGAAAGACAGACGTCCCGAATGCCTTGCTAATGTCTAAGGTAACCTACAGGATTCATCTGGGGGCGCTGCTCCCCGTAACATAGGATGGGCGAACCTAAACTAACCTAACCCTTTGGCTCATCCTATGTCCTCTGAGGGGACGAAGAATAATTACTAATGGTACTTTTCCATTGATAACTTTGCTATTAGTTTGCTTATGTGGGATGCACTGCAATTGCCAACTCAAGGAACATCAGAGATAAGCATGCTAGGCCTAAATTATGCTGAGCAACGAAGACCATTCAGTCGGTGATACGCTGAAAAGAAATTCTTTATAAGCCTGCAGTGAAGTACCACTCAATATACATACTGTAAATTGAGCTCGGTATCCTTTAGTAGATACTCAGTGATATATGGGATGATTTTCTTGCGCAGTCAAGAAGCAGTTTCGCAAAAAGAAATTGAATGTCCTAGTTTCTTCGCCTTCGTGCGGTACGTTGAAGAATAGCTCACCCTATTCTCCGGTGATCATGTGGGTCTGTATAGGAGCATATAGGAGCCCGACCGTGAACTCAGCGCAGCTGAAGTTTGTATGTGAAAAGATTCAGAGAAAACAGTATACAGTAGTGTTCTTGTGGCACCACTTATGTTTTACTTAATGTCGAATAATTTACGGTGACTGTGTGAAATTTTTAAGTATTTAGCTCTTAAACTCTGTCTCCCACAATGAATTGTTCAAAATCGTAAATTTAGGAAAATGAAATTTCAGGGTAGCAAACATAGATACCTTTTTTCAAAATTTTTTGAAAATTAGAAGTCACGGCCGAACTTTTTTTAGCACACTTGGTTTAAAGGATAAAGGCCTGTACTTTTACGTGGTGCATTCAGATTTTGAATTTCTCAATAGTTTAATAGATGGGGGTGCGGGTATTCACCCCACATTACCGAGCGCGGGGAGCCACCCCGATCAACGCTACATGTGCTCACATTTATTGAGTAAATTTGGTATCGAGTACTGCTATACTTAAAGAGTTCATGGCACACGCACAACCCACTACTACGGCTAGGCCCGACACATTAGGTGCACCTGCAGCACAGCATGACCTCCCACCACAAGAGTCAAACGGACAATCAGCACCGGAAATTCGCATTGGGCTCCGTGTGGGAAAAAATACATACACATGAGGGACTCAACACTGTTAGCTAATAGCTGTACAGCCAAAGTTCTTTTCACTACAGCGGAATGCAACAGCAGAAGAGGGATATCCTCACTGGACGCTCTCTTACCTCTCTATCGGGCGCGGCTCCTCCAGCAGCACCGCCAGGGTAGCCGTTCTCTGCAACATAACCACAACAGTCAACTGTGGCTTACACCACTGTGATTCCTACAAAGTTACACTGGACATAAAATTTTTCAAAGACCAATATTAAATCTGGTAATGAATAAGCGATGGCTTAACCAGAAATTAGTTTCACCCACAATAAATACAGGAAGCTGCAGCAGCAGATTACATAAGGATAGCTTCCAATCGATGATGGTGGTAACTATAACCGGTATATTTCTGCTGCATTCTATCCGCCTCATCAAGTGCGGGCAGCTCCATTCCACGCACCCTATAACTGGTGCGTACTGCATTAAACTGGTCTAATATTATTACTATTATTATTATATTCAGAAGTTTAAGTCTCCGTTTCCACAACAAAGGCGATATCACAGAGGAAGAATGAAGGGACACATAGTGTGACGATAGGCACGTGGAACTCATGCACACTGGTCTGCAGGTGAACTGGGACTGGATAACATCATTAACGAGTGTTTATGTAGCTATTAAAATCCGCAATTGCAGACCATGATGTTAACATCATGTCGAACTTTGAATAATGAATTAGAGAGTAAGCGTTAGAGCTTCATAAGTCTCCACTGTCCAAATGTTCCAGTTTTGGCGCTCGGGCATACATAAGCCTATCACTCGTGCTAATGACTGCTGGCAAGCGTCTGCCTACGCCGCTCGGGGTGGCCTGATCCACTACCGTATAGTGGTGTACGACATAATTCTGAATACTGGGCAGACCTGAGAATGCTAATACAGAGTGGTTGTAGAGGTATCTCCAGTTGCACATACCTCAACAGTAGCCCCCTTGTAAATCCATCTTGTTCTAACCCATTCCAGGTAATTATAAACATTGACTTTTCCATGTCATATTATGAAGCGAGCAGATTATAAGGGCGCACATAAAGAGCGATGGTAGTGGCATAGGATGCCGAAAATACCAACAGTAGCGTTAATGCTGCCGGTGTTATTTCAGCAGAGCATTTCACACTGCCAGAGGTGGGTAGAAGCGCAAGCTAAAACCCACAAGCGCAATTTGTGCTCCATGTAAAATGTTTGCGCTCGGCGCTAAGATCCAAAAAGTTGAGCGCGTCGCGTGTTTCAGGTGAGCAAAAGCGCAAATTTTGCCCGTTTTTTAGCTATTAAAACTTCAACCGTTTACAACGCGTTCTAGGAGTCTTATGGGTACCAAATTACAAAAAGAACTTCATCATCACATGACGTACTACAACCGTTTAGTGTTTCATGACTATTATGAAAATAATTTTAAACATGGACTGCTCACAATATATGCGTTACACAACGCACGTAGTTATGAATCAATACTAATAATTTCAGTTAAAATTTGTATCATGGCACGGCTAAATTAAATTCTTTTACAAATACTTCTGCATAGAAAACACTAAAATGTCACAGAATCAAACTTTTCGCCTTCCGGAAAAGTAATATTAACCCCAAGTCTATAGACAATACCGATAAAATGAAAGAAACACAGGGAGGATGGTGCGTCGGCCGCTCGGTACACGGGCCGGTGTTATTGATATCGCACTGTTGCGTCCGACATGTAAATCACAAAAAATTAGCTGAAGCAGTTTCAAACTTCTAATTGATCTTAGGGAAAGGCATTGCTGGAGCTTGTGAGTCTAAAATCCACAAGTTCTATATCCAATGACGCCTGCGTTCTAAAGTTAGGCGCACAGGACAGGTTCTACTAATGACGCCACAGCATTTAGAGGCCATTTTACAGACGAAGAGTAGCGCGTCGGTGCGCGAACTGCGAGTGTCTGCTAATGGAAGAACATGAAGAGTAATTAAAATCCAAAACCATTTTATCAATAAAATCACTTTCGCAACGATACAAATGCGTTTGCGTATTTTTCCTCGCGGTTTTTATGAATAAAAATTTTTTCTTCAAGTGGTTATTTGAGGCGTACTATAAAATGAATCTTAAATATAATTCACTGTACAAAACGAAATGCAAAAATAGCCAGAAGAAGAGTTTTATTCGCATAAAAACTGCTGATACGCGCTTCCAGCGAATGTGGCACACCGGCTGGTGCAGTAGCTAGGGAACTTATAATCACACTGTCAGTGCGTACACATCGTTTGTGTTTACGCCAGTAAACGCCGCTGAAAATACAAGTGGATACTTTTGTTACTATTAATATCTAGAAAGCTGCACTCGGAGAGCAGAAACCGAAGCCAAGAACGCGACGCTAGCAGAAAGAAGACCGATAGACACGAACAAGCAGATGAATTGAAAGATCATCCCTAAAATTTAATGGTCTAGCTCTTCCTCATAACATCCTAGCAGATACTGGCAAGTTCATAGTGCCCGTCCACAGCTTTTTGAGTTATGTTGCTAAAAGACAAAAAGCCACACGACCGCCGACAGAGGCAATAATGTAGAAGCACGACTTAGCAACTGCATATTACATTTCACCCTAGCTATGGAATGTATTTCGCTTTTTTTCTGTAAATGCGTTACGGATGACTAGGGCCTAACATTAGCAGGATATAGGTGCATATGACTAGATAGAAGTAGGCGGACAGGCCTTGAGAAATAGTTAGTAATAATTAATGAGGTAAAGAAAGAACTTTACGTCCATGCTCAAGCATGTTCGTCAGTCACAAGATAACTCAAAAAGTTATGAACTAATCCTGACATGTACAGGGACTCTTAGGTAGGTATGTTACAAGGAATACATGATTAACTATTGATGAAGATCCGTTGAACAGTTTGCTTGTGTTTTCTTGGTAACAGAACTCAAAAAGTTACGAGCGCATTTTTCTGAAATTTACAAGAAATGTTAGGGAAATTACGAGGTGCAAACGACTAAATTTTTGTCCTGATCACATCGTCCGCTTGTCTGTTGGTCTCTGGGTTTTTCTGTTCTTCAGAGAGTTATGGAGGGATCGTTGAGAAATTTACGGGAACTGCTAAGAAGGTTACGAGGAACAGCTGATCAAAATGAAGTCCTGCATTCAGGAAAATAGAAATTTTTGTCAGCATTGTGTTGCTTGGCGGAGGTATGCGCACTCGGAGTGCTTCTCTAATTATTAATATAATCCTATGTTGAATGAAGAGCTTAAAACCTGTCAACATTTAAATATATGATCTCGGTACCTATATGACCTATTTACGACTAGGGTAAGTTAAAAATTTGCGCTTCGCAGTATCCAAAGATCTTGTGCTAAATGTTGTGGAAGCGATGAATAAATACACTTGGCGCTCTAAGGAAACATTTGCACATGCTCTCCTCTGCTCAATGCTTAAATTGAACAATATTGAAATTATTTAGGCCTAATGCCAAATAAAAGAACCACAACTATAACTTCAATGATAAAAATTAGTTAACTAAACCACATGTACCAAATAAATTAAACAAAATCAAGGTATTCTTTTTGTGTTAGTTGCAATTAACGTTAGGTAAATAAAACCTATGATACGGTTGACGACATAGTAGGCATCACCATATAAGCTGCTCATTGTTTTACAATTTCAGTGGTATTCTTCATTTAACAGTTCACCATTGAAACATCGAATGAGGCGAAGTCTATATCAGTACTATATAATAATTCACGTCGTGTTATTATCTATTATATACTAGTGACCCGGGCCGTCATTAAAATTGACGGTAGGAAATTAGCACCTCAGGAAAACCCTCGCTGTCTCCTGTGCTTATTACTGTTCAGAGGCTTCTTGAATGAAAATTCAGCATTCTGCCTAAAAAATTGGATATATATATTGTACGACCCCCGTATCCAAGATACTGTCTTCGGCACCTGAACATATCCAGACACGATGATGCAGGTGAGCTCAGGTCCCGCAGCTGCAGCGCCCAAGTGCGACCCCCGTATCAAAGATTCCGTCTTCGGCACCTGAATTTTCTCCTATCTTATTCCCATAGAGCGTGACAGGAAAGATATAAATATAGTTATAATAAATAAATAAAAACACGACGTTAATTATTATATTATATAATAATTAACGTCGTGTTTTTATTTATTATAACCATATTTATATCTTTCCTGTCACGCTCTATGGGAATAAGATAGGAGAAAATTCAGGTGCCGAGGATGGTATCTTGGATACGGGGGTCGCACTTGGGCGCTGCAGCTGAGGGACCTGAGCTCGCCTGGATGATCGTGTCTGGACATGTTCATTGTTGCTACGGGAGATGTCACTTACTTACGCCTTATAATATCTATCCATTTTTTTTAAGCGGAATTCCGAATTTTCATTAGAGAAGCCTTCTGAACAGTAATAAGCACAGGAGACAGTGGGGGTTTCCTGAGGTGCTAATTTTGTATTGTCATTTATAAAGACGGCCCGGGCCACTAGTTCAATCAATAATTTGCTATAATTATTCAATTGCCATTACAAATAGGGTCCATGAGTATTACTTTACTGGACGGTGTCTAGCTAGTTGCCTCATTTTCTGAATAAACGGTTACTGTTCATATATTGAGTTGAACATGAAAAGTCTAACGTATCTAAGGGGTAGGACGCCTTGACAATGGGGAATGTTAAGGGCGGACATTGAATCTCCGTAAGACAGATTACCAGCTTAGGAGAGCAGCGACTACTTGCTCGAGGCAAAAGTAAAACTGTTTCATACGATGAAACAAATTGATTTTACCACATTTCATTTAAATAACTAAAACAGCGCAAAATTTGACAAAACAATAACGCTTTTTACTACAGAAATATAATATGACAAGGTACTCTTAGGTAAAAACTGCTCCCTACAAGCGTCCCCACAAGTGCTCGGATCCCAATTTTTATTATTAGTATTATTATATTCCAAAGAGAAGAAGAAAGAAGGGACAGAAAGAATGCCAAGAGAAACAACCGTGGAACCCATGCACGAGTCAACGCGCATGGGAACAGCAAGTCGGGAAAGAAGAAAGAAGGACAGAACAAAGTATCATCAGTATGAGTATGAAGATGGAAAGAAGCAAAGCGGGCACGAAAGACAGACGTCCCGGAGGCCTAGCTAATGGCTAAGGTAACCTGTACAATCCCCTGGGAGCGCTACTCCCCATAACATAGGATGGGCGAACCGAAGTAACCTAACCCTATGACCTATGGCCCATCCTTTGCCCCCTGAGGGCCTTTTCTCCCCCTGATATTAAATTATTGACACAGATGAAGATTTTCGTCAGCTGATAATACACCTACATGAGGAACCCTTCATTACCTACGCATTTTCGACAGCGCGATCTGACATAATCACTCTCAGCCCGCGTCTTCAGGAACATAAAATACAGTTTGCTTCTTCTGAACTATAGGTACTTGCCCGTTTGATGGGGCCCAAACGACCACAATTACTAACAGTTCCGCGTATTGATTTTTTTTTCTGAGTTGTTTATGTTGATCCTGCTCTCAAAAAAAGGTTACATTTTCAAGTGGCTGCAGTTTCAATACACATCAAACAAGAGAATAGATCCAATATGACTTGGAAATGTATCTTATATACCGAACAAAGCAGCCAATTGAAAATGTAACCTTTTTTTTGAGACACCTAGTATAAGCTTTTCTCTCTAAAAAAAAAGGAATTCGGTACCATATATAGTTCATATCATGTATACAAAGTTCTTTACTCGAATATCTGTGATTATGACTCACCTTCTTTGTTGTCCGCGGATATTGAAAGTAAAAATTCGAGTGCATGTATATGGAGTACAAGCCAGACAACCGCACAACAGCCGCGAGCTCCATGGCACACAGTCAGACGTAGGTATATACATACACGTGGCGTACCTGAGGTCTCAGCTGCAGTACCGGTGGACTGTCGCCGGACGAGAGGCGCTGTGTTGTTCTTCTGCTCGTCAGTCTCTCGCACGGGGGAGCCCTGGGCAGTGGCCGGGGGCTGCTTCACGCAGCGTACAGCGAACAGCACCAGCGACCCTACGATGGGAGGGATACCGGCCACCAGGAATGGTACGAAGTAGTCGCCTAGAGCGTCCTCCATCCAGCCTGCGTGAGCACAAGCAGTAGCAATGTAGCACCACCACAAGAGAATAACAACTAACACAGATAATTTAAATACCTTCAACTACAAAAAAAAAGGATTACTGAAAGTAAGAGCCAAATTGAAGGAGGACACAAGCTCACAATAGCGACCACCTAATCTACTGTGTTGGCAGAAAATATCGAGCGTTAGCCATAAGTAGAGGACAATCGATAGGCCTGAGCTATCGCGCCTTTTGGAGATGCGCACAGAATCAACTGATCCGATTGCGTTGCCGTGACCGCGACTACAACTTGTAACGCTTGAAGATTCTGCTAAAAAAAGCCGAAACACAAATCTTTGCGAATTTGAATTAGCTGAAAATTAAATGCTAGTGGAAAGAGTACCAGTGAAGCTACAATAGTGTAAAGATTGCAATGCTGGTTAGTTATTGTTAGGAAGTTTAAGCCTCTGTTTCCGAGCAGAACGATATCACAGAGGAAAGAGGAAGGGACATATAGTATCATAGTATGCCAAGAGAAACGGGGAACCCATGCATGAAGGTGTGCCCACACAGGATCAACGCGCATGGGAACAGCAAGTCGGGAAAGAAGAGGAAGAACAGAATAAAGAATGAGCCAGTAGGAGTATGAAATCGGGAAGGAAACAAAGCGGGTATGAAAGACAGACGTCCCGAAGGCCTAGCTATTGGCTGACGTAACCTACACGCCCCCCCCCCCCCTGGGGTTGCCTGGCCCATAGCATAGGACAGACGAACCTAAACTAACCTGACCCTAAGGCTTATGACCCATCCTACACCCCCTGAGGAACGGGGTTGCAGCGCTGGCTGAAATTTTCAACAATTTTTGGACAGTTCAAGTATGGGCAAGTTGAGGCCGTGCCGCTGCGGCGAATTCCGACTTGCTTGAGTTGGTTCTGTGCTGACAAGAGGCGTTACTGTGAACTCGGCTTCACATGCCCAACATTCCGACTTGCTTGAGTTGGTTCTGTGCTGACAAGAGGCGTTACTGTGAACTCGGCTTCACATGCCCAACATTCAATCGCCTCTTCAGTGCTCACTGGACAGATTGGATGTGTTAGTCTTTTGCTCCTACCGACACATCAAATTTCTGGTGCATTGTTGCGCTTGCAGCAGTGTTTTTGCACGTTGCAATCAAGATGGCTCTTACGAGTCTCTCTTTTGAGGAAAAGCTGATAATTTTTAGCTTAGAATATGATAACCGACATGACTAGAAAAATAGTAAGGCAACCCACATACCCAATTATCTATGATGGTACTACCACGTATATATTTATAATTATAATAAAATGCTTACAAATTCGAAAATAAATTCATACATTTTTCCTGACACGCTCCGATGCAACTAACCACAAGTACCCCAAGATCACAACGGTCATATTGGCCACAAGTAATGGTAGATAATACCGCCCATGATGAGCAACACGGCCAGCATGGCCGAGATTGCCAGATGGCCATACTGGCCCAAATTTTGCTATCATTTAAGACGGCGAGGTACCTTAGCCCATTCACAATTCAATTGAGTGAATACTGAGGAAACAAATAATTGTTTGACGAGCGTGACAGAGCGAGTATCATTAAACCAAGTAGGATTTATGTCGCTCTAGCGACAATGATCCAGCGGGTACGATAATAACATTGATTTTGCTAGTTAGCTACCAGTATTGCAAGTGGCTAGCACTAGTCATCTATATAGTAGTCACAATAAGCACCCTTAGCAGTACACAGATGGAAGCAGTGAAAGTAGTCTGCTAGTGATACCAATGCAACTACAGGAAAAGAACATAGGACCATCAGTCTTTCATTACGGCATTGATACAATTGTGCCACCCTTCCACTCAAACGCGTCGTATAAAATTTTACGCTATCACAACACAAGTTCAGACAACAGAAAATACTAAGAATAGAGTACCTACGTATGTCCGTCTACAAGCAGAACATGAAGCTTGCAAGGGCTACGACCACGCACAACGTCACTAATTATACTAAACTAGAGCACTCTGAGAGCACATAGCTACCTCCGCAAGACAAGGCACACTAACGAAAAATCAAAATTGTTCCTGAACTCATGATTTGCTTTGTATAAACACCAAAATTAAATCATTTGGGCCTTTTCACCGTATTATTAAGAGTTCATGTAGGTTTCTTGAAGATCTTTCATAACTTTTTGAGTTATACTGCTAACAAATATTCTGACAAACATTAGGCAAACACAAACAGACCAATCGATCATCACCAAAATTTAATCAATTATGTCTCTTAAATTTCATTCCTGAATATTTTACAAAGACCCATTCCTAACTTTTAGAGTTAACGTGCCAACATGTATAAAATCAAACACAGCGACATACAAACGAACAAAAACTTAGTCATTTACTGATATTTTAATCTGAGTTATAAAATGAGGCAGACAAACAAACCGATTAACAGATTTTCATCAAAAACTAATCATTTCTTCCTTCCTCCAAATTTTTGAGTTACATTGGTAACAGACAGACAGACAAACTTGAGGCAATCATAACCTCCTTGTGGAGGTAAATATTCCAGAGTTACCTCGAAATAATAATAAAAACAGCCAAACGTATGAGCACTCGTGACAACGTTCCCAGCGAGGGGAAGATACCCTCATGGAAAGTAATGCGGTCAGGTTGAGGTTCTGATGTGATCTGCCCTCAGGTCTATGCGCTTCTACTGCCGCTGCAGCGCTTGGTTGCCAGCGAGGGGAAGATACCTTCATGGAAAGTAAGGCGGTCAGGTTGAGGTTCTGATGTGATCTGCCCTCAGGTCTACGCGCTT
>LQNS02276866.1:29142246-29167736 GCA_001587735.2 Parhyale hawaiensis
GGTTGCCAGCGAGGGGAAGATACCTTCATGGAAAGTAAGGCGGTCAGGTTGAGGTTCTGATGTGATCTGCCCTCAGGTCTACGCGCTTCTACTGCCGCTGCAGCGCTTGGTTGCCAGCGAGGGGAAGATACCTTCATGGAAAGTAAGGCGGTCAGGTTGAGGTTCTGATGTGATCTGCCCTCAGGTCTATGCGCTTCTACTGCCGCTGCAGCGCTTGGTCAGCCTGGCATTTATGCTTTCTGGAAGCTTCATCCTTTAAATTTCAATTATACATACAATGAATAGTTTAAGCCTTCGTTTCCACAACAAAAGCGATCTAACAGAGGAAGAAACAAGGGACAAGCAGTATGTCGACAGAAACGTGGAACCCGTGCACGAGGGTGTTTCTACACAAGATCAACGCGCAATAGAAGAAAAATTCGGAAGAACAGCATGAAGCATCGTCAGTAGAAGTTTGAAAGCGGAAGGAAGCAAAGTGGGCATGAAGGAAAGGACGTCTCGCAGGCTTAGCTATGGCCGAGGTAACCTAAAGGGTTGATCTGGGACTGCTGCTCCTCATAACATAGGATGGACGAACCGAAGTAACCTAACACTATGGCCGGTTGTATGCCCCTGAGGGGACAGAAATTTCTATTTTTGCAGGCACAGTACAATATAAAAGTACACTTTCAGATCCACTTCGCCGGTCAACAGTTTACATCAAATGTTTCGAAGAATTGACTGTCAGTCTAGCACCGCCGGGAGGCGCTATCGTCGTTCACGATCGCTTTGTGTGCGTGTTTGTGTACGCAGATCGTGTGCTTGTGAGCGGCGTTCAAGTTGGCGCGCCGCGCTGATCGCTGATTAAGTTAGGTTAGGTAAGGTTAGAAAGGTTAGGTTGGGTTAAGTTGGGTTAGAACCTCCTTAGAAAGTTAGGTAAGGAGGTTAGGTTAGGTAAGGGTATTTTAGGTTAGGTTAGCTTAGGTAGTGTTTATTTTAGTGGTGGGGCGAGCAGGAAAGCTTACGTGAACGACGATAAAGCCGCCGGGAGGCTTAATATTGGGTGCTGCATTACGGGATGACTGAATGTAGATGAAGATATTTGAGGTCAAGATGATCCAGCCTAGTAACCGTAAATATGAGGGAAAAAATTCACTCCCAACAACAACTAGGATAATCCAACCATTATTTAACCGTAACAGTGCACTGTGTTGCCTAATAAAATTCAGATATATATCATAACTCATAAGTACACAGAAAGTAGCCAGTCCACACATGTGCCATACAATACTACAGCCCAGGGTACTGCCAGTAAGCTTTCACTTTTTCATTCTAAATGGACACGTAAAGAAATATTTTACAAAACAGTAATTTCATAATTAGCTCAGCTATACTAGGCAGAGAGAGCAGCTCACCAGCAAACACGGGGCCAAAGGTGAGGGGTATGGAGCACAGGGCCAGAAGGCTGCCAATGGCCTGGGGAGCCCCCGTGGGGCCCACGATATCAAAGGCCACAGGGCCCAGTAAGGAAATAAAACAGCCGTCGAAGAGCCCCATGCCCAGGGCCAGTACCATAAAGTAGTAGAAGTTGCGCCAGGCCGTGAGCAACATTGTGAAGCTGCCGATGCAGAAGAAGGAAACCTGCGCGTGACAGAGCAGCAAACGCAACTGTAATTAATCCATAACGGGTGGATTATATCATAGACATTCACTGCAGCAAGAAGAAATTGGGGACAGTAGCCTACAGTGAAAACAGTGCAGTTACAAACTGTAACTCATAAGGTGCACCACGCGGCCCATAAGATGCCTAGGAGTTGCTGCCACAACCATTGGCCGGGACAGCAATTCTCTTCTTAGGTCGAATGCACTACAGTGCACGGCGAAGCACGTTTTATGCCTCCGTGCCTGCTGCCCGACGCTATTGCTGCCCTTTATCACTGGTATTTTGTCGGACAGCTACTAACTCAAATATTATCTTTATGCCTCACAACTTGTGTCTTGTGTTGTTTTCGATAAATAAAGCAAATGTTAATGAGACAACTTTATTCCGTGAGCACCTCCTATACAACATTTGAACAATGGCGGATTCACTGGTGCCAGCCTAGAGGCTTGAACACGAAACAAAGTCTCGCAGGTCCTACAGCTTCTAAAACTCCTTAGAGGAGTCAAGAGTTATAATTCTTCAACACTTGAAGATATTTGGACTGACGCCTAATACCCAGAAAAAATAACTATTACCGTACTTCGAATAAGATTTGCATAAATGCACCTAATGTCCATTTAGCCTCTGAAAAATTGCCAAAACTTCGTGAAAAAAGAAAATTTATCAGAATATTTGTGACAAATAATCAAGTCTTAATGCTGTTCTATCAAATATGGAAAGCATGAGGAAAATATGAAAAAGAAAGAGACTTGAAAACAAGCCACTACATGATATTTTATTATCATATCTTATACGAATCGAATCTTATCGTTCACTTTATAACAGCGCCCTGTAATTGTGTTTCAAGAGAGGCCATTCATCATTCCAAACACTTACCTATTAAATGATTTATTTATATTGACATGAACACCTCTTACCCACCGCACAGTCACTAAACACAATCATAGTGCACGTGGCAAACTATCGTATTCAAAAGAGCTTCAAGTTTTTTCCCCTTCGTACCATTCTTAAAATACTACAGGTACCCGAGCAATACCAAACTTTGTCTTTTTCTGATACCTATGAACGACTGTAAACGAACAACATCGTTACTCTACTCCCAATATTCTAAACAGTCGCAAATACTGTGTAACGACAGGCATTATGCGGCAGTGTCAATAATTATTTCCATAATAGATACAATTTTCTACGCTTTATATAGAACTGGAAAATTACGGATAGAAACACCGACACGCACACAGAATACGCATAATTTAAAATGGAGACTATTATTTAGAGAGACCAGCTGCGCTGCAATTCGCATCGCTATCTTAATGGGTTTTCTTGCCTTCTCTTACACTTGGAAGTTGGGCATCCACTTCACCTGGGAGCGGATATGCAACTTTCCCAAAAATGAAATTGGCCGTATTCACCTCATTTGTAATATGAAATTGAACATCGCGTTCTCGTTATCATAATTATATTGAAAAGTTTATGCCTCCCTTGTATGCTACTACAACGGCGGAAGAACGAAGGGACACAGTATGCCAGGATCATTATTATTATATTGATGGTTTTCGCGCCGAATCAGATACTAAGACTATACGACAGCGATCCACTTTTGTAGTAGTTCAGAAATGAAGTCGAACTCAGGTGCGTTTTATTATATATTTTAGTATTGTCCCCATTTTTTCGAATCTAAGACGATAAATAGCGATCTATGATGAGAGATTTACTCGACATACAGCCGGAACCACACCGTCGTGCACAGGGCAAGTGATTGAAAGACGAAAAGAGAAGAAGACAGAAGAAAGAAGCGCCCGTGCGGACGGTTCCTCCGCACGGGCAAAGGTAAGAGCCCAGCAGAAAAAGTCGGTCACCTCGATCGGCAGCCCACCTAGCGGGACAGAAAAAAGGAATTTTAGAGAATATACCTAACTTTACAAAAACTAACTTCACTTCGTCAGCAGGAACTGCGGCAAGCTGCAACATGTCCTGCGGAAAAGGCACTTGGGACCCTTGGGTTCATGAGGTCTACATATATTGTGGCAGGGAAAGGGCCCGCCAGAATATACCGTACCTCTGAGGGCACACAGGTGAGTTCGATAGCTATAGCTTAGTAGTGGTCAGTGCGCTACTACTGACAGCAAATAAGGCGCAAAGCATCTCAAATCCCAGGCGGCACTGCTGGACTAGTTCTCTCAGCTACGCCACAAATTCATTTATTAAAGAAAGTTATGTCAGAGAAGTATTAAGTGCAGTTGTGTTGCAGTGACATCACAGAAGTATCAGCCAAAAGCGCCACTGGTTTCTAACGCACATAGCTCAGTTTGCTGTCTGAAATGACGGCGTGCGTACGACTAGAGAAGTAAGTATTATCACACGTTTTCATAACGCAAAAAATGAATATGCAATGCAATAAAACAGCCATTTATGTCAGATTATGCTACTTCACGTTCTGTAGTATTACTTGAAGTTGTGGAATCGAGTTTAATTTGGATATTCCTTAAATCTGATATAACTTTGCTAAGTGGGCTGTGGCTTCCTTTGCTCACTGAAGCGTAGTGACATCAGAGTCAAGGCGGTCGCTGATTGGCTGAAAGTTGCCGCCAACATGTTCGCTTAGATCTAAAATAGCTAACTCGCATTAGTAAATGAACTGTGGCCACGCCGCGCAAGGCCAAGGGACAAAGAACGAAACGAGAAGAAGACAAAAAAAAGCAATCGTGCGAAGGGTCCTTTCTGTGCCCGGGAACAGGCAGGAGCCCCATGGGATGGGTTATCTACCACCATTCGGCGGCCTACCTCGCAGAGCAGAAGGGGAAGTCTAGATAGCCTACACAACTCTGTAACTAACCTCGTCAGCAGAAACTGCGGCCAGCTGTAACATCTTCAGTGGAAAAGGCACTACGCACCATTGGGCGAGTGATGCCCATATATTTATTCTGAGAGGGGAAGAGCCCAGCAGAAAATACCTTTGAGGGCGCATGTCAGGGGGAATGTAGAATCCATGCACGAGGGTGTTCCAAAGCAAGATCAATGCGCATTGTACAGCAAGTCGGGAAACGAGAGAACAAAGACAAACAAAACGCAAGAAAGCACAGGGAGGACGGAAAACAATACTAAGTTAGGCTAAGATAAGCTATGGGGTCCCCTGGGGCGCGAGTCCTCTAGCAAACATAATCCTACGGCCTACGGACGAGATCGTGCTGGCAGAGGCACTCTAGGTTTCATATCAAATTCAGGGCCACAAGCAAGAGCAGTGAAGGAGAATCACAAATTTCTAGCCATTGTTGTCACACGTCGGGTACATCAGCCAGTAACACTGTTATAATAAGAGCACTATCCTTTAGTAAAAGGCCCAATGTTGAGGTCAAGGTACGTCGCATTGTCACAAAACTAGAACGCTTCTTTAACACATTAAAATAATTCTCAAAGTCTCTTTTAACAAGAGGGATATCAATTCTGTATCTTACCCGCAGAATTGATAGCAACCGAGTGCAGTATTCCTCAGTGCCACCAGCTGGAAGGCTTGTATCGAAGGAAAACACAGCTAAACTGGGTAAGCACTCTGAGAGCGCATACAAACGTTAAGTAATGCAATGCTAACTAGAACGCCTCGAGGCGTAAGGCCATCACCCGCGGTGTGAGACAAATACCTATCAATGCCGTCATTTTTGTTGGCCAGCGAACCCTACAATTTTGACATTTTTCACAACTAGGTCAAACCACCTGACACCCCGCAAAAAAATTATGAACATTGCTCAACACTTTCTCCTTCTTTTTGTGTGGACAAACATTTATATATATCCAGCTGGTGAGAAAGTAATGTCCGATTAAAAAATATATAAGGCAAAAAAAAATATGTTTTAGTTGGTGTATCACGGTGAAATGGGCTAAATTTAGGTGTTCTGTAAGTTCTTTAGTGATAATGGCAGTGTTCACTAAAATAAAAGCTTTCAATAAAGTGGAATCATGTGTTTTATATTTTTGACTTTTCTTTCAAAAACAAATCGCTCATCATATCAAAAGTGAGAAAACCACAGCCAGCAACTTCTTCCAATCACTACATCAGCCTCATAAGGGTTTTGAATAGATTTGACTGCCCCACTTGCATCAACACTTTCATAAAATTCGTGAGTATATATAAGCCTTTTTTACGTGACCGTTATTTCGGACAAATATGAGGGGTAGAGTTTTTTTTTTTAAATACTGGGCCAATGTTAGATAATCTCAAAGAAAACTATACAATTTAAACACAGAGTTACTTCATATCTGCAAGAAGAGGTTAAAAAGTTAATAAATTTGGTCTGAAATATTTGTACTGGAAATCGACATTACTGTTGCACTAACCTGACATATAGCTACTTACCTAAATCTTCAAGGAAAACATATCACCTCTCTAACTTCGTGAAAATGAAAAATTCTTTTGAGTCCTAAATCCAGAACTTCAGTTTCATCATCACCAAAATTTAGTCATTTGTCCTACCTAATGTTCCTAGCAGTTCTTGTAAATTTATTGAACATCCGTCCATAGTTTTAGTAATGTTCTAACAAAACAGAAACACATAGACCTACAGAGGCAGAGACACATAGGGATCAACAAATCAAGGTGAAAATTTGGTCATTTGTGCTTCTTATTCATCCTTACACAGTTCCTGAAAATTTCGTACAGATCCGTTCATAATTTCTTGGGTTATGTTTCTGACACACAGAAAAACAAACATACAGTCACACAAACAAAGTCGTAATAAGTTTAGAAATCATTACATAAATTTGGTTATTGTTATTATTATTATATTATTATTATTATATTGTGGGTTTTACCGCCATATTAGATACAAAGACTATATAACAGCGATCCAATTTTGTATGATATAGTTTAGAAGTTTAGTCGAACTCAATGAGTTCTATTAGAACAATCCTGGCCAGGTGCACCATGTCTGGCAGGAAATAAGGTGCGAGCATCTCCAACTCCAAACGACTCGGTCGAACGAAATCGCTCAGCCGTGCGGCGCAGAGAAGGAGACGAAAAACGAAAAGAGAAGAAGAAAGTGAACACTCGTACGGGGGGCCCCTTCCGCGGCCCACACACGGGAGCAGATAGGAGTCCCATGGGATGGGTCGCTTACCACCATTCGGCGGCCCACCACGAGGAACAGAAGGGAAAATATAGAGAACCTACCTACCTCAACAAAACTAACCTTCTCAGCAGGAACTGTGGCCAGATGCTACATCTCCTGCGGAGAAGGCACTCGGGACTCTTGGGTGCGTAATGCCCAAACACATTGTGGCAAGGAATAAATTTGGTCATTTACTCCTCGTAATATTCCTAACATTTCCTAAAAATCTCATGAAAATCGTGAAGAACTTTTGAATTACGTTGCTAGCATAAAACTGGTAAACAAACGGTTGCACGTATAGGTATTAACCAAAAGTTGATCCTCTCTTCCTCTTAAAATATAGCTACCTAACAATCCTTGCAAGTTTCATGACGATCCATCCACAACTTTTTGAGCTATCTTGATGACAGACAAAAAGACTCAGATAAACTCTTACACAAACATAACTTCCTAGGTGGAGGTGAAATTTATAAAGATCTGCCTTGCTGCAATATTATTCACTTGATCCAAGGCTTGTCAGCAATGTGGCCAAATATGAGCTGAGGGCAAAATAAGGAAAAACAAAGACTGTGTAAAAACCAGAAAATCTTACCTGCTGCAAAATTATTCTGTTGACCCAGGGCTTGTCAGCAATGTAGCCAAATAAGAGCCTGCCGAGACCAGACGTGGCACCTATGCACTGCACCAGCACCTGCGCCTGCACATCTTCACCCAGCACAGACTTGGTGTACGACACCTGCAACAGAAGTTGGGGCTGCAACTACCACTGCAGAGCCAAGGACCTGTCGGTCGCCCAACCGCCAGTTGATAACAAATTTACTATTGCAGCGAGTGCACACAATCATTATAATGTAAATTAAGCAAGAATTCTGGCATGAGCTAGCAATGCCACAAAGAAAATGTCTGGTAGTATGTACTACGTACCAAGGAACGTGCCGTGAGAATATGCTCTATGTAGACATTATTAAAACATTTCTACAATGAAGAATATTTTGATATATATAAACCATTTACACTGCAAATATTTGCGATTTTGTAGAGAAAATCCCTTCACATCTCTTACAGGACTAGTGGAACCGCGCGTGAAAAAATTCATGTAATCTACAATATAATAAAGACCGATGTGTATTTATCGGTTCATCCATTTTCTGTCACGCTTCAACAAAATCGATGGGCGGAAATAGCCAAGGTTGGAGGCTCTGGAAGTCCTCTCAAGCTCCATTGAAAAGTGATCGGTAGAAAATAGGCCGGGTGGCAGCAGATGGCAAACGTATCTTAATCAGAGACAGTTGAAATTTCAACAATGAAGATATCACAGGCTTAGTCTGATTTGTACGAATATTAGCTTTTCCATACATCGAATCTACGGCAAAGTATCGGACGACCATACTTGAATTGCCGAAATGGAACTCCCAGCACTGAAGATATCTGAAGCTTCCGTTGGCACTCTCATGCATCTTGATTCGTAGTTTCTTCCCACAGATGATTTAGTTGCCTCACATATTCTCCCAAATTTTATTCAATGGTCGATGAAACAGCTCTCACAAAGCAAAAAACATAGGACCTGTATAGGCTAGCCTACCGTATCCACACTACCGAATCTGAGCTATTACTTTGAGCGTTGCTGATCTGCAATAAGCAATGTATTTTCTCCGTTTCAGAGAGAGAGAGAAAAAAGTTTCGATACTGAGCGGCTGTGAAGCCGTAAACGCTCTTCTCAGGGTGCTTAGGTTAGCAGTTGTAATAACAAATGTATGATCAATGAAGAAGGTCATTACAAATTCTTCGCTGTCATTTTATGACAGTGCGGCCCTCTAGTAATTGATATATTTGCTTAAGGGGGTCTTTTAACGGAAAATGGTCATAATTTTCAATTTTTGTTTTAGGCTCAAAAAGTGTCCTCAGGTATGGGGCTATAACGTCCAAAATTTTTAGGGGGCTAGCAGCACTAGAACCCCCGAAAGGGGGGACAAAGGGGGTGCGGAGGGGGTCCAGAGGGGGGCAAAAATTGACTTATTATTTTTTGCTGCAAAATGATCTGTATACCAAAGGTTAGTACGTCACAAATTTTTAGGGGGCTAGCAGCACTAGAACCCCCCAAGAAGGGGGGAAAAAGGGGTCCGAAAGGGGTCAAATATTGACTTTTTCATTATTTATTCATCTAATACATAGCTACTTCATATTTTTATTAGTGAATGACAAATGTAGCTAAGGTATTTGTAGGTGGAAATGTACTATAGATAAAACATGTCAAGTGTATTTCCACTGCAAACAGCGCATTTTTTACAAAATTCATCCACAAAAACATAAAATTTGCCGCCCTGAAAAATTTGATTTTCAGAATAAAAAAGAATGTAAGTCGATGAGTTTTTATGCTACACTAAAAACAAAGACAGTTTTGGAATCCTTGAAAGACTCCCTACAAAACTATCAAGAGATTTTCTTTCAATTTCTTTTTAGTTTTTTTTTATTATATGAAATACCAAGAAAATTTACATATTTTATGAATTCTTCGGTAACCCATCTAAAGTCTCATGTCAATAGAAAACGAAAAGGAAATTGAAAAAAATCCTTTCGTAGTTTTGTAGGGAATTTTTTCAAGGATTCCAAAACTGTCTTTGTTTTTAGTCAAAAACCCATCAACTTACATTCTTTTTAAAATATGTAAAAAAGAAAAAAAATGAAAATCTCATTTTCTGAAAAACTAAGGCCTAAACTGAAAAAGTTACACGAACAAAATGTTTTTATTTTTTGATTCTACATCTTATGTGCAAATTTCAGAAATATCGGTTCAAAAATAAAAAAAATACATAAAAATTTGTAAAAGACCCCTTAATGTAGGCCGGTGCAAAATCTTTTCATTGACTTGCTTCTTCTTCATCACAAGAAATTGTGATGACTGAGGACACTTCTTCATTGATTGTACTTTCCTTACTAAAATATATAGAGGAAAACGCTGCGACAGCCAATTTTATTATCGTAAGAGATGCGTGCCTTCTTCAGAGCAGTACACTACAATTCGTCTGCAGCACACTCCTTCTCTCCTTTAGATGACATGCAAAATACTAGAGCACTCTGAGAGCGCATAGCTCCGCCAAGCGAGGCAACGGTAGCGAAAATTCAAATTGGCTCTGAAAGCATAATTTTCTTTGTATAAACTCCAAAATCTAATCATTTGTGCCTTTTGATAGTAATAACAGCTTGTGCAATCTTTTGAAGATCCGTTCATAACTTTTTGAATTATACTGCTAACAAACGTTATGACAAACATGAGTCAAACATACAAACGAACAAACCGATCTGCACCAAAATTTAATCATTTATGTCTTTTAACATTACTAACAACCCCAATAAAGTTCATGAATATCCATTCTTTATTTTTTTAGTTATTATGCTAACAAGCATAAAATTAAAAACAATGACAAACGAACGACCGAACAAACAGTTCATTACCATAATATGATCATTTACTCTTTGTTATATACCTAACAACTCATGTTAATTTCATAAAAATCCATCCCTAACTTTTTGAGTAATGGCATTGAGAAAAATAAGTCAGACAAACAAACAAACAGATGGACATATCTTCACCAAAAGTTAATCATCTGTTATTCCTCACATACCTAACAATCCCAGTAAATTTCGTCCAAAACGGTTATTTTTTTTAGTTATCTTGGTGACCGACAGACAAACACGACGAAAACATAACCTCCTAGGCGGAGGTAATTAACTGTATATATTCGTAAGCGCTGCAACATCACAGAATTTCATTTCCGCTGCGTATCCAGAATACACAGTGATTTAGTTTCAGCAGTACTAAATTTCTGCTCCCGAAAAGTTGGAGTAAAGAATTACTACGTCCATTATACAGGAAAAAATCGGTTACTTTACGCTTCGCTGATTTGCAACAAAATGAGTAATTCGTAAACCAAAAGAAAATATAATTTCGATGTAGCTATAGAAAAAGTAAGGAATACCAGACTCCACGAGAACGGCAAGAGAAGCTGGAAGAGCAAGAACTGCATTCAATGTTCATAGCGATAAGTACCGTATTTCAAATTAAGCCTTCTTCTGCAAAATGGTTTATTGCCTACTGAATCCCATCCGAAGGGACACGGATCGCCAAAACTTCCAGCGGGGCAAGAAATGCATTCAGGTAATAAAGGGGTAAGGATTTCACTTCAACTTTCTGCAACTTCGTCATCGTTGATTACGAAATCTGCATCCTGGCCTATTTTTCGCCTATCTATTTCGTAAAGAGCGGACACAAAATAAATAAACATTGGATGAAGGAAACCTCAGACGAGAGTACGAACGACGATGCAACGGAGTGCTTAGAGTAGCAGTAGGTATATATGTATCTGCATTGAGTGCACTACAACGTTGGAAAAGAAAAAAAATTTCCCTATCTATTCTTAAGAGCGTGACACCGAACATATAAATAAATATATAAACACATCACGGTCATTCTTAGTGTTAGATAGCATAAAAATCGATATTAAGATCTTATTCAAATTTCTTCAGTTTATCTTGTAATTGATGAAAGTTTTTTAGTGCACATTGTTCTCCTTGTTCAACTTTTTGTTTTCAATGTAGAAAATAACTGCTCCACAAAAAACAGTTGTAGAAACAATAACTAACAGCTACTAGTAGTAGAAACTTCAACAGCCTCGGGAAACATTTGTGTTCGAAAATCCGACTGACGAAATTTAAGTGGATTTACCCAGTAGCAGCAGCGTATTGTAAACTTCATTCAAAAAATCGTTTTAAAAAATCAGTCTTTCACCCACATGCTTTTGCTAAACGTAAAAATAAGCATAAAATTCAAAAGAGGCTATCTATAACTTTTACTGATTTTAGTTACGTTCGGGTCCAGAGCTGCAACATGTTTTAACTCGTATTTTCTCATCAAAAGCTAGATCTGAAAATGGATAGTGTTGCAACGAATTTTTCTCAGTGGCGAGCGAAGACGGAACACCTCTGTCGGTAGCACCGACATACCCACGGCGCAGCAGGGAGGGGTTTCATGGCCCCCTGAGTTGCTGGTGAAAAGAATCCTGACCTGAACTAATTTATTCTCTTCCCGCTTAGTTGACTTTTCCTTCAGACAATCCAGCTGTTTCAACAATGGCAGGATAGTGACTGTAAATCACCGCTAACCTCGGGGGTACCTAGCAACCATCTTCAGAGCGTTGCCGTACCCCTGACCTTCTATCAAAAGATAGATTATAAATAACAAACTGCCTTTTTCTGGATTGTCCCGGAACAAGTCTATGGAGTAAAACCCTGTTAGGACAAGACTGTTCTAACCCATATTCTTGCTGCTTTCAACCTTTACATGAAGGTTGTGGAGATATTAGCCAGCGAGTAGAATCGTCTGTAACTCAGACCTTCCTGGACCCTTTAGGACCACTGCTTTGTGCCTGGCTCCTTCTAGACACGGAAAGGCTTTCGAGTCCTTTCTGGATCCCACTCCGGATCATTCCGAAAACTGACCATCTGTAGCAGTGGTCGAATTCCGTGAACGCTGGCTTTTCAGTAAGAACTGTGAGCCATCGCTTCACCTTCCGTACCTGGTTAACTGGGGTCTTTCCGGGACGACTGCCTATTGTACTCTAGAATTACTCTGAGCTTGTCTTCCCCAGCCTTGTCTCTGCCGGTATGCTGAGATTTCTCAGCTGAGAGTCTTGGATTCTTGGTTCCCGGCGGGGAAACCCGTAGAAGGCTTAGAGCCTTCTATCCACACTAAACCAGCATCCTGAACTGTCTGCTCGATGGAGCAGGTTACGTCAAGTAATGACGCTTCCTAATTTCAGGAAGCTCACACTTCCATTACAGAAACTTTCTCAAGTACCATTTCCACTGAGCCGACTGAGGAGGCAGTCACCTCCTAGGCTCGGGAACACTCTGATGTCCGGTAGACGCTAATCAGGGGTAGGACCTTTCCCATGAGTCTAGTTGAGGACGATTTCTTGTAACGGTGTTTTCCACCGTCGTAGAAGAGCAAAACCTTGACGGGACCCTCGGGGAGAGTCCTGTACTGACCTTATTTACACTACGGTTAAGCAAGCTTCCCCTTTCAGACAAGGTCAAGAAGAACCTTCGATGAGGACCTTGTGAGTGGGGAGGGAGTACGCAATTTGGGCTTCCTTCGGCCCTGGAGACCTGAGCCTGTCTGAAGCTCTGGCCTTGGACCCAAAGAGCTCTTGGTTAGCTCGATTGAGAAAAGATTTTCTCCGATTTTTCCGGAACAGAGGCACCTACCACTCCAGGCTTCTGAGTCCAGTCTCCTTCCGGTGACAGACCCACTATCTAAGCCTGTTACTAAATTTATTTTAGTATATATCTATATTGCAGCTTTCAGCTGCTACCCAGCTTGAACCGGACTGTGCAGACGTTCACTAGGCAACTCTGGCTCGAGGTTACAGTCACCCTATCTCAGGCGGAGCAAATTTAACCTGCTTTTATAGGGCCCTGTCTCGTACAGGTGGATGGTCCTCGTCTATACTACTTGGCTCGGCCGACAGAAAATAATTCTCCTTGTCAACAAATGTTTAGAATACATTTTCATTTTCTGGTGCCTTTTGCCTAATCATGGTCGTATCTGACGCTTGATAGCTCACGTATTGTAATTAATACCATGAGAGCTGCAGGAGCTGCAGGAAAGCTCATTTATGCCACGCATCATTAAGAATTTCGTGGGAAAAGTTAGCACTTGTGATTGAATTGAGAGTGTGGCGGCTCCTGGCATCCATCCATAGGGCGAAGTTACCAACGCCTGTTTATTTGACTATGAGAGAATCAAAGATTGAAACTTTTTTGTTGTGGAGAATTTAAATACTCATAGGAAAATATGAAAAAGTATCTATACATATATAAGTCAAATAATGCTGTTTCTCCAATGAGCATATATTTCTCATAATTGTATACCTACATATATACAACAAAAATGCCTGGTACTCCTAGCGATACAGTGGGTACAACATGAGTGTCAACTACATAACGGGCTACATATAAATACAATGTTTTTGTTAAAATGGTGTTTTTCAGCCATTTGAAAAAATAAATAAATAAATACAATACAACAATGAAGCCACACAGAGAGCAGGCTAGTTATATTAAAATAGAATTCAGCTCAGTCTGTGTTTCGTTGTAGGCTAGAGCTGAAATTGTCAAGAAATATTTCTGATCAATCGATAATTTTGTACGGTATTTTTGGTTAATTATTTTAGATCATCTTGATGTTTGCAGTTTTTGTAGGTAGCTATAGAAAATATACTTGGCAACAATTATTGATAGATGCCTCCTGATTACAGCCACGTCAGACTTCAAAGCATCATGTGTTTTCAAATCGCACGAAAATTTGTAGCAAGCAGCGTTGGAAGACGGTGCGACATGTATTCTGTGCTGCATTAGTACGGCCACTTGATAGCAGTGCTAGAAATTACATTTTTTCAAGCAACAAATTTGTTGCGTTGCATGTTGCTTGCTGCTTCAATGTATTCCTGGCCTTACTTTGATATAAAAACCCTCAAATTAAATATTGCCGAGACTGTATTCAATTAAAGTTCAAAAAAGTTGGTTGCCTTAATTATCTAATATCCGTTAGTAGGTAGGTAGCCTTTATTATTTTATTAATGTACATATATATATATATACAAAATGTAATGACTTGGCTACATGTTCAATTAAATGTAGTACTAAATCAAATGTTAAGCGTAGACTCCAACTTAGATTTCAGCTGCCACTAAAAAATTTCTGCATTTTCCTGAAGATAACTGCAGTATTGTTTTGCTAACAGCAGCTGTTATGTCGCACCCGTTCATAATAAGTACCAATTAGGAACGTCTACCGTAATCACGATAGCCAGAGGTATCATGCCAATTTATCACGAAAATACAATACCAAATACATAGTCGTGATAACCAGTAACATAATACCAAATTATTGCAACAATTGTACAAAACTAAACACACGCACAATATTAAATGATGTAGCAACAAGCACGATACGAGAATATGAGCAAGATGAATGGTAGCGCCACAGCAAGATACAATTCACACTTGCTTGAGGTACGCCAAGTCGTAGTTATTGTTGCTATACCTATATCTACTCCTACGTCCCTTGAGGGAAGCAACTGCACAGACTGAGAGAGTCTCCCCGCCCTCAAACCAACATAAATACGCTATGGATAATTTCCATAGTATAAGCTTCCTATTACAGAGACAATCAAGTGGAATAACACAGCCGGTAAGAGGAAAAGCACAACGCATCATTGCAGAAAGGAGAAACACGGTAAGAAAAAGTCTTATAGCAATAGTGAAGGTGGAGAGCTGTTCAGATAGCCTCACATGCAATTAGCAGCTTTTCAGGACTTCTCATAGCATAGGACAAGCAGCGCTGCCTAGTAGCCTACGGTCCAATCATTGTGCCACTGAGCGACAGGAAGTATTAAAGAGCTTTGGAATTCTCAAATGCATCAGAAACCTTACTGAACTGAGGAAAGTTTCAACGCCACACACAATTACTCACCAAATGCACATAAGGCACGAAGTAGCCAAAGAGCGCCACTGGAATACCCAGCGCCCAGATGACGAATTTCTTGTTGTGCCAAATTTCAAAGTTAATGATGAGCGAGAGCATGTGCTTCATCTTGCGCAGCATAGGCGTGCCGCCGCTGCTGCCGTCATCGTAATCTATGTTCTCTGGCGGCCGCACTGCTAACCGGGGCTTGAACACGAATGCGCCCACCTGGGCACACACATTGCTACCGTTATACATATTCTAGCTCACCCTTTACGACCTGCATTAAGATTCAAATTAAATAGCTATCAGTAGCATCAAACAATAGCCGAAGTCGTCGGTGCTAATAATATAGGACTGATGAGTGCAGATATCCCGTTTCTCGATAATTGCAAAACCGAAAAACACAGTTTTAATTAATGCAATAGCTATACAATGATTCCATATGAGGCTCCGTTCCTTCATTCAATCAAATGTCAGCACACTGCACAAGAACAAGTAAGCTATTATATAGGTACAAGAAAAACAGGCAATACGTGACAAGGCCAGGAAAGAAGCAGCGTCGGCTTCAAGCCTTATCTCCGAGGCCGTACAAATGCTGACAAAATCAGCTAGGTATATTTCCACACTTCGCAGCCGTGTTGCAGGTCAGGGCCCGAGTGAAAAACAAAACTTCCGTTTTGTGGAAACCCTACAGGACCACGCTAGTGTCGATGGACTTGGACTTTCAGCCCAATAACCAAAAGGAAAACAATGTGAATATATATATATATTGTTCACTAACATAATACAGAAGCAAGTTTTGAATGAGGTTGGAGTCAAGAGGTAAATAATATCGCAGATATATATAACAATTTCCAGCATAGAAAAATCAGAGCACACGATTAAAAAATAATAACCAAGGTATCAGTACCCACGGTGTGCTACTTGAGGAAATAATCGTAGACGCAACAGCGACCCAAGCTTGAACTGAAAAAAGAACTCACCATAAGCAGGGCCATAAATGCAGTGAGCACTTGGAAGAGAACTTTGAGATCGTAACTGGCCAGGATGGCTTTGAATAACATAGGCATGACGATAGTGAAGACGGAGGACCCAGCAGTGACGAAGCCATTCACAATACCCATGTATCTTCTGAAGTAGTGGCCCAGGATCACAAGGGAGGGGGTGTAGGCCAGCGACCCGCCAACACCCAACAGCAGCCCAAATGATAACGTCAGGTATTCAATCTGTACAAGTGAAGCAATGTTACAGTTAGATGACAGAAGGATTAGCTTACTTTGAATATATATATGGTATGGACTTTTTGTTGTTCGATACGTACAACACCATTATCATGCAGACATGATCCAGTTATTCAGAGTTTCAAACAATTATTAATCAGCCAAATCACTTCTCGAGCCACAAATTGAGACACTATTCAATACATGTATGAAACATACACACGCGTTTGTTTGAGCATTCGCTCACCAACACAACTTCACTTGTACGCCAATCCCGTAACTTTCTACAGCTTAATCATATCCAGGGAGGCTGTAAATACGTACAGCGAGACATCTGCCACTCTGCAATGTATGTACTATACACATTGACGAACGACAATAGCTTGGCCACAAAAATAACGATTTCTGTGAATCAATTTTCAACAAACATCGTTGCCAAAGTTGGACCTGTAGCACAAGATATTTTTTGAAAAAATATTAAAATTAGTCGATTTTGACTGACCGGCGGTAACAGCATTTCAATAATAACAGCCAAATGTTTACCTTTGTTGGTGAAAATATGAAATAAACATACCTAGCTACAAAATAGGTATGAATTCATGGTATATCGACAGGTATTTACTAAACCGAGTGTTGCAATAAAGCAATTATATTCATGAAATAAGTTGATTATTTACCCACTGGAGCGCCAAAAAGTTAAAAACGAAGTCCCATGGTAGCTGAGGCATTTCCTAAAACTAAGGCACCAAAAATTCTATAAGGAGATTGCAATAGGAATGAGATGTCTCCTTTCACTCCTCCAGGTCCGCTCATACGACTAAAAGTCTATCCCTATGATGCCTCTTCTTCCCCCTCATGTCGCAAGGTTACGGGGTTGAGCCCTGTTTGGCTCGCCAGAGGACGCCGCAGGGACGACAGCATCGGCACCTGAGGACGTCGACAACGTGAAACGCAGACAGCGAGGTGGACCCACGACGTAGACGTGGGGCTCTCCAGGTCGCTCCCCTATTGTGGTAGCGTTGGGGACACTCACCCCCACGACCCACAATACACCCAACTGTTTTTTACAAACCCGCCAGGTCCATCAAGGGTCGCTTAGGTCTCATCGGTGAAAGAATGAGATCTACGTCCATCTTCAAGTATTTTTATATCCACGCCTTCCTCGAAAATCGTTTGAGTCTTGACGTAAGCGGGAGCAACTTCAGCGAGGCTTTCACGGGAGCTATGGTTCCAAGATAGGCATTTCTTTTGGTTTTCGATAAGTACGTCAGGGGAACCAGCTCCCATGAACTTGCTTGATTGTCCAGATCTTCTAGGGAGCTGACGATCAATATTTCTCAAAACCTTACGAGTCAAAACTCAGACTGCAGATCGTTTCTTGTTCAGGAGTTGGACTTTGTGAAACATTCTCATGGCGTCGACATGATGACTCATTGCTTTCGGCAAAGACTTCAGGAGTGATGCCGTTAGAATAGTCCTTAACTACAACTGCTTTTTTATTGTTGCTCGAAGCTTTACGCCGCCAAATTGTGTTGCAGATGTTCAAGCCTTTTATCTCCGGTCACCCCAACGGAGAAAACGTGAATGACAGCAAACAACGACGCACACCACAATGTTAAATAATTCGACACTGCTGTCACAGCAGATCAGCTTCTCTGTGAGAATTTTTCAGATATACGGTACAGAAAGTTGGGATATCTGTATTCTAATGACCCAGCTATTATCGCTAGCCCAGTGGTTCCCATTGGGAGGTGCATATGAACCTACGGATCCCCTGTTGGTACATGCACGGACCCCCTACTTTATTATTATTAAATCACACCAGACTGGCGACGTGGGAACGGATGATGTTTGAAGCTACTGTGGTAATATGTATTACATTGTTTTCATCTCATTTACAATAAAAATTACAGAACATTTTAAGGTTATAAGAGGAAAAACATAGGTTTATATAGCTTAATAATATTTTACATCAATTTATTGAAAGTGAAAATTTTTCACTATGGTCTACTTAGCCCTAAATGCTTTTGATTGATCACAAAAACTTAGGAGTTTTTCAAAAACGGCGAGAACAGCATATACTAAGCATCATTTAATGCTAGTAGTTACTTAGGGCGAGTCAAAATAAATTCAAGAGAGTTCATGGAGAAAACTCGCTGTATGTGAATAATGGGCTGAGCTGGCAGGTCACGTTACTGTAACGCGAGTAATTATATATGTTTGGTGTATGTTGTTATGCCTCTGCCCTTCTGTATTAACTGAAAAGCAATAGACTGGAAGCCATCGACATCTACCATATATTTAAACTCATTCAGTGCGTGATATGCTAAGTTGATGCCATTTTAATGGGGGGGGGCGACTTCGCAGGGGGTCCGTAGAAAACTGAACTTTGGGAGCCACTGCGCTAGTCGGAGTGTACCTGAACACAAACATGTTCAGAGTTGTGCATAGGCAGCATGATCTTGTGTCTCAACTACATCTGATGTCTGTTCTCAAGCGGTCTTCTAAGTTTGAAGAGCAAAGGCGTGGAGTCCCACGGATACAATCTGATTCTGAATCCTAGGTCCAGTCGGCCTTCAACTCCCACTACTGGGCTCACAAAATGTCCGACTGCAGCTGTTTTCTATACCAAACTGACCAATTATCACAGATTCCGACTTCTGAGCCCAGCCTGTTTTCAACTGCAACTGCTGGCCCCTAAATTGTCCAACTCCTACAGACTTTGACGCTGCAACCGTGGTCTGTAAACTGCTCGCTAAAGCGTGTTCATCTTGTATCAACAGGCACGGGCACTGCAGCCGCATGGTTGACCAGTGACCACACCTGCTTCGTCAACCCACACCGCACAGTACATAAATGAACACTGTCCAACTATAGTAAATTATTAGTAATAACATCATAATGGTTATTACGCCATTGAGCGATGATGCATTTATCTACGAATAATTTTCATTGCCACAATCGTAAATTTTTTTCCAGCGGATACTACATCCCAGTAAAACCTGTCAAGCTATAACCAGCGGTATCCATGTTCACTAGCCACGTTACACATTAAACAAAGAGACGGAATATAGTTAGGTGATAAACTTAAATACCGTACGAATGTACTGGTAATAAGCTGAACAGCTGATGTGAACACATTAACTAGCATGCATAGATCATAGATGAATTTGTGTACATACTTTAGCAGAATATTTAACAACATACCAGATCACACAATACGGGATCCGTGGTGTTCTCATTAACACATTAGAACTGAGCAGAAGTGGCAGAGAACAATGCTCAGTGGTATTCTTTGAAAGACAACAGCCAAAATTACAACAACAAAGACGAAATGCGATTCATAGGTATTTTCAGGTTCTTACCATAAAATAATGCAATTAACCTGCGTTTTCGTTTATCTTTTGAAGCAGAAATACAAAAGCAATCAACTCTGCCTCGCCAACTTTTCTTTCATGCAAAATGACACTTGCTAGCTACTAAAGGTAGCCCCTTCAGCATTCTAACTTTAACTATGTTACAAACGGTAACAAACCGTAAGTACAATGAATAAGAAATTGTACTCTTCCCAATGGTTGTTCTACTGCATAAAAACTATTATTGCCTGTGGCTCTACAAAGGCCGTTCAAAAAGTTTTGACAACAGAGTATCATAAGCAAAACTAGTAGAGATGGATATTCACTGCGCATCACACCCATTCAACACGCTCTCCTCCCAAGTTTATGCATTTCTGGAGTGATTATTATTATTAAAACTTCACGCTTGAGCTCTCACGGACAGGTAATACAACCCAAATGAAGCATCCTGCAACACAGGGAAGTTCAAAACGCTGCTAAAGGAAATAGAGCAAAAAAAAAATTAACAGCTGTCTTAAACGCCTGCAGGCCAACACGACCAAAAGCCGATGCCGGCAACAAATTCCAAATCTTAGCCGACCAGGGCACGAAACACCGACAGAACTGATTAGTTCGACATCTGACAGCCACCAAAGTGAAAGAGTGCCCTCCGCACACAGCATGAGTCTTTCTCCCAAAAACCTTGAGGGCAGGGAGAGAAGAATACAACCAATGCCTCGCATTATTATAGACCTTATAAAATATGCATAGCTCTGCGACTCTTCTCCGGTGGGACAGGTTCACCAGATCATTATCAGCGCACAGCCTGCTGGCTGAACTAACAAGTCGGTCCAACAGATGCAAGTGAGTGTCAGCAGCTGAAGCCCAAGACCGGTGAGCAATACTCCAACACAGGCAGCAAAAACGCATAAAAACATCTACGGGCAACCTGACTATCACCAAACACGGATTTCACCTTACGCAAGAGCCCAATCTTAGTGGAAGCGCGTGACACCAATCTCCTAATATGCGGCTCAAAAGTGAGCTTCTCATCAAAGACAACACCAAATCTTTAAGGAGCTCGACTCCTGAAGCAAAGTGCCATCAATCTCCAGTAGGGGATGCCGTGGTACAAGTGTCCGAGACCGACTGACAATCATTGACTTGATCTTACTGGCATTCAGCTTCATACTCCAGGCCGAGCACCATGCACCATGCCGGATCGACACCTCCATACGAATCAAGACCCTCAAGCAGAACCTTGATTGCTGCAGATTTGAACGCCAATGAGGTAAAGCGAGGTTCAGGGTGGCATCCATGAGGCAATGCGATAACATCTCTGCTCTGCTTCCCGTCGAAGTGAGCCGTCAAAAGCTCCGCCCTTGCCAAGGGATCAGTAATGATGCCCCCATATGGACCAACAAGGGGCGGCAACGAAGGTTCAGCACCGAACACTGAACCTGGGTTCAGTCCGGCTTCGTCATCTTCTTGACGAAGCACTTAGAGCACTCAGCATTCATAAGAAAGTATTTCGGGTTCTGCACTGAACTTTATGGCAAGGACCTGTTCCCTGCGAAAATTGATTTCAGCGATTTTTTCTGACAACTTAGGAAATAAACATAAGACACATGGTACAATGTCCGCGCTGTAAGGTGGATTGCCAGGAGCTGCAACTTACCCACCGCCATGGGATGGGGTTTAAGTAGGTTATTCCGTAAGTTGTCAGAAAAAGTGATAGGATAAATTGTCAAAGGTTCACAGGACCTAAACAAGAAGGTTAAATGCAGTACTAAAAACATCTTTCGTAGTGGGAAGCTACTTTGAGAGCTTCATCAAGTGGACGACGTGGCTCCAGCAGCACGTAAATCGCGGAGGAGAGTACATTGTAGGAATGTGCGGCCTATTAAATGTGTATCTCAATAATTTTCTTATACCGCTGCCAAAACTTTTTGAACACTACACTATTTGTGCAACCTACATAAGAAATACAGGTAGACCTTGATATAGCCCCTCCCATCGTCTCTACAGTTTTATTATTTAGGCTCAGAATATTTAGTTCCAGGTACCGGTATATAGCTACTCACTATAAGTACTTTCGACTCAGAGTAGGTGTATGTAGAAGCTACCGTACCTGAATGTAAACTTTCCAATCTAAACAACAAAACTGCACACAAACCACGAGTGGCCTGCATCGTCGACTCCATATACTAGGTAGCTAATGGCAGCAGTTCTGACAGGCACAAGTTATAGCTATCTACAAAACCGAGTCCAGACACAGTACAGTACCTACCCGATGATATACAAGAGATGAGATGAACATGCCGGCTGTAGCCATGGCACCTCCGATAAATGTGGTGATGCGCACACCCAGCTTGTCGGTGAGCACACCTGACACCAGCGACATCAGGAATGTCATGCCAATCGTGAGTGAGAGACACAGTGCTGCAAACAAGTAAATATTAGAGTAGGATCTGGAGCAAGCATGTAAAAGAGAAAGTGAGAGGCAAACTCTGAAGCATTTGGCAAAATGTTTCTCAACGCTGCGACCAACGTCGTATCGCAATTGATTCACAACCTTAAAATATAATTAACACATTTCAGCCTGCACAATGACATCTTCTTTTGAAGACCAACATTTCTGTAACAAAATATTGGGTAGGAAGTTAACACAAGACAGCTTGTAAAAATTCAAATTCATTTAAATATAGCGACACATACTGTATCTCGAATTAGAATAACAAGTGGTTAAGAGTAAAACTTGTGCTGCAAGTGGAAGGGGAGTTCAAGATGACGGCATGTGGACAATAAGTGAAGCCTTGCATACATACAGAGTACAAACAAACACTACCAGCTATTGAAGATCAATGAAGATGCCATACTAGTTTAAGTCTCACTTGTCCCTGCTCCACGCTCCAAGAGAGGAGAAGGAAGGAACATCTAGTATGTAAAAAAGGAACAAACCTATGCACAATAATCATCAAGGCTGATCAAGCACGACCATAGAAAGGCTGGAAAGAATTTTACAAACAGATTATAGGTTAAGAATTGTACAACAGATTATGGGTTACTAGTAGGAGAAAAAAAATGGGCAAACGAGCAAGAACAATTCAAGTCTCAAAGGTCAGACTACGTTCCAGTAATCCACAGACTCCTCCTGAGGGTACAACTCACAGTGTAGGATGATCCACTTTACTAGCCTTTATGCCTGGACTGCACTGACTGACAAAAAGGGAAACAAATCTGGTCCATTTCTTCAACAGATTTGTATGATTGATATCATTGCAGAATATCCGAGCAAACATAAATAATTTATGGAAAAGATTTCCAGCTGCAATAAACCAAGCTACAGGAAGTAAACACAGCCGTTTCAACAAAGCACAAGTCAAGCTTAAACAAAGTCATCTAAGGATTGGTGGATGAGAACACAACTACCTGCATAATAAAAAGGATGGACTGGCCAAGGATTCTCAGTTATGCTACAAGCAAAGATATCGACACGTTGGCCGCGATGTGCGCAATATAGCGCACGCTGAAATCGCCGGGCGCACGATGTGTGCATATGGCCTATGTAGTACACGCCCATGAAAAACATACTTTTTATAAAAATTAAATATCTACTCCAAATTGAAGAGAATTATGATATAACTGATCTGACCTGTTGGGAAAAACTCTAATTCACTCAACTATAAGTACAAATCGATGAATATGAAAACACAAGTAGTGCATAATACTTTACGTTATGCAAAAATAAAGACAAAATATATGTTGCTGTCCAGAAGCCATGTTAGATATTGTTGAACTAAAATAACATAAAATCAAATGCTTTTGCTCATCCGGAACAACTAATAATATGTATGATTTACTAGTTATGAGATACTATTTAGCATTTCCAGTCGCCACGGTAGTTCTTAGTTCTTACGTGGCGAGTTTTTTTCTTCTTGCTGACGCGCTTCTCTCTTTTGTCAAACGCATGTTGTAGATAAATGTATAACCAAAATCTTTTTCTTTCTTTATTTTAGCGACGCAGTTCTAGTTTAGCTCTTTTGCTAAGCACATTGCAATTATTGCCTCTTATTTTTGATTCAGCAGCATTTGTCTTGTAAAGTAAAACCCCGGGATCTTGGCAAGCGCGGGGGAAAGCCTTGCCGAGTTAGGCGGGTACTGACGTCGGCAAACACCTCAGAAACTCGCGACTTTGCCGAGTTATGGCGCGATATCTCCAGGTCGTAGACACCCATTAAACACCTGTGTAATGCCCATCGCGGACCGTAAAAAGAAAAACAAGCATCGTAATATCTGCAAATACCCTACATAAGTATTTCATCACTTTCCAGGCTAGGGTCTGAATAACATAACACCTCAAAATTTGCATCACACTTAAAACAAAGGCATCTTACACATAGCTATCACATATGAACACAGAGACACACCTTGAAACGCACAGTACAGAAGCTATCGTTTGACTGATGAGTTGCTATGCAGTTGCCCATCTTTCAGCCTTTGCGCAGATTCATGCGCATGGAATGCACTACACGCTTAGCTCGGCTGACTGGCAGTTTTAGCGCCGTTTTCCGAGCTTTAGATCTCGGCACGCCCCTGATTTTTCCCTCTAGCTCGGCAACATGACGTAATTGCCGAACTAAAACTCGCCATAACAACTCGGTCGGCATTTTTCATCCAACTCGGTAAAAAAAGCAGTGCCGAGGTAGACGGGTTTCAGAGTTTGCGAGGGCCGTGTTCCCGGGGTTTTACTGTAATGTCAGGTCTTTTTTTCATCAGTGTACCTATTTATTTCTACACATATTAGCGGCATGATCGTAAAAGTCACAAAAAAGTAAAACATATAGGTATATATAAAAGGGTGTAACGGAGTCTTCTGGACTGATTGGATGTTTTCTTCACAGTTCTTCTTTTCCTGTAAAAGGATATACCGGTAGTCTTGCAGTAGTGCAAACAACAATCCAAGAATCTACTGCATTTTCTCTAATGCATTTTGCCTCTGTCACTTCCATCTTCATTCTGAGATGAATCCTCTGCTGCTGCTGCTGCTGCTGCTTCATCATTGCTGCTGCTAGAGCTGGAACCATTTGCACTGAATTCCGATTCTGATTCATCATGCAAGTTAATCTCAGTAGAAGAATTCGTGTTAGCATTTTTATCTACAGTATTTTCGTTCTTTTCTCTGTATAATCAGGAATCATCTATGATTCTAAGAGAGAAAAATAATGAATGAATTAGAGAAAAGAATACAGATAAATAAAAAGGGACAGAAATTTCTGCGTACACAGAATACAGTATAAAATTCACAAAGGACCAAAATGTTTCAGACGTCTGTCCATTATCTCGGCACAGCTATTCATAAGCATTCAACTGTATAAACAATGTACATAAGTACAATCACAGACACATTTTTGAAACAAATGGGTATGAAATTCCTGCTACTGGCGCTCTAGAAATGGTAGACTACACATCGCTCACGGTAACAGCAGTGACTGCCTCAGGCGATGTGCGCCTCAGTGCCGACGGCAGCGTGGCCCTATTGGGCGCACATCGCCTGCTCTACAGATTGCCATCATTGTGAGCGGTGTGTACCGTACCTATTTTTGACACTAAATTTTGCAGGCTATACCGAAAGAACTAACCTCTATGGAGCTGCACACAAGCT
>LQNS02276866.1:29211162-29230357 GCA_001587735.2 Parhyale hawaiensis
GGTTATTTTCGTTTTGCAGCACATTATCTACTCGAAGACTCTCCCAAGGCTCTGCAGTAGCGGTGCCAGTGCTCTCTATACCTCCTCAGCAGGAGCCTCCTGATGGAGGTCTTCAGGCCTGGCTGGTTATGTTAGCATCTTTTTTATGCAATGGCATCTTATTTGGCACCATCAATTCCAGTGGTGTTATATTTGATCGACTGAAGGATGACCTCGTTGAACAGGGTGTGGAAAATCCTGCATCCAAAGCTTGTGAGTAAAATTTATTTTCTCCAGCACTGTTGTAGTTTAATACGTTGGTCGTGATTGCCTTTGCTGCGCGCTTACCGTGCGGGCGATTGGTTCAAACTTGCATAGCTTCAGTGTCAAAGCAGATATCAAAGCGGGACGAACACACGTCGAGGTATCTCCAATCAAGAAAGCCATATCGGACGTTTTAAATCACAGTTTTTATCCATGCCATGTGTGGCGAGTGTTACTACCGTTAGACATCTCGTCCGCTACACGCGGGTTATCCCGGTGCGACGGCAGGGCACTGAGGCGCACATCGCCTGAGGCAGTCACTGCTGTTACCGTGAGGGATGTGTACCATTTCAAGAGCGCCAGTAGCAAGAATTTCATACCCATTTGTTTCAAAAAAATGTGCCTGTGATTGTAGGTACCTACTTATTTACATTGTTTATACAGTTGAATGCTTATGAATAGCTGTGCCGAGATAATGGACAGACGTCTGAAACATTTTGGTCCTTTGTGAATTTTATAGGCTACTGTATTCTGTGTACACAGAAATTTCTGTCCCTTTTTATTTATCTGCATTCTTTTATCTAATTGATTCATTATTTTTCTCTGTTAGAATCATAAATGATTCCTGATTATACAGAGAAAAGGACGAAAGTACTGTAGATTAAAATGCTAACACGAATTCTTCTACTGAGATTAACTTGCATGATGAATCAGAATCGGAATTCAGTGCAAATGGTTCCAGCTCTAGCAGCAGCAATGATGAAGCAGCAGCAGCAGAGGATTCATCTCAGAATGAAGATGGAAGTGACAGAGGCAAAATGCATTAGAGAAAATGCAGCAGATTCTTGGACTGTTGTTTGCACTACTACAAGACTACCGGTAGCTATATTCTTTTACAGGAAAAGAAGAACTGCGAAGAAAACATCCAATCAGTCCAGAAAACTCCGTTACACCCTTTTATATATATGTTTTACTTTCTACTTTTGGATCATGTCGCTAATAGGTGTAGAAACAAATAGGTACGTTGATGAAAAGAAACACCTGACATTACAGTAAAACCCCGGGAACTCGGCCCTCGCAAACTCCGAAACCCGTCTACCTCGGCACTCTAGTGATTTGCCGAGGTGCAGCTCGGCACTGCTTTTTTTTTACCGAGTTGGATGAAAAATGCCGACCGAGTTGTTATGGCGAGTTTTAGCTCGGCAGTTGCGTTATGTTGCCGAGCTAGAGGGAAAAATCAGGGGCGTGCCGAGATCTAAAGCTCGGAAAACGGCGCTAAAACTGCCAGTCAGCTGAGTTAAGCGTGTAGTGCATTCCATGCGCATGAATCTGCGCAAAGGCTGAAAGATGGGCAACTGCATAGCAACTCATCAGTCAATCGTTGACTTCTGTACTGTGCGTTTCAAGGTGTGTCTCTGTGTTCAGATGTGACAGCTATGTGTAAGATGCCTCTGTTTCAAGTGTGATGCAAATTTTGAGGTGTTATGTTATTCAGACCCTAGGCTGGAAAGTGATGAAATACTTATGTAGGGTATTCGCAAATATTACGATGCTTGTTTTTCTTTTTGCTGTCCGCGATGGGCATTACACAGGTGTTAGTGGGTGTCTACGACCTGGAGCAATCGCGCCATAACTCGACAAAATTGCGAGTTTCTGAGGTGTTTGCCGACGTCAGTACCCGCCTAGCTCGGCAAGGCTTTCCCCCGTGCTTGCCAAGATCCCGGGGTTTTACTTTACGAGACAAATGCTGCTGAATCAAAAATAAGACGCAATAATTGCAATGTAGCTACTTAGCTAAAGAGCCAAACTAGAACTGCATTGCTAAAATGAAGAAAGGAAAAGAGATTTTGGTTATACATTTATCTACAACATGCGTTTGACAAAAGAGAGAAGCGCGTCAGCAAGAAAAAAAAAAAACTCGCCACGTAAGAACTAAGAACTAACGTGGCGACTGGACACGCTAAATAGTATCTCATAACTAGTAAATCATACATATTATTAGCTGTTCCGAATGAGCAAAAGCATTTGATTTTATGTTATTTTAGTTCAACAATATCTAACATGGCTTCTGGACAGCAACATATATTTTGTCTTTATTTTTGCATTACATAAAATATTATTTATGCACTACTTGTGGTTTCAGATTTATCCATTTGTACTTATAGTTGAGTGAATTATAGTTTTTCCTAACAGGTCAGATCAGTTATATCATAATTCTCTTCAATTTGGAGTAGATGTAAAATTTTTATAAAAAGTATGTTTTTCATGGGCGTGTACTACATAGGCCTAGGCTCTATGCACACATCGCGCGCCCGGCGAGTTCAGCGTGCGCCTATATTGCGCACATCGCGGCCAACGTGTCGATATCTTTGCTTGTAGCATAACTGAGAATCCTTGGCCAGTTCATCCTTTTTATTGTGCAGGTAGTTTGGTTCTCATCCACCAATCCTTAGATGGCTTTGTTTAAGCTCGACTTTTGCTTTATTGAAATTGCTATTTTTACTTCCTGTAACTTGGTTTATTGCAGTTGGAAATCTTTTCTATAAATTATTTATGTTTGCTCAGATATTCTGCAATATCAGATCATACAAATCTGTTTAAGAAATGGACCAGATTTGTTTCCATTTATTGTCAGTCAGTGCAGTCCAGGCATAAAGGCTAGTAAAGTGGATCATCCTACTCTGCGAGTTGTACCCTCAGGAGGAGTCTGTGGATTACTGGAACGTAGTCTGACCTTTGAGACTTGAATTATTCCTTGCCCGTTTGCCCATTTTTCTTTCTCCTACTAGTAACCCATAATCTGTTGTACAATTCTTAACCTATAATCTGTTTGTACAATTTTTCCAGCCTTTCTATGGTCGTGCTTGATTATTGTGCATAGGTTTGTTCTATTTTTACATACTAGATGTTCCTTCCTTTTCCTCTCTTGGAGCGTGGAGCAGGGACAAGTGAGACTCAAACTAGTATGGCACCTTCATTGATCTTCAATAGCTGGTAGTGCTTGTTTGTACTCTGTATGCAAGGGTTCACTTATTATCCACATGCTGTCATCTTGAACTCCCCTTCCACTTGCAGCACAAATTTTACTCTTAAACTCTTAACCACTTGTTATTCTAATTCAAGATACAGTATATGTCGCTATATTTAAATGAATTTGAATTTTTACAAGCTGTCTTGTGTTAATTTCCTACCCAATATTTTGTTACAGAAATGTTGGTCTTCAAAAGAAGATGTAATTGTGCAGGCTGAAATGTGTTAATTATATTTTAAGGTTGTGAATCAATTGCGATACGACGTTAGTTGTAGCGTTGAGAACCATTTTGCCAAATGGTTCAGATTCTGCCTCTCACTTTCTCTTTACATGCTTGCTCCAGATCCTGCTCTAATATTGACTTGTTTGCAGCACTGTGTCTCTCTCTCACGATTGGCATGACATTCCTGATGTCGCTGGTGTCAGGTGTGCTCACCGACAAGCTGGGTGTGCGGATCACCACATTTATCGGAGGTGCCATGGCTACAGCCGGCATGTTCATCTCATCTCTTGTATATCATCGGGTACTGTACTGTGTCTGGACTCGGTTTTGTCGGTAGCTATAACTTGTGCCTGTCAGAACTGCTGCCATTAGCTAGTATATGGAGTCGACGATGCAGGCCCCTCGTGGTTTGTGGGCAGTTTTGTTGTTTAGATCGGAAAGTTTACATCCAGGTAGGGTAGCTTCTACATACACCTACTTTGAGTCGAAAGTAGGTACATATAGTGAGTAGCTATATACCGGTACTTGGAACTAAATATTTTGAGCCTAAATAATAAAACTGTAAAGACGATGGGAGGGGCTATATCAAGGTCTACCTGTATTTCTTATGTAGGTAGCACAAATAGTGTAGTGTTCAAAAAGTTTTGGCAGCAGTATAAAAAAATTATTGAGATACACATTTAATAGGCCGCACATTCCTACAATGTAGCTACTCTCCTCCGCGATTTACGTGCTGCTGGAGCCACGTCGTCCACTTGATGAAGCTCTCAAAAGTAGCTACCCACAAGGAAAGACGTTTTTAGTTCTGCATTTAACCTTCTTGTTTAGGTCCTGTGAACCTCTGAAAATTTATCCTATCACGTTTTTCTGACAACTTACGGAATAACTTATTTAAACCCCATCCCATGGCCGTGGGTAAGTTGCAGCTCCTGGCAATCCACCTTACAGCGCGGACATTGTACCATGCGTCTTATGTTTATTTCCTAAGTTGTCTGAAAAAATCGCTGAGATCAATTTTCGCAGGGAACAGGTCCTTGCCATAAAGTTCGGTGCAGAACCGGAAATACTTTCTTATAGTGCTCTGAGTGCTTCGTCAAGAAGATGACGAAGCCGGACTGAACCCAGCTTCAGTGTTCGGTGCTGAACCTTCGTTGCCGCCCCTTGTTGATCCATATGGGAGCATCATTACTGATCCCTTAGCAAGGGCGGAGGTTTTGTCGGCTCACTTCGACGGGAAGCAGAGCAGAGATGTTATCGCATTGCCTCATGGATGCCACCCTGAACCTCGCTTGACCTTATTGGCGTTCAGATCTAGTGCAATCAAGGTTCTGCTTGAGGGTCTTGATTCGTATGGAGGTGTCGATCCGGTGGGCATGTTTCCTTTGTTTTATAAGCAGCTGGCTGATGTTCTTGCCCCCAAGATTGCAGTGATCTTCCGGCGTCTGATACGGTTAGGAAAGTTTCCTCGATGTTGGCGAACTGGTAGTATTACTCCTATTCCCAAGGGTCTGGTGTCGCCTAATGACCCATCACACTGACGCCTATTTTGTCGAAGGTGTTCGAGAAATTGATCGCTGGTAAGCTTGGTCGTTTCGCTGAGGTTACGGGGTTGCTGCCTGTTGGTCAGTTTCCGTACAGAATTGGCTTGGGTTATTGTGACGCTCAGTTGTCGGTGTCACACCATTTACAGTCTGTACTGGATTATAGGTCGGAGGGACGCCTTGTCCTTTTGAACTTTAGCGCGGGGTTTGACAGGGTTAACCACAGGAGTCTATTATACAAGCTGGAGTCCTTTGGTGTGGGTGGTCGGGTTTTGTCAATCATTCGCCATTTTGTTTCTGAGCGGACGCAGAGTATGTCTGTTGACGGCGTTCTGAGCGCCTCAGTCGGGGTGGTGTCTGGCATCCCTCAGGGTAGTGTGTTTGGCTCGCTGTTGTTCGTTCTCTATACTAGTGACATGTTCTCTTTGCTTGAAAACACGTTGATCAACTATGCCGACGGTTCCTCTTTGATGTCAGTGATATCTGCGCCTCGCCTGCGTGATGCTGTAGCTCAGTCTCTGAATAGGGATTTGTCACGCATTAGTGCATGGTGTTCGGCCTGGAGTATGAAGCTGAATGTCAGTAAGACCAAGTCGATGATTGTCAGTCGGTCTCGGACACTTGTACCGCCGCATCCCTAACTGGAGATTGATGGCACTTTGCTTCAGGAGTCTAGCTCCTTGGAGATTCTTGGTGTTGTCTTTGATGAGAAGCTCACTTTTGAGCCGCATATTGAGAGACTGGTGTCACGCGCTTCCACTAAGATTGGGCTCCTGCGTAAGGTGAAATCCATGTTTGATGATAGTCAGGTTGCCCCTAGATGATTTATGCGTTTTTGCTGCCAGTGTTAGAGTATTGCTCCCCGGTCTGGGCTTCAGCTGCTGACTCTCACTTGCGTCTGTTGGACCGACTTGTTAGTTCAGCCATCAGGCTGTGCACTGACAATGATCTAGTGAACTTGTCCCACCGGAGAAGAGTCGCAGAGCTATGTTTGTTTTATAAGGTGTATAATAAGGAGAGGTATTGGTTGTATTCTTCTCACCCTGCCCTCAAGGTTTTTGGGAGAGAAACTTTTGCTGTGTGCGGAGCGCACTCTTTCACTTTGGTGGCTGTCAGATGTCGAACTAATCAGTTCTGTCGGTGCTTTGTGCCCTGGTCGGCTAAGATTTGGAATTTGTTGCCTGCATCGGCGTTTTGGTCGTGTTGGCCTGCAGGCGTTTAAGACAGCTGTTAACGTTTTTTTGCTCTATTTCCTTTGGCAGCGTTTTGGGCTTCCCGGTGTTGCAGGACGCTTCGTTTCATTTGGGTTGTATTACCTGTCCGTAGTAGCTCAAGCGTGAAATTTTAATTATAATACTAATCACTCCAGAAATGCATAAACTTGGGAGGAGAACGTGTTGAATGGGTGTGATGCGCAGTGAATATCCATCTCTACTAGTTTTGCTTATGATACTCTGTTGTCAAAACTTTTTGAACGGTCTTTGTAAAGCCACAGCAATAACTAATAGTTCTTATGCAGTAGAACAACCATTGGGAAGAGTACAATTTCTTATTCATTTTAGTTACGGTTTGTAACATATTTAAAGTTAGAATGATGAAGGGGCTACCTTTATTAGCTTGCTAGCGTCATATTGAATGAAATGAAAAGCTGGCGAGGCAGAGTTGATAGCTTTTGTATTTCTACTTTAAAAGATGAACGAAAACGCAGGTTAATTGCATTATTTTATGGAAAGAACCTGAAAATATGAATCGCATTTCGTCTCGGTTGTTGTAATTTTGGCAGTCGTCTTTCAAAGAATACCGCTGAGCATTGTTCTCTGCCACTTCTGCTCAGTTCTAATGTGTTAATGAGGACATCGCGGACCCTGTATTGTGTGATCTGGTATATTGTTAAATATTCTGCTAATGTATGTACACAAATTCATCCATGATGTATGCATGCTAGTTAATGTGTTCACATCAGCTGTTCAGCTTATTACCAGTACACTCGCATTCAAGTTTATCACCTAACTATATTTTGTCCCTTTGTTCAATGTGTAACGTGGCTAGTGAACATGAACACGGCTTATTATAGCTTGAGCGGTTTTACTGGGATGTAGTACCCGCTGGAAAAAAATTTACGATTGTGGAAATGAAAATTATTCGTAGATAAATGCATCATCGCTCAATGGCGTAATAACCATTGTGATGTTATTACTAATAATTTACTATAGTTGGACAGTGTTCATTTATGTACTGTGCGGTGTGGGTTGATGAAGCAGGTGTGGTCACTGGTCAACCTTGTGGCGGCAGTGCCCGTGCCTGTTGATACAAGATGAACACGCTTTAGCGAGCAGTTTACAGACCATTGTTGCCGCGTCAAAGTCTGTAGGAGTTGGACAAGTTAGGGGCCAGCAGTTGCAGTTGAAAACAGGCTGGGCTCAGTAGTCGGAATCTGTGATAATTGGTCCGTTTTGTTTAGAAAACAGTTGCAGTCGGACGTTTTGGGAGCCCAGTAGTTGGAGTTGAAGCCCGACTGGACCTAGGATTCAGAATCAAATTGTATCCGTGGGACTCCACGCCTTTGCTCTTCAAACTTAGAAGACCGCTTGAGCACAGACATCAGATGTAGTTGAGACACAAGATCATGCTGCCAATGCACAACTCTGATCATGTTTGTGTTTAGGTACACTCTGACTAGCGCAGTGGCTCCCAAAGTTCAGTTTTCTACGGACCTGCTGCGAAATCGCCCCCCCCCCCATTAAAATGGCATCAACTTAGCATATCACGCACTGAATGAGTTTAAATATATTGTAGATGTTGATGGCTACCAGACTATTGCTTTTTAGTTAATACAGAAGGGCAGAGGCATAACAACATACACCAAACATAATTACCCGTGTCACAGTAACGTGACCTCCCAGCTCAGCCCATTATTCACATGCAGCGAGTTTACACCTGTAACTCTCTTGAATTTATTTTGACTCGCCCTAAGTAACTATTTGCATTGAATGATGCTTAGTAGCTATATGCTGTTCTCGCCGTTTTTGAAAAACTCCTAAGTTTTTGTGATCAATCAAAAGCATTTAGGGCTAAGTAGACCATAGTGAAAATTTTTCACTTTCAATAAATTGATGTAAAATATTATAAAGCTATATAAACCTATGTTTTTCCTCTTATGACCTTAAAATGTTCTGTAATTTTTATTATAAATGGGCTGAAAACAATGTAATACATATTACCACAGTAGCTTCAAACATCAAACATCATCCGTTCCCACGTCGCCTGTCTGGTGTGATTTAATAATAATGAAAAAGTAGGGGTCCGTGCATGTACCAACAGGGGATCCGTAGGTTCATATGCACCTCCCAATGGGATAATAATAGCTGGGTCATTAGAATACCGATATCCCAACTTTCTGTACATCTGGAAAATTCCTACAGAGAAGCTGATGTGTTGTGGCAGCAGTGTCGCATTATTTTACATTGTAGTGTGCGTCGTTGTTTGCTGTCATTTACGTTTTCTCCGTTGGGGTGACCGGAGATAATAGGCTTGAACATCTGCAACACAATTTGGCGACGTAAAGTTATGAGCAACAAAAAATAAAGCAGTTGTAGTTAAGGTCTCGGCTAACGGCATCACTCCTGAAGTCTTTGCCGAAAGAAATGAGTCCTCATGTCGACGCCATGAGAATGTTTCACAGAGTCCAACTCCTGAAAAAGCAACGATCTGCAGTCTGAGTTTCTAAGACAGTGACTCTTAAAGATTTGAGAAATATTGATCGTCAGCTCTCTAGAAGATCTGGACAATCAAGCAAGTGCATGGGAGCTAGTTCACCTGACGTACTTATCGAAAACCGAAAGGAATGCCTGTCTTGGAACCATAGCTCGCGTGAAAGCCCCGCTGAAAGTGCTCCCGCTTATGCCAAGACTCAAACGATTTTGGAGGAAGGCGTGGATTTGAAAAATACAGTACTTGAAGATGGACGTAGATCTCATTCTTTTCACCGATGAGACCTAAGCGACCCTTGATGGACCTGGCGGGTAGGTAAAAAAAGTTGGGTGTATTGTGGGTCGTGGGGGTGAGTGTCCCCAACGCTACCACAATAGGGGAGCGATATGAAGAACCCCACGTCTACGTCGTGGATCCTCCTCGCTGTTTGCGTTTCACGTTGTCGACTTCCTCCGGCGCCGCTGCTGTCGTCCCTGCGGCGTCCTCTGGCGAGCCAAACAGGGCTCAACTCCGTAACCTTGCGACATGAGGGGGAAGAGGAGGCATCATTGGGGATAGACTTTTGGTCGTATGAGCGGACCTGGAGGAGTGAAAGGAGACATTTGATTCCTATTGCAATCTCCTTATAGAATTTTTGGTGCCTTAGTTTCAGGAAATGCCTCTCGCTATCATGGGACTTCGTTTTTAACTTTTTGGCGCTCCAGTGGGTAAATAATCTACTTATTTCATCAATATTATTGCTTTATTGCAACACTCGGTTTAGTCAATACCTGTCGATATACCATGAATTCATACCTAGTTTGTAGCCAGGTATGTTTATTTCATATTTTCACCAACAAAGGTAAACAGTTGGCTGTTATTATTGAAATGCTGTTACCGCCGGAGTCAAAATCGACTAATTTTGATATTTTTTCAAAAAATATCTTGTGCTACAGGTCCAACTTAGGCAACGATGTTTGTTGAAAATTGATTCACAGAAATCGTTATTTTTGTGGCCAAGCCATTGTCGTTCGTCAATGTGTAGGCCTATAGTACATACATTGCAGAGTGGCAGATGTCTCGCTGTACGTATTTACAGCCTCCCTGGATATGATTAAGCTATCGAAAGTTACGGGATTGGCGTACAAGTGCAGTTGTGTTGGTGAGCGAATGCTCAAACAAACGCGTGTGTGTGTTTCATACATGTATTGAATATTGTCTCAATTTGTGGCTCGAGAAGTGATTTGGCTGATTAATAAGTGTTTGAAGCTCTGAATAACTGGGTCGTGTCTGCATGATAATGATGTTGTACGTTTCGAAGAACAAAAAGTCCATACTGTAAATATATTTAGAGTAATCCTACTGTCATCTAACTGTAACGTTGCTTTACTTGTGCAGATTGAATACCTGACGTTATCATTTGGGCTGCTGTTGGGTGTTGGCGGGTCTCTGGCCTACACCCCCTCCCTTGTGATCCTGGGCCACTACTTCAGAAGATACATGGGCATTGTGAATGGCTTCGTCACTGCTGGGTCCTCCGTCTTCACTATCGTCATGCCTATGTTATTTAAAGCCATCCTGGCCAGATATGACCTCAAAGTTCTCTTCCAAGTGCTTACTGCATTTATGGCCCTGCTTATGGTGAGTTCTTTTTTCGGTTCAAGCTTGGGTCGCTCTTGCGTCTAAGATTATTTCCTCAAGTAGCACACCGTGGGTACTGATACCTTGGTTAATATTTTTTAATCGTGTGCTCCCATTTTTCTATGCTGGAAATTGTTATATATATCTGCGATAATATTTACCTCTTGACTCCAACCTCATTCAATACTTGCTTCTGCATTATGTTAGTGAACATTATATGTACATTCGCGTTGTTTTTCTTTTGGTTATAGGGCTCAAAGTCGAAGTCAATCGATACTAGCTTGGTCCTGTAGGGCTTCCACAAAACGGAAGTTTTGTTTTTCACTTGTGCCCTGACCTGCAACACGGCTGTGAAGTGTGGAAATAGAACTGATTTTGTCAGCATTTGTATGGCCTCGGAGAAGATGAAGCTGACGCTGCTTCTTTCCGAGCCCTTGTCACGTACCTATAGCCTGTTTTTCTTCTATATAATAGCTTACTTGTTCTTGTGCAGTGTGCTGACATTTGACTGAATGAACGAACGGAACTGCAAATTGAATCATTGTATAGCTAGTGCATTAATTGAAACTGTGTTTTTCGGTTTTGCAATAATCGAGAAACGGGATATCTGCACTCATCAGTCCTATATTATTAGCACCGACGACTTCGGCTATTATTTGATGCTACTGATACCTATTTAATTTGAATCTTAATGCAGGTCGTAAAGGGTGAGCTAGAATATGTATAACGGTAGCAATGTGTGTGCCCAGGTGGGCGCATTCGTGTTCAAGCCTCGGTTAGCAGTGCGGCCACCAGAGAACATAGATTACGATGATGGCAGCAGCGGCGGCACGCCTATGCTGCGCAAGATGAAGCACATGCTCTCGGAGTAGTAATTGAAACTTTAAACCGTGTTGTTCTTTAAGCAGTAGACCCGCGACCCATAAGGTCACCGCGAGAAACCGATGAAGCACGGTTATGTGCATTTGGTGAGTAATTGTGTGTGGCGTTGAAACTTTCCTCAGTTCAGTAATGTGTCTGATGCATTTGAGAATTTCAAAGCTCTTTAATACGTCCTGTCTCTCATTACGCACAATGATTGGACCGTAGGCTACTAGGCAGCGCTGCTTGTCCTATGCTATGAGAAGTCCTGAAAAGCTGCTAACTGTATGTGAGGCTTTCTGGACAGCTCTCCACCTTCACTGTTGCTATAACAGACTATTTTCTTACCGTGTTTCTCCTTTCTGCAATGATGCGTTGTGCTCTTCCTCATACCGCCTGTGTTATTCCACTTGATTGTGTCTGTTATAGGTGGCTTATACTATGGAAATTATCCATAGCGTATTTATGTTGGTTTGAGGGCGGGGAGACTCGCAGACTGGGCAGTTGCTTCCCTCAAGGGACGTAGGAGTAGATACAGTATAGGTATAGCAAGAATAACTACGACTTGGCGTACCTCAAGCAAGTGTGAATTGTTTCTTGCTGTGGCGCTACCATTCATCTTGGTCATATTCTTGTATCGTGCTTTTTGCTAAATCATTTAATATTGTGCGTGTGTTCAGTTTTGTGCAATAATTCCAATAATTTGGTATTATGTCACTGGTTACGGCTGCCCGGGTCGTTTTCAGAGACCAACCAACCTGGTGCATACCAGTCTCAATCTTTTGTCCCGGCACACAATACCCAAAAAAGAAAGACTGCCGCCTCCTCTTACTAAAAACCCTCTTCATGGAACACGTGAGGGATCAACATGACGACTCGACCCAGGTCTATACCGATGGCTCTAAGGTGGCGGACTGAGTGGGTTGCGCGGCCGCTACGACTGATGAAACTAGAGCATACCGGCTAGTGCCCAAGATCTCGACTTTCACCGCCGAGCTATTCGGCGTGTGCACAGCGCTGCTCCCCATTAGAGACAGCGATAAACGCAACTTTACTCTATTCTCAGACTCACTGAGCGTAGTACAGGCCACTCGAGCATACGACAGCATCCACCCCGTCATTAACTGAATAGTAACCATGATACAAAAATTACAACGCACTGGAAAGACTGTGTGTATCAGTTGGGTGCCTGGCCATGTTGACGTCACGGGCAACGAGCTCGTTGATGAGTCGAGGCAGGTGGTCCGGACGGAATTGCCTATGGCAAACCATGCAGTCCCCTGCCGAGACTATTACCCGCTAATCAAGCGAAACCTGCGCGAACTATGGCAGTCCCAGTGGCTGGCCCAGAGAAACCGAAAAATCAAAGAAACCGTCCGACAGTGGCACTCATCAAATAGCGACGACCGTCGAATGGACGTTGTACGGTGCAACCTGCGTATTGGGCACACGCGACTTACTCATGACTATTTGCGAGCAGGGCTCCCGCAGCCCTATTGCGACGATTGCGTCGTACCTCTCACCGTCTTGCATCTGATGGCCGAGTGCCCTACCTTCTCCAACGAGCGGAGGGATTGCTATCCGGACCTTTATGGACGGGATGCTGACTCCATACTCCGGGGAATGCTGGCTGAGGGGCCTCGTGGCCGGTTCAACATAGACGCCCTTAAGACTTTCCTTATTGGATGTAACATCTGTGATGAACCCATCACGATACCACCACCAACTCTGACATTATCCCCTTGTTTGCTATGTACATAAACTTTATGTAAAATTAATAATACTCCCCTCCCTAACACTTCCTATTAATGTAAAATGAGATATACTTCGCGCCCTAGGGGCGCACGAGCCTGTGGACAAACACAGGAATAGTCCGGCGCGATATAGGCATTGTGCCGCTGAAGCGCTGGTAAAGCTTCTGCTACTACTAATACTACTCCTACTACTCAACAGAACCTAAAGTGGCTCAAACTATTGTTCTGTCAGTTGACGGTTTGCTGGTTGCCACTTGCCAAGTTTTTTCCCATCCGCGAACACCAGGTTTGGGAGTGCGCCTCAAGCATTCTTTCTTTCTCTCACGCTGTTTCTCCCTCGTAATTTTGATAAGCTTAGTGGTTCGTACACTTGCACTTTCTTCCTCATCCTGGATTATTTGCAGTTATATGTACCTAACTCAGTTTTTTTTACAATACACTGTATTCTAGAGAGTGGTTCGGTTCATTTTCAGCTTTTCGATATTGATGGATCACTGTCACCTTCTTCGTGCTGTTTGTTAGCGATATTTCGGTCAACAGCCGTGGTCAGAGTGACTAATGACAATTTAGGAATTCTGAAATGAGAAAAACATCTCATAACCTATGAAATTATGTAAATCAGTATAAGCATTCATTATCGTAGTTTTTTTGTAGTGGAAAATGTTTGTTGCCTTCATCATGGAATTCCTGTTACATATGCATTAACGGTTTTCACTAATGTAGCTACCAACATTATATTATCTCAGTATAGCTTGATTTAAGAACAAAAAGTTACTGTTAAGCTTGATATGGTGTGCAATGGGATAAAAATAGTCGTCCGCAGGGATAGCCTATATTCTGGCGGGACCTCTCCATGTCAAAATATATAGCTATATATATGGGCCTCACGAACCCTGAAGCAAACCCGAGTGCCTTTTCCGCAGTTCCTGCTGACGAGGTTGGTTTTGTAGAGATAGTGAAATTCTGTATATTTGCCCTTCTGCTGCGTGAGGTGAGCCATCCAATGGGACTCGTATCTGCTCCCGTGTGACGGCCAGGGAAGAGATCCACCGTACCGGTGTTTATTTGGTCTTCTTCTCTTCGTTTTTTTGTTTCTTGCCCTGTGCCGCATGACTGCGTGAATTGGGTCGGCCGAGCCGTGTAGGGGGTTAGAGATGTTCGTGCCTAATATCCTGCCAGAAATGGTGCACCCGACGACTACCAAACTACCGGTAGCTATATAATAGAACTCACCTGAGTTGACTCGATTTCTACACTATACTGTATGAAATTGGATTGTTGTTATGTACCTAGTCTTCACATGTGATAGCTACGGCGGGAAAACCTGATGACAATAATAATACTAAAAAAGCCCTTTTCAGTTATTATCTGCTGGTGTTTATAGTAGCGCATTGCTGCATCCTCTGCCGTTTTGAAGACAATCGGAGATGCCAGCTAAAGGTTTTTGCGCTTTATTCATGGGGCCTTTGGCGAGCCAAGATAAAACAAGGTGGCTTATGATAGTCAGTTACGAGTACACTGCTTCCTGTTTGTTTTGATGCTTAACTAATGTAGGCCCATAGAAGTTGATCGTTACGTAGTGACGACGGTAAGAAGCTCAGTGTATGCTGGCGTGTACTGACACGTATTAGGAGCGATGAGATCTAAAATTATTGCATCAATTGGGAGCGGCGCGAATTCAGATCGCGTGAATTAGCAGCTTCTACTGTATTGGGCAATACTGTATGTCACTGCTTATCGCGATGATTGAATATGTCAGTGATTATCGCGATTATTGGCTTCTTCTCCATTGGCTATTTGTTATTGTATCATTGGATATTGTGAGCTATGTTCGATAATATTGTGCTCAGCGGTTGATGTTGTGCATTCAGGAACTGCGGTTGTATTAGGCACGTGCCAGTAAGCTAGGCATGGCAGGTAGTGCTTACGCTGCACTCGAAGATGCTAGAAGTTACATTTAATAATACTACCTACGTAATTATGATGGTTCTTTCGTATGATTATTTCGCACGAAACGTAATTTATTTCATTTTGTACATGTGAAAGGAATAATTTGCATCTGCCTTTCAGTCTTAGTTCCAATGCTACGGATACAATATAAGTGAGCGTTGCACGTACCGTACCGTGGCGACACCGCTGAAAGACAGGGACTGGGCAGGCAGAATTTTGTATGCCTTCGGTGATGTGCGCTTCCGCCCCGCTTGCAAGTCTTGTTGAGAGTTCTGACTAGCTTCTGCTTCTTTCTGTTTGTGTCCCGTTGGGTAGTGTTTCTTTGAAGATATTCTCAGTGGCTCGCTCCGACAGAACCTCTGTAGGTAGCACCAGACCCGCGACGGCGCCCAAATCTGGGGGCGTCTAAATGGTAGTGTAGACTGTTTCGAGGCGTAACCCTCATTGTAGACAGCTTTCGGTCGTCTATCTTTTTTATAGGCCCAGCCCACCTGGCACCTCAGGAGCCCAGCAGCAGCACTCCTCATTCTGGCACGACTCGCGCTACGGTTAACATCTCCATCTGTGCTCTGGTCTCAGCTGCTGCTCTGTGTTCACCTATCGATCTTAGAGCTTGGGAATTACTTTCCTTACGGTTTATTAGTGCTCTATTACGGTTTATCCTGTTTGGAAATGTGTTTTTACGTTTTTAGTGATACTTTTTGGAGACTGCGTTTGGTGTGTGATTGGCCTAGGGTGCTGCCATCTTTGATCCTTAACCCAGGTGTCCTTGTGTTCACAGAGCTGCAGCAGCTGTTTTTGTTCATGGTGACCAGTGACAGTGACGGTGTTTTGTGCTTTTTCCTCTTCTGAATTAAAGTTAATGTAATTCATTTTTCCTCGGAACTATATAATAAACACCGTCGTGTTTATTTGTTTATGTATTTATATTAAGCTATCTTTCGTGTCACGCTCTTAACGAAATAACTAGGCCTGAAAACGGACCGGGTTGCAGATTTTATAGCCGACTTACGTTTTCATGGGGATCGATTTAAACTTCTCTTAGCGCGGGTAATGGTGATGGTGCAGGCTGATCCTTATCCCTTGATCTGAAGACACTTCTCGCCTGAAACACTTCTTGAAACGAAACCATATGCATGCAGCTTCTGAAGCCCGATTTTATAACTTTTTTTCTCTCAGGTCACGACGTATAAATTCGGCTGATTGTCAACGAAGCGCTCTGGAGGTGACGAATTTTCACGGGCAGTAGACAAATATTTCTTCTAGCTTATTGTTTTTCTTATTTGACGGAGCAGTTTTCTCTTTATAGGCCAAAATTTTCGGAACTTCAAATGAAGCAGATATTTGAGTTGGAAAGACAGTGTCAACGGTGTCATTGCTACAGAGCGCCAACATTGTATACTCTATAAGCTAACCTGACTGGCGTTGCATTCAAGTTCATTGGCGTGTTATACTCAAGATTTTACGTATGCCTATCGATATAGAAGAACTAAGGGTGAGAGCACGGCAAAGGATCAATGAAGAAAATGAAGAAGTAAGTCATCAGGCCTGATTTCGCACAGGCCAATAGGTATTAGGCAAACATATCGATTATTGCGGGAATTTTTTCACGCATGGGTACTAGTAGATGAATAAATACTTGATGGTAGGCACTTGTGCCCTAACCATTTTAACAAGTATATTGTTTGTTTAAATACTTCGTGGTAGGCCCCTGTGGCCCTAACAATTCCGCAAAGTATATTGCATTATTTTTTGCTACTTTTGAGGTGGTTCCCCATACGGCCTTTCTGTGCCATCTGTGAACGTAACATCAAAGACTGGATGGTAGGCTTTTTTTGCCCTAACAATTTCATCTAGCACTGCGATACATTTAGGTGGTAGGCCTTTGTGCCCTAAGAATTCCCCCAAATATATTGTTACCTCAAGTCATGATTGGTAGGCTTTAGCGCCGTAACAATCCGCCAAGCATATACATGTATACATTCATGCTTGCTGGTTAGGCTGCGCGCCCTCGCAAGGACGCCAAGCAGGCATATTCTCACTTTGTTGGTAGGCCTTAGTGCCGTAACAATCTGCCAAGTATATATACTGCCGCCATAGGGCGTTTTTTCAACTATTGGGATACTCTCCAATAGTTGGAAGGCTCAAATCGGCCAGATTCTCGATCTGGGCCGATTCCAGGACGGCGCCGAGAAGCCGGCAGGTCTGGGAGTCGAGAAAAAAAAAAAAACTAATGGCACTCTTGCTCCCTTATGGGGTTACAAGAGTGACCGCTTGTTTTTGTGACTAAGTCTAAAAATCTGTAGGTCAATGCGACCTCAACAGGTTTGCAGAAGGTCGAAACTTAATAGTTAATTCCTGCCCCCACATAGGAGTTTAGGATCTCTCTGAATCCAGTAAGGGAACTTCTCTGGTCAGGTTTCAGGGGTTGTGTTTGCCACTGCAGGATGGGTCTGATACGTAGCGACCTGTTTTTGGACTTAGTCCCATAAGGGAGTCTTCCCGTGGGTCTGAGTGTATTTACCTAAGAACCATGCGGGTTGTAATCCCGAGAAAACGCACTTGTAGAAACCTTGCAGAAGCCCGGCAGTTACGATTGGTGGGCTTAGCTTTAGCTAAAGGGCAACTTGTTGAGGTTGTGACCTTTTTCTTGTGGTCCTGCTGAACTCAACCACGGGATGCAACATGCCAGTGGTGCAAGACAAACAAACTATTATCAACCAACAGGTGACATAGCTCCGACTGACCACAGTCGAGTGATAATTAAGCAGTTCAGGAAGTGCAAGCGTGGACTTCATCCTCCACAGACGCTTGGGCGCAGGCTCCCTACGCATTACTTGAACTCTACCTCAGTGCAGTATATCGAGGTCCAATAATGGTTTGCTACCTTAGAACATGTATTGCTTGAAGTTTCTAGCTCAAGTCATCTAGGGATCTTCCATTGCCTAGACCTCAGGATAGAATTTCAGGAGCAGCGGAAGAAACTGCGGCACATAGTTTCTTGAGCTGTTAGATAAGACTGTTACGCGGATAGTTTTTGTTCAGGCTCCTCTGGGAGCTATACCCAGGATCCTTTGAATCTTCGGAACCTGAACACGGGGTACGTGTGAGCTGTTGACCCTCAACTCCGGAGGGAAACATTCAGTTGGAGACGAGAATGAGTTGTCAGTTTTACCTGGGCGAATCATTGCCCCTGCTAAGGTGGTTAGCGGGACGATGTACCCAAGGTTAGATATCAGGGTTCAGGAGCTGACTGGCCCCTTTTTGAAGTCTCCTGAATAAGTCTGTGTTCCAGGACTTGACGGGTTTAGTTTTGGAAAGACTTCACCCTGAGAGCTAGGAAGAAAGGACGCCTAGGACAGTCCAAGTCTAAGTCCTTGACTTGGTTCAGGAATTAGCTCAGCGGCTCCAGGGCTGGAATCGGAGCTTTAAGAAAATTCCTCCAGTACTAAGATTCCTTGAAGTAAGGGTGAATTAAACCGTTCTTCCTGACTCCCCTTGGAAGGCCCAGCATTGAATATCGATCCAGCGTGTCCTAGACTGGGAACTTGCTTATGGGGGGCCCTTGAAGTCTTATTAGAATTTGATTGTTTCTTGGCCCAGTTGGGACTCCTTATGAACGTCTACGAGCAGCGCTCAGCAGGCGCTCTCATTATAGACCTGGGTGCTTCTTCCAGCCAGTCCATTAGTAAGAAATCAAGCTTCAACCGCAGATGGTTGTAGTTTCATGGTCTGCTTCCTGAGAGGGACGCAGTTTTTGTTTTTCTAGAGGGAAGCTTCAGAACAGGAGTGGTCTCGTCGGTAAGAAGCGAGTTAAACCTCTGTCAGAGGTTGGCCGGGACCCGAAAATCGGACTCGAGGCTAGCGTCAAATCAGGCTACCTTCTAGAGCCAGCAAAGCCAAGATAGGGACTCCCTCGCAGAAGACCTATTTACCGGCATATGTTTCTCCCTGGAGAACCAGATGTCTTTGACCCCACAGGTGCTAAGTAGTCCTATTTATGTACAAGCTCCCGGCAGGGAAATTCCCCGCAAGCTCTTTCTGATGGATAAGTTCGGCCACAAACTCGAGTATTGCTTGGCATAAGGAGTCCTGCAACTCCAGCGGAACTTCCTGAAACAAGCTCCCCCCAAGTTAGTAATAACTATTGATATAGCCTTTTTGCAGTAGTGCGCTCCCGGCAGAGTACCTCTGTCGGTAGCACCTTGACCCGCGATTCGAGGTAGCACTCGAGGGGACTCCAGATCAGGAGGACGTGTTG
>LQNS02276866.1:29274970-29287175 GCA_001587735.2 Parhyale hawaiensis
GTTGGCGCACGAGCCTGTGGTTAAACACAGGAATAGTTCGGCGCGATATAGGCAGTGTGCCACTGAAGCGCTAGTAAAACTTCTACTACTACTACTACTACTACTACTACTACTTGAGGTCTTGCTTGCTAATCTTATATTTTGGGCGTCGTGCCCTTCAGTGGATTCCTTAGGTCACCAGGACATTTCTCCATGTCCACTTTGTTTCGCTGACTGTTCTTACTACTTGTCTCTTCTGCTTTATTTTTCCATCTGAACTTCTTGTTCCCTTGTGCATTACTTATTGCTGCATGGTTTGACATTTCTTTTACAACATAGGCTACTTATTCCTCCTTCTCGTAAACCTTTTAGTAATATCTTGTCAAAGTTCCATTTTTATTGAACACTTTTATCATGGGTTTCTTTCCATCTCAAAACGTTCTATCTTTCTTGCTCTAATAAATAGCATTGTGGGTGTATTATTTTCAACACGCCGAGTGTTCCACTAGAATCTCCAAACTTGTTAGATATTATCGTTGTAGTTTGCTCGTAAATTTCGAATCCTTGGGTGCCGTTGTGTGTAGTAACGGTACTTGTGTACAGAGCTGATATTATTTGCTCTAGCTTTGTATGATAATGCTCTGCAAAACTTACTGACAAGCAAGGAGCTAAAGGCTGTTTGTATCCATTTCGGGTCCACCTCCATTGTACTATTAGAGTTATGGTTACTTTATTATAGCTACACAGTTGCGGAGCTTAGACCAATCTAGATTTATGGATATTGCAGTCCTGTTATATTGTTACGAGTTTTTTCTGGGCACTATTGGTGGAAGGTGGTTGATTATGTAGCCTGATCACGCTACCAGTAAGGAGAACTGTAAATGCCTGCTCGAATTTGTTCACAAACCCATTAAAATTATCCGTTCCTCAGTGATAGGTATTCGTCCATTAGTGCAGGATGCCATTGCCTACTTATTACCAATTTACTGGAAGTAGCTGCATTGCAACAGGGCATCTCTGTCATCAGCTCTCACAAATATCTGGGGACTTAATTGTTACTTCTGGTGCTGTGTACTGCTGCCAATAGATCAATATTAGGACGTTGTAGTATTCATTACGAACACTAANAGAGAGGCTGCACTCGTTTCAAATTGTAAGCTTATATTTTCTCGCTTTGTTCGTACTCCATTGCAGCCAATTTCATCAAGAATGTTGATCACTGCAGGGCATAAGCTTCCAACACAACTGATGGAGCCATAAGACCGAAGGTGTAGACAGGCTATAAATTCGGACAAATGCAACACGTGGGCTCGCTGGTGTTGGAAATATTCTCTCTACAGGCTGATGAAGTTATTACGAGTCTGTCGGTTTACACTTGAGGTGACCTGCATACGACCAAATCCTCACCACCTCCTAGGGCATGTATTGCTGTTGCTGCAGCCAGGCATGCATGGCGGTTTCTTACAGTCTCGTATACGGTTTATGTACGCATTTGAGTGCAATAGTTTCCTGGTCAATATGAACGAATACAAAGACAAAATATTTTAATTTTATGGTTGCGCGTGTGATGTGCTGGTGCACCATATCTTGTCATTGGAAGTACGATGTAGTGTTAACATAGAGCTTAGCCTTAAGATATTACGGTGCTGGTTATTGCGTTATCTGTGAGCTGTGGATGCTTGCTACTTAATTCTACTGCAACTAAGTTATTTTATCTGTTTACTACCGGGGTCATCCGTTCAGCTCGACACTCAACTTGTCATTTTTTCTCTGTGTTTTTGTCTTCTGCATATTGGATAATGTTAGCTCCTCACTGCATAATTCATCATGTGTGATACGTTCCTGATAGTGTTATTCCGATGGGAAAATTAATATTTAGTTCTTATCCTAGTTCACGAACCTGGGGTAACTCCAGGAGTGGGAATCTGTACTAAATCTCCGCCTCTGTAAGACCAGTTTATTTACGGTGTATACATTTTATAAATTTGTGACAAATGAGACAAATTCCGCCCCCCCCAGAGGCGCATGAGCCTGTGGTTAAACACAGGAATAGTTCGGCGTGATATAAAGTTCAGGGCCCAAAACCGAAGATGAAGCAAAATGTTTGTGCACAAACTAACAAACAAATCCTGATACATTTCTAAAATTTAGCTAGCTAGTTGTTTGCATCTGCTAATAGTCTTGATAAAATTCTGATTAGGATAGCGAGTTGGTGCCCGAATCCCTGGATACTTTGTCTCGAAGTAGGACATCCTCCAAGCCTGCTGAAGCCTCAGCTAGGTTTCGTATTGTTTATGCTGAATTTACAGAAAGCACCGAAGGTCTTACACTTCAGTGCGTGTCGTTTGTGCCACTTTTTTTGTTTGTATTTCGTGAGTTGTTGCGCAGGCAGCGCTCACTTCTCTCTTGGGGGAACACTCGCCCTGCAGCTCTGGAATTTTGAGGGTCCTTCGTTACAGATAGCGCAGTAAATTGTGTAGTTTTATGCTATATTCTGTCCCAGGTTGTAAAGGGTGTTGAATGAGAGGCACTTGACCGGCTTGTTAATGATACTCAAAGGTCGTATGCTTTCACGGCTGCTTTGTCTCAGTGTGGATTCAAAGTACATCTACATATCTACTGTGCATCAGTAGAATTTGTATTCTTCGAGCTCTTCTATCTTTTCCTTTGTGCGTTTTTCTCTTTGCACAGAGCTATCTCATTTCTTTCTTTGTAGTAGCGTTGCTTCATATTCATCTCTAGAAACAAGAAGGAAATATGTGTGACAATACGCTTTCCATGAGTTTTCAGTATGAATTTCCCTCTCCTTCTCTTGGCCATTGCGTAGGTTAACTTCCGACAGCAGGTACGACTCTCACTTCAGTGCTGATACTCAGAGCAAGGCGGGACTCAAGAGCTACGCTACCTTCATAATATCTTGCTAATAATTTGATTTGTGTGAAAGTCTGTACCAGTGCGGGGACTGCTTGTAGAGCTTATATCACTGCGGGTTAGCGACACCGACATTGCTGTAAAGCGAATGACTAGCTTTATCCCAATCGTCACGGAGCAGATTCGCTCTTGTATACACAGGTCTTGTTCGAGTAATGTCCCACAACGTTGTGGTTCCGGCTGTAAGCCGAGTAAATCAATCCTAGATCGCTATTGATTGTCTAAGTTTCAGAAATAGCGGGACAATACCAATATAATAATAATCGAGAAATGTCCAAGAGAACGTCAGATCTTTACTAATTTCTTTATGCTGACGGGAGCTTACTAGTTTCGCAGTGAAAAATTGGATAATTTTCTTCTTATTTCTTTAGTTTCAACTTCTTTTATCGTTCCAAATGGAATGACCTGTGAAGAATGAGGTAAACAGAAGTTCCATTTCGAATTCATTGCTGTACTCTTATTACTTCTTGGACCGTGTGCTGTCTGCTCTTCCTTCTCTCGCTAATGGTAAGCTAACTTATTGACTCCTCTGAATGTTGTGCTTGCTGTTATGGAGGCGGAACCGACGTTTTGATTCATTTCCTCACTGAAGGAAGAGACATGTGCTTTGGATATTTACTAAGTGTAGCTCCTGAGCATTTAGTTTGTTATGGCTGCACTTTTCCCGCAAGAGACGTTGCAGGTTGCCGCAGTTCCTGCTGACGAGGTTAGTTTTGTAAAGTTAGGAAGGTTCTCTATATTTCCCCTTCTGTTCCACCCGGTGGGCCGTCGATCGAGGTGGCCGACTTTTTCCGCGGGATTCCTACCTTCGCCCTTGCGGAGGGGCTGCCGCACGGGCGTTTCTTTCTCCTGTCTTCTTCTCTTTTCGTCTCTTGCCCTGGTAACGCACGGCTGAGTGCAATCGTTCAGCCGAGCCGTGTAGGGTTGGAGATGCACGTGCTTTATAAATTTGAGACACACAACTCACATATGTGAGTTCGCCGTCACTCACGACCTTCCGGCAGAAATGCTGAGACGAAATATTTGACCTTCAGCGCGATGCGGCTTAGAATCGCTGCGCTAGCAAACCTCCTTACTGACCTTGAGCCTTGTTATGGCTGCACGCCATGCCGGACTTCAATCATAGTGAACATTTTTTTGTTGACAGTATTAATTCTTTTTTTCAGAGTGGTTCTTTGTACGGTTCAAGTTGTATACCTTTTATTAACGGTTTAATGTGCGAGTGTACTCAAAATTTTGCATTATATTTCATTTGCCGGTGCTACTTTCTTGAAATTGCTGTGTGTTTTAGTGAAACATTCATGCCACTTATTCATTTTACTTCTAGTTATTAATATTTTTCCGCTATGAAGCAGGAAGTCAACCTGATTGTTCGTTCGAGTGGCTTTGATGGATGAGAGTATTTCGCCAAGAAGGTATTCAGAAACTATATTTTTATGGAGTTTTCTGCCATCCTGCGGTAGGATGTCATGCTGGTAGTGGTGTAAACAGGTCAGTCGTGTGGAACTTACAGCATATTTGTGGTGGGTTGTCGTACTACAAGCGATGCGAGCGTGTTGGTCGTATTTACTTCTGCATTAAACGTTTACAACTCAAACTGTGATATAGCCGAGAACCAGCGGGATGAACTTTACCTAGGGAATGTAATAAATACAGACTGAACAAGACACTCTCACACTCGTGGTGCAGTGAAACAGTGTTGCTATGATTTCATTCGGTCAGACGGCCCTAAAAGTCACGGTACTAGTAGCTGTTTTCGTGACACTTCACTTGTGCTCTCTCTACCCAAAGTTATTGACTGGTGATGAAATGGCCGACTCAAAGTTCAGTAGCAATGCAACGATCGTTTGCTCATATGCAGGACTCTGTGATTTTTAGTTGATGGATGGGCCCTCATGAGCACTCAGGGGGTCATAGGTTAGGCTCGCACATACAATGTTATGGGGAGCAGCGCCCCAGCAGATATGCGTATGCTACCGTAGCCATTATCTAGTCTTTAAAGACTTTTCTTTCGTGCCCTCTCTGCTTCCTTCCTGATTACATCTTTCAGTTCTTCCTCTTCTTTCCCGACTTTCTGTTCCCCTGCGTGTTAGTCCACCGTCTTACACGCGCTCCATACTTCTGTCAATATACTACATGTCCCTTCCTGTCTTGAATCATAATAGTTATGTCTAGGGAGGCTTAAACAACTAATAATGATGGCTGCCTGCCGAAACTTCACCGTGTTGTCTTCATATTAAGCTTCTCGAGTTCCTGTAACGGGCGCCAAACGACTCGTTCGCTAGCTATTGATTCAGCTGCCAAGATTTTGGTGTTCAGGATGCATGCTTGGGCTTTGATTTACAGGGTATATACTGAGCTTGTTAATGGCTTTCCATGTATCAGTACGAATGTGATCTCTTAACTAATTTCCAGTTTCACGGCTTCAAGGTTATCTGATCTCGTGCGATGAAACAGTCTCTATAATACTTGTATTAAGGAATTATATGCGTTGTGAACTCTTTAACCTTCAAGTGATGGGTTTCCGTGACTCTAACGCAAAAAAAAAGTAATAACAAATAATGTAAGTTCTCTCCCTTTCTATTTTTAGCTCAAAGTTTGCGCCATTATTTGAATTTGATACAAGTTTATTGACAGTGCACGTGCTTCTGGGACACTAGTATTTCCTTTTATTTTATTTTTTCTGACTCCAGTACGGGGTGTCCCGAAAGTCGTACTTTTTTTTCTTATTGCGTTTCAAGTGTCATTGAGATACCTGAAACTGTCAGCATTTGGGGGCCCAAGCTTCGCCAATGTTAAAGCTCGTCCTTGCGAATGTGTCATCAAATCAGGTTGGACCAGCGTTGCAAAATTGTCAGTCGGAGAATTTTTCAACCACCGCAATCCCGTGCGGGTTGAAGCAGCTCGATGGCAGTCACACAGGCCCAGCGCGATGGACAGTGTACGCTGTCCAGGACAAACTACTGCAAGTAGTAGATCACCTCGGCAACCTAGGCTGTGGCGGACGTTGATGTCCTTCTGAAGCTTAAGCAGAGTTGAGCTTTTCTTGCCGACGAGTCCCGCTGGAGGCTTCCTGAGGCAGAACTGGCCTTGCCTTTGTGCAAACGCTTACTTCAAGAGTTGGGGGGAGGGTTAGCCAAGAGTAGATGAGTACGGGAAGCTCGCTCTTGGCAGCCTCAGTTGTGCTGCACGGTGTGCGATGTCAAAGCGTCGGACTGGCGCGGAACTCGAGTCGAGATTAGAAAGCTTACGAGGCGGCACTGCAGCAGCAGCGTTCCAACGTCAATTGCCGAAATGCAAACAACACGGCCAGTCTTTGCTGGCTAATACTACGGCGTCGCGTCCCTCCGAATGAAATCAGATATAAAATAGAAGGAACTGTTCACACATTGGATAAGACGCGCGACGCCTCAGGGCTGCTGCAGTCTGATTTTTTTTGTAAATGATTCAAATTTAATATGCCAGTCTCTGTTACACGCTAGTAAAAAGTTAAAACATGTAGCACATAGTCTTATTTACAGAATGCGTACCGTACTCTATGCTAGTCGCAATGTTTAATTCTGCCGCTTCCTAGCTTAAAATTATTTTCCTGTGAAATAAAACACAATGTTGAAGTTAATTTCTTAAAAATATCTGAAGTGAGTAACCGTTTCATATAATTATTTGTAAATTAGTCCATTCTAATGATGTGGGCTATAAAAAACGTATGAAATGCTGCTGTTTGAAGTCATCACTATTGACAAAAGGTTAATAATTGGATGACCTGCTCCTCGTCTATAAGATGACTGCCTATCGTTACAGCGCTAACAGATTACTGCTACATGTTGCTTTTTTGTGAAGAAAATTCTCTTTTTTTCCTCGCAAGTGATGGTTATGGGGATATTGAAACGCGAACAAAGAAATCTTTATTGTATGTAAACACGTTCAGCGTTGGCTGCAAGAAAACTTATGTATTAATATTCGTAGAAGCAACTCGAAACTTACTTTCCGTGCATTTGAAACCGTAAAATCGCAGTGCATCAATAGAAGCTTGGAATTCTACAGGTTTGTCTTCTACTTCTGCACCTCCGCTACCGTAAGCATCACCTAATCTCATCTTTTCTATACCATATTCGTTCTACTGCCGATTTAGGAATCCATGATACGTAACCTGAAAGTGTCTCTTGTTATCACGACTTGCTTGTCCCTACCCTCCTTAACCAATCCGATTTTTACGATTTACAACCTCTTACATTAGAATCTATCACCAATTTAAATTTCTGCCAGCCCTGTGACATTCACTCTGTTTCTGTTATTAACAAAGCCTCTGGTGCGTTACACCTCGAATGTTACTGACACATAACGGAAATGCCAAGACATAGCGCTATAGGCAGTGTGCCACTGAAGCGCTAGTAAAACTGCTACTACTACCACCACCAACATATCGTCTGGCAAGAACCCACGTGAAGCTGCAGAGAGTTCCTGTCATATACGGTGTGACCACGTACACTTTAAGCTCCAGGGCTTTTTCCTAGCTAATAATAACCACTATTAGTGCTATAACTATCAATACAATCCTTATTTATTGGGCCACTAGTTACCTAACGCTGTGGCCTTCCTGAAAGGTTTCAAATACCACGTCATTCAACGTTCCACACCCTGCCCCCTCTACTTGCGTTATGTCATGCAAGAGACTCCGCCCAAGCTATTCATTGCCACACTGTACCCAACATGCATACCCGACACTAATAATTTGCACACTGTTACACACATTCTCCACGCTGTATTCAACCTGCACAATGCAACACACACCACACTACGCCTTGCATCACAACGCACTCTCCTTACAGCCCTAGCCCTTCCCTTCTATCCCGTACTAGTCTACTCCCCCAGGAGTCCGTGGCTGCTGTGATACACGAGGTACAATTCCTTTACGCTGCCCACCGTCTGGTGGAGGCTGTAATAGAAGTAAGTAGGAACGAGTGTGCCCCGCGTCACCAAGAGAAAGTCCTGCATTAGGTCATACCCAATCGCGCTTCGGTGGGTTCTCCACCACTAGACGATCCAACTCCTGTTGGCTGTAAAATCTGTTTTGGTCGCGCAAGAGCACACGCGTCTCTAGTTACCAGTCATTATGTTCATTGATAGCGTGGCGGAGCTAACGTCCGTCATATTTGTTTTACTCAATAAACTGCTCTAAGTTTTATCTAGCTCGATTTAGTAGTGTACATAAAGAGAAGGGGCAAAGCGCCCACCAACACGTAATCAAGTAGTTAATCTATTTTTGCCATGAGTGTCTTCATAAATATCAAACGGAGACAGTTTTCTTTCTCCGGTGTTGCCGTTCTCTCACAAATGGACTTTTTTGATGAATATAATAGTTATGTGCATGCATCGATAATAAATTCTTCTTTTATTCTGGACCGTCTCTATTATCCTTTCGCACTACTTGTGCATATGCGATAATAAATGAAAGCATTCGATACCGAATGAGGTCTTTGCCTACTCGATGTCGCTGGAGCTTTGCGCTACAAAAGCGGGTTTCATTACTTATCTCGTCAATCTACTATCATATGTGGAAAAAATGTAGAGGGTGCTGTTGCTCCTTTCTATTGATCTATTCTCTGGAACTTACAGTACAATTCCTCCCATATTAGCAGCAGCCTTGAGGGCTGACCTGGTGTACGGGATCGAGTGTCAAGCCATATGAACGATCTTTGTGGCGCTCGGAACGCAGAGTCAACAAAGTTGCTTGGTATGTACAACTATCTTTGGGGCACGTAACCTTGTCCAGAAATGGGAAGGTAGGGAGGGGCAGGTCGTTCGTCCTTCTGTCAATGGCACCCTAGTTCTTGACCTGGGATCAACTACAGCCGTATACTCCTCTGGGGCCGGCTGGCCTCTGTCTGTAGCCAGTACTTCTGTGTTTCCCAGAGGAGGGTGTGGTCAACTTGACTTTACGTTTCCCGCAGTTTTCAGCAAGATTTTTCACTTAATCGTATCCATAACGGCATTGAAAAGCATCAAGATAATCGAAAAAACTAGAACACCTCGTAGCGTAAGATTATCACCCGCGCTAGGGGCAAATTCAACGCAGACTTTTTTGATGAACAAGGTTTGGGCACAGCCCCGATCCTAGAGAGCATAGCTTCAATAATCACAGGAAAAATAGAACGCCTCGTGGCGTGAGACAATCTGCCGCGGTGGAGACAAATTCAACCCCGTATATCTTGATGGCCAGCTAGGCTATTTTTTTTTTTTTGCACGGGTCACATCAAGATCAACCCACCAAACTCCTTACAAGAATTGCTCAACTTCTTCGACTACTTTTTGGGTGGACAGACAAATATAAATACTTGCATTTGTACAGGGTGTCAGAAAATTTAGTGCAAATATTTTACCCACCAGTTGAGTCATCATAGCCGTACACTTTGGTGCATTGTTTTTTTTGACAAAATTTAGTTTTTTATAGAAGCTACAGCGTTTTAAATTTTTATTTCAAAAAACAATTTTCACTGCAAAAAAATAATTATTTTTCTACCGATTTTGATGAAAATTTGTTGGAAAGTAAATCTGTCAATGCTCTATGCGCGCATGTCGTCAGAATTTGGAAAAGGTGTAAACTAGGAAAATGACGTTCAAATTCAAAATGGACTACACAAAGTAATAGTCCCACTCTTGAAAAATGAGGATGAAACCCTGTTTCAAGACCTTCCAGATGATGTAATGCTTGGCAAGAAATAAGTTAATTGCATTTACCAGAGAACAGTCGGGGCTCACGCTCCGGCTCTCTAANCCAAAGGGCTGATCTCGCAAACACAGTAATAACTGCAGATGCGCGGGGGGCTCGGAGTCGTTCAAGCTAGGACATGAAAGATAGGCTAATTGATTGGAACGGCGTCTAAATATTTGGTCGTTAAAAGTTAGGGAGTCCTGGAAAAGGAGTTCGCAGCTATGGAGCGTATTGCTCCCAGCTTTTGTCAAGACGGGTTTTTGAAAGCGTTGTCTCTGCACCCACAACTTAGGAGGGAGGTCTATTCTAAATGTTCACCACGAGAAAAAGTGTTGGCTAAGAGTAGTTATTCAAATTTTACGTTTGAGTTATTAACCGTTGTTTCGGAGGCTATCATCAACGTATCTATAAAAAAAATCCCGTAGTGAAAGCTATTTAAGTACTTTAATGTGTCTATAAGTTGCCTCTTGAGTCGTCTTCGCTCAAGAAAGATGAGTCTGATTTCCTGTAAGCGACACTCGAGAAGCATGTTTCGCAGCTGAGGTGTCAATGTTGCTCTGCTTTGGATTCTTTCCATTTTTGTAGATATCGTTACACTGATGTGACGACCAGAATTGAATAGTAAATTCTAAATGAGGGCGCACAGGCGTTTTACGCTGACCAGTGCGCATGCTGACTGGCTGACTATGTTATAGTTTGTGATAATTATTCGCCGGTCATGTTGTTGGGCGGCAGCTGCTAACTGTCCTGTTGAATTCCGACCGAGCTGAGTCGTTCCCTGGTTCTGCGTGTATTATTGAACATTGGTCGAAATTAAAGCTCAACTGCCATGCTGCGGACCATTTCATGAGGCGGTCAAGGTTTTGTTGAAGCTCGATTCTATCCCTTGCCGACGCGGCAAGGTGATACAGCTTAGCGATAGCTGCAAGATTTTGCTGCGGATATTAAGATCAAGATAATTGATGCATAATATGTAGAGAAAAGGGCCAAGCACGTTACCTTGTGGAACCCCAGATGTGACCGGCGTTCAGTCGCCCGTCTCTCCTTACAGCTTCACTCGCAGCCGCCGACCAGTAAGCTATGCTCTAATCCAGCGAGAATAGTCTCTGATGCCATGGGCTTCAAATTTTTTCATCAACTGTTGACGAGGGACGAAGTCAAATTACTTTACCAGTCTAGGTAAACAAGGTCCACTCTTTTTTCTCTATCTGATATCTGCAAGTTTCGAGAAGTTCTCTAAGTTAATTACGCAGCTTTTTGTATAATGGAAGCCGTGTTGGGTGTCGGACAGGACCTGGTGCATCTTCAGGTAGGCAGTGATGAGCTTCTTCAAAAGTTCGATTTTTTTTTTCGATGACCGAAGTAAGACTTAATGGTCGATAGTTACTGGAGCTCTACCGATTGCCATAGTGCTAGAAATTCGCGGTGCAGGTGTTGTTAACATTACGCTTCGATTCAAAGCAGACTTTGGAAGATGATTTATGCTTCCGGCGCAGCCAAATGTAGACGGCCCAGTGACTGGTAAGTCTGAAGAAATTCTTCACTTACTAGGTTCTGAAACAAAGAAAATACGGGACCAGTCAACTATCGGCCAATTTAGGTAGTAGTAGTAACGTTGCCGCGGTTATCGTTAGTATCATATATATATCCTATTCAATCTATATCTCTGGAATTTCCGCAGGCTCGAGCTAGTCGTAACCGTCTTCCTGCTTTTCAGTCATCGCAAAAGATCATCGAAATTTTGCAGGCTGGAGCTATCTTAAGAAGCAGGTATCTTGTCTACGGCCTTACGATGTGAGCGATACACTGAAGCGTTGCCACAATTTTTTCTGCTAAATAAAAAATAAATAAATAAACCAGAGCACTCCGAGAGTGCATACCTCCGCCAAGCGAGGCAACGGTAGCAAGAAATTCAAATTGGCTCTGAAACCATAATTTTCTTTGTATAAACTCTAAAATCTACTCATTTGTGTCTTTTGATGGTAATAACAGCTTGTGGAATTTTCTTCAAGATCCGTTCATAACTTTTTGAGTTATAGGGCTAACAAACGTAACGACAAACATGAATCAAACATACAAACGAACAAACTGATCTGCACTAAATTTCATAACGATCCACTCATTATTTTTTAGTTATTGCGCTAACAAGCACAAAAATAAAAACTGTGACAAACGAACGAACCAACGCATCATTACCAAAATTTGGTCATCTAGTCTTTATTATATACCTAACAACTCATTTTAATTTCATCAAAATGCATCCATAAATTTTTGAGTTATGGCGTTGAGAAAAATGAGGCAGACAAACAAACAAACAAACGGATGAACATATCTTCACCAAAAGTTAATCATCTGTTCCTCTTAACATATCTAACAATCCCTGTAAATTTCGTCCAAATCGGTTCAGAACTTTTCGAGTTATCTTGGTGACAGACAAACGGACAAACACAAAGAAAACACTAGAGCACTCTGAGAGCGCATACCTCCGCCAAGTGAGCCAACGGTAGCAAAAATTCAAATTGGCTCTGAAACCATAACTTTCTTTGCATAAACTCCAAAATCTGATCATTTGTGCCTTTTTAT
>LQNS02276866.1:29393552-29409705 GCA_001587735.2 Parhyale hawaiensis
TGCTCAAATATCTGCAGTTCCGCTACACATTCTGCCTTAGGTTAACAATGCATTTGGTCTGATTTTAATCTTCTATAGTATTTTGGTTAGTTAGGTTTACAATTCATTTGTCTGTTTTTCTTTTCCTGGAGTATTTATGTTAATTACTATACGTTCATTTGTGGTTTTCAGTGCACTGAGGATGGATTCTCTGTAATCCGAAACGTTTGCAGAACATGTTTTTAGTAACGACGTTGGTTTTACTTTTTATACTTCAAATATCTACTTGTCGGACCAAGGAGTCGGAATCGGAAGTCGGAGTCAGGAGCCGGAAAATCTTGAGGACCCGGAATCAGAAATTCTGGAGGGCCAGAAGTCGGAGTCGGACCTTGAACCATCCGACTCCGCAACCCTGTCATGGAGGGTAAACTGTTAACCGGTGGCAGGCCAATTCTTCCGTCAAACTTCCGACCGTACACAGGCAAGAGGCTGTGCCTCAGAGAGGCGAAGGCTTTCACCGAAACAACAAATGTTTCTCCTTGCTGTAGCTGATCAGGAAAGCGCCCCAGCAACGATTTCACAGCAGTAATCGGAACTGACAAACAGTATATGTGTGTCTGCTAACTATAATGAACTTAGAGGGTTTGTTAATTAAACGCTGAGGATTTCCAATTGTTTCTTACTGCGTACTGCGAGAGGTCTCCCCGTCACATGGTGATCAAAACTCGAATATTATTGACGGACTAGCAGGGTAGCCCTAGAAGGGTGTGCGGCCCTGCGCCATTAACACCCATTTGTTGTAATTCAATTCGACTAACGTCTGAGTGGAGGGCGGAGGTCAAGTGCGCTGACAGGGCGGTAGTTGGAATAAGCTGAGATTATTATATTGTGGGTATTCCCGCCGTATTAGATACAAAGACTATATAACAGCGATCCAACTTTGTATGATATAGTTTAGGGTTGAGTCGAACTTAAATGAGTTCTATTAGAACAATCTTGGCCAGGTGCACCATGTCAGGCAGGAAATAAGGCGCGAGCATATCAAACTCCACACGGCTCGGTCGAACGAATTCGCTCAGCCGTGCGGCGCAGAGGAGACGAAAAAAGAAAAAAAGAGAAGAAGACAGAAGCAAGCGAACACTTGTGCGGGGGGTAACTTCCGTGGCCCCCCCACACGAGAGCAGATAGGAGTCCAATGGGATGGGTCGCTTACCACCATTCGGCGGCCCACCACGCGGAACAGAAGGGGAAATATAGAGAACCTACCTAACTCTACAAAACTAACCTTTTCAGCAGGAACTGCGGCCAGATGCTATATCCCCTGCGGAGCATGCACTCGGGACCTTTGGGTGCGTGATGCCCAAACATTGTGGCAGGGAAAGGGACCGCCACAATATGCCCCTGAGGGCGTATAAGCTGAGAAAAAGTCCTCTTCTCTACCAAACGGAGATATTTTTCCACGAGCTAGTAACTGAGGGTTAGCCACTTTGTAAGAGGTGTAGCATAACCACATAGCATATTGTTTTGGGACAACTTCGACTTGGTTGACTCGGAGGTTTTTTTTTAGCTATGTGGTTTTGTGAAGGCAGGGCTCCTCGTCACAAAGGACCGCAAGAGTATGAATCAGAAAGCTTTTGTGATGTTACCCTTTCAGAGGAATTAATGCTCGACCTGTTAGCGTCGAGTTACTCCAGGAAACGTTTCAGTTTGAAGGAGAGCTAGACTGTTGAAGTCGAACAACTCCTGATAGTGTTTGTCTTAGGGGTAACTTGGGCGCAAATTAAGTCGATCTCCGTGCTAGGAAGAGCTGATGGGCTCTGGCTTCAAGTTCGGTCTGCGGTATTCGCCCTTAGGATGTCTGCTACCCACGGAGTTTACTAACATACGAAGAGCAAATACCGCAGCTAGAACTTGAAATTAGAGCCCTCACCGAGGGACGGAACTATCATCAGGCGCTCGGATAAGTTCCTCACCAGCTGGTCAGGGTCGGCCACAACCCCACATGAACTCCTACGAGCTAGTCAGGGTCGACCACAATCCCACATGTACTCACCAGCTGGTCAAGGTCGGCCACAATCCCACATGAACTCACCAGCTGGTCAGGGTCGGCCACAATCCCACATGAACTCACCAGCTGGTCAGGGTCGACCACAATCCCACATGTACTCACCAGCTGGTCAGGGTCGGCCACAACCCCACATGTACTCACCAGCTGGTCAGGGTCGACCACAATCCCACATGTACTCACCAGCTGGTCAGGGTCGACCACAATCCCACATGTACTCACCAGCTGGTCAGGGTCGACCACAATCCCACATGTACTCACCAGCTGGTCAGGGTCGGCCACAACCCCACATGTACTCACCAGCTGGTCAGGGTCGGCCACAACCCCACATGTACTCACCAGCTGGTCAGGGTCGGCCACAACCCCGCATGTACTCACCAGCTGGTAAGGGTCGGCCACAACCCCACATGAACTCCTACGAGCTAATCACTGTCGGCCACAACCCCACATGTACTCACCAGCTGGTCAGGGTCGGCCACAACCCCACATGAACTCCTACGAGCTAATCACTGTCGGCCACAACCCCACATGTACTCACCAGCTGGTCGGGGTCGGCCACGAGCACAGGTCGGCTGGTGGAGAACAGCACCGCCGCCTGACAGAAGCAGGAAGAATGAGCGTCCAGCCCAGCCCTGACCCAACCCTCCTGCTGCTGGCTGCTGCTCACAGAAGTGCTCAACCTGTGTAGCATTGCAGAACAGGACAGTTTTATTAGTTTTCCATGTTGCCACAGCTGTTAGAAAATCGTTCTTAACCGTTAAATAAATATAGTTTTGGTGTAGGTAATCCGTTACTGAAGATTGCCAACGCTCCTACATTTCTAGGGAAAAAAGTAGTTGCAGCTGATCATGAATACATGCCAATGCAAAGTACACTCCAACAAAGCATCACTGTACTCGATCAAACAGCTACAAAAGAAAGGCAGACCAGATTTTCAACAGTGAACCGGGTTGGGGGAAAGGAAGAAATCGTGAAAACTGCAAGAAAGTAGTTACTAGGGCGTTTAGATAGAGTTTTTATGGAGCGATTTTAGAGGACACCCAACCCTATAACTCATATTACTTCAATTGAGAGAAAGAAAACAAAGGAAATAATTACATTCATGGGGTGCAAGTTGCTAAAAAGAATTACAACTTTCCAGATGGACGGTCGCATACTACGACACTGCTTCTGAAATCCGTGCGATTTATGAGTTCTCTTATTTTAGCTGAGATTGACTGCGTCGCATAGTTTCATATTCGTTTGTTATAAATAAAACAGCTACTTTTAATAATTAAATGAATGACCAAAACAAGCAGTCCGAGGGGTGTTTGCTATTTATAACATAGAATTTTCGCCGACGACAAATTTTGATTCAGGAGCAGACATGCGCCCCAGGTGGCGGGACGGCGGGCAAAACTTGGACTTGTTGTAGCAAAGGATCATCAAGTTTAGGTAGAAAAGCTACATGGTCACTAATTTCAGCATGGAGAGCTATTCAATAACGATTCACAGTATTTTTATAGTGATTCATAATTAAGTACAGAGATTTCAAATTTTGTTCTCGCTGCTGGTCCATAACCTCTTGCTTCATAAAACTTTTTACACGAAAGCTAAAAGAATACTTGGATGACATTTCCATCGAGTGCAAGGTAATTAAGGACTGCCATGATAAGCCTCTGGGTAATAGGTTTTACTTTGCTCCACGAGATGCGTCAACTAGATGCAGTATGAAGGTATAGTGACCTGCACTGCTGCTGCACTCGGATGCCCCCCGCCTGCAGTGCAGGGGAGCACCGCGCCAGCCGCTGCAGCACCACGGGGGGCGGCAGGTAGCAGAAGTAACTGGAGGCCAGAGCCCCCAGCACACAGTCGCCGATCATCGTCTCTGCCTCTGCTTCCAACGTCTGGTGAATGAGACAAAATATCACAGTAAATACAACTACTGCGCTACTACAGGGGCTGAAATATATATATAATATATATATATACTGTATAAGTAAATGATGCGGTTGCGGCGTAGTGTATGTGACACGCTTCACTTCAGAGTGTGTCTTCAGCTTGGTTAGCTTTAGTTCAGCCTGTGAGCGAGAGAAATCAAATTTCTAAGTTTTACTGTGTAGACCTCTCAGGTACATCGTATGTGCGACCTAGTTCAGCTGGTGGCTGTTACGTCACAGCCGCTGCCAGTGCCTGGAGGCAGTCTTTAATCTGCACTTGATCTTGCTGGATGTCGGTACTCGCTCTCCTCCTAAGCCCCATTGCCTGCCATTTTAAACTTTTGAAATTGTTAAGAGAGTAATACGCAAGATCTTTTCATAGTACGTGCAGTAAGCCCTTTGAACCTTTTAACAGTTCTTTAGTAACTTCAAATAAACTATTTTAGAACAATTTTACCTGTGGAAAGAAATTTTAATAAACTTAAGATTTTTACTGAAATATACTTGATTCCTAAATGTAGGGTAACAAAGAAAACATAAAACTGAAAGCACTCTGAAAATAAGTAAACTAAAGTAAAAGTTAAAAACCCCACGAATATTATCGGGTACTGTTGGCGCCTGAGAAGCTATAGTGAGCCATAGTATTAGAACGTTTATTTGGTGCCCGGTGACAAGCCTAACCTAATTTACACTCACACATATTAAACTTCAATCCCGGTTCGACCACATACAGCACCGGCGCCGTCTAACTTTTAGCTGGTCAGGCCAGCTAACTACGCGCGCAAGGCGGGCACAACACATTCATTCAATAAAGCTTTCATTGCAATTACATATCGTACAGCTAAACACAACATACCACGTGATGGTCCAGGAGCGTCAGCTGTACAAAACTGAAATGCACTGCAACTGAAGGCAGCTCTATATATACGCGTAGCACTGACGTAGCAAAACCATTGTTGGATGAAAGGCTTCGCAAAGGCAGCAAGCTCTCGATGTAGGAACAACGTCGCGTCCATACAGGATTACTCAATAAAGGACCGTGCACGACAGGGCTTAATTTACAACAGTTTATTTTATTTTACCAACTGCAGCTTCGGCCTAATTTCCAAAAATATGTCCAAAGATTTATTCTTCTAAATTACTTACAACTTGGTGCTTGCAGCGCCTCAGGGGCATTTGCAATAAAATGTATTCTGACGATTAGAACGCCTAAGTTCAAATTTTATGATGCAAAACAAAACTTAGCACCTCGCAAGAGCGTCACAGTCGTTAGTGCAAAGAGCTTCTGCGGCATGGGGGGCCTGTTGGATGAGCTACGAATCACAAAGAAGTAAGTAGCGCATCTTTCATTAGAGACATCAAGAATACAAGGCGGGAGACTCACCTGCAACTGTCGCCTCCAGCGCGTCTCCTCATCAGCGAGGACGGTGGTGAGGCGCGTGCAGCGCTGCAGCCTCCCACTGGCGGACCTGATGGCGCCCTCCAGCTGCTGCCGTGTGTTGATGTTCTCCTCATACCGCGCCTGCAGCTCGCCAAGGCCTCGCTCCACTTCCCCTGCAATATAGATTGTTACTTGCCCTCCTATTACAGCAGAGAAATGAATGACAATGCACGGATTCATGCAGTTTCAATGACTGTTCGTAACCAAGGCTAGCGGTAGCTTTTACCCCAAGATCACTAAGTATAAGGAAAATGTACCCATACATACTAAGGAAAATACATTTGTGGGGTTATGCCAACTGTAGCAGCAACTTAATGTGCTGAACTGATGGCAGTGGACGTTGCGGGTTCGAGTGCCAAACCAGGTTAGCGAGCTTGCGGTGCTTGTCGAGCGGAGTCACCAGTTGATAGTTACACATATATTGCGCAGTTGCCATGGGGGTACCCACCATTTCCAGACTTCAAGGAGGGGGATAAGGGGCACGGGTAGTTGCGTAAGAACCTTCCGTCGTTGACACCATAGTTCTCGACGACCCGTGGTCGGCTGCAGCCGTACACCCCTCTGGGGAGAGTTGGCCTATAACTGCACCACGAACCAGTGCGTGTGGTGTTGTAGTAGGGGGTGAGGTCAAGCTGACCGTACTTTCACCTCTCACCTTCATCTTATCAGGCTGCATCGCGTCGTCACACCATCATCTCGATCGCAATACCCGTTGCTCCACAGCACCAGCAGTAAAAACACCCGCATTCATCACATGGTAAATAAATTTTATTTTACCGTAACAGAATTGCATATCAGGAAATAGTACTCAGTACAGAGAGATTTTCTGTCATATTTGCGAAGCCCTAGACTCATGTTAAACTTCTTAGGTGTCGTAATCTAGACTACGACCCTACTAAATGTGTCGCAGTCACTCAAGGATATGTGAAGGGCAACCAGTTTCCACATATATATTTATAATTAAATCGAGAGGTCAAGAAAACAGTGGAAAGCTCTGATTGGATTAAAATTCGTGTGGCCTATACTCTTTTTCACCTCCCGTACAAAATGCTCAACTTTTTCCTAAACTTACCAACGCGGCACTCCAACCTAAGTATCGCGAGGGGGTGTATTGCACCGTATATCCATGTACCCTATGATTGTTAATTAGTTGCTGGCAAGGTACAGCGTGTTAATTTCACCACAATATGCTTTACGAGCTCAAAACGGTACGTAAGGAATGTCGACCCAAGGTGGTTACCACGGTTAGGCCTTACTTGGAGACTTGTCAATCAAATTATCATACCTGATGGGCGGACCTAGCTCTCAATCAGTAGCCAGTGATTTCGAACATTGGGCTGCGATCGAGCCAAGAGAAAGTTTCACCTCTGAGGGAAACTATATTTATGGTCAAAAATGATGTAGGCGGGCTAAAATAAAGGGGAAACTTTTTTCCGTATGACTGAGGGCAGTATGAATCGGGCAGCCGGTGCGACTGCCGGTCTCCGCGTTTACTTCGCTTATCTCTACTTCTGAATACTTTGTATAGTTACATAATGACGTCATGGTATCATTTACCATGACCATTTGTTTCCTAACAAATGTACAAATTTTTACAATTGTGTCATTTTTTTCTATACCTATCACAGTGATTTCAAATAACAGAAGATGGAAAGTCAGCACTGAGTCGTCAATCAAGAATTTTCCATAAATTGAAGGAGCGCCACTCGAACGAATGTCATGCATCCTCAGAGAGGAAGAAACGTCCAAAATAAAACATCTACACGACATAAAAAGAGGACAGAAAGTCCATTATACAGTTCAGCTGATGGTTTGCTTGTCTCTTCTTCCTGATGTGAAGGATTAGATAGGAGAAAACTCATTGGTTGAAAGTATCAAGGGCCGTTGCCTGACCAAACTTTAAATATCGAAGGACTAAAAACGATTAAGGTTTCTTAACTAGACTGTACTTCGTTCTCACAGCGAATATTTTATCTGAGTTTATACGGCATATATTGAGTAGATCAATGGGAGTAAGGGGATAAATATGCTCCAGAACAGCTTTGGCAGTTTGGAGTTAACTGCGGCTAAGCACTGCTCTAGGGCCTAGTGGAGATTTATCTGAAGCACGAACAAACTCAAGTGGATTTCCTAATTTGGCTGCACAATAAGAGTTTACCTTTCTAGTGGAGACGATGCATAGCAACAAGAGATATCCCTTACCCAGCTGCTGCTGGAGCTGACGCAGCTGCAGCAGTAAGGCGCTCAGGTCCCTCTCTGCATCCGCCAGCCTGCGAAACACCAATTATACAGTATGTTACCTTTGATTATGCAAATACAGTTTTTTACTTCATTTTTCAAGATAAGTGTATAACTTTGAACTATCAATACTGTATTAACTAACTATTGGGCTTTGTTGCAAATACAATCAGCATTTGCAAAATAAAAAAAAATATTTAGCCATAAGTTTATCATACAATTTGCTTATTTACGAGGTTTTTACCGTTACCTCAGATTATGCAACAAGTTAATAAAAACATCATTAAGAGGAAATAAATACAAGTGAACAGGAATGTCTTTATTAAACGTCCAAAACCAAGAAATTGGAACCAAAACAATTCAATAAGCACTGAAATAAGTGTCCAGTAGTGGTAAACCATAGACCGCAACAGAACTTGACTCTTAGGTCTGACGCTGGCGGCCAAAAGTCGGCAACAGAAAAATGGGATTTTCTCAGGGGCTATTCTTTTCCCCCTATCTAATAATGAAGAAAAAATTCCCAAGTACCCAATACTTCTCTTGTGGAGAAGGTATCTTGGATACGGAGGGGACGCACTTGGGCGCTTGCCTGCACGACCGTGTCTCGACATGTTCACAATAGCTCTTGAGAAAATTCTATTTTTCCTGCTGATGGTTTCCAGTACTGACAGGAGTAGACCTTTAAATAGCCTGTGGTCTATGAGTAGCTAAATAATACCCTTTCATTTGAGAAAGTAAAGCCGATCGTATTCACGACCCAACGGGTTGCGGGCCGTCAAGTTATTTTCTAAAACTGCGTGAGCTCATATTTCAGTTATACGATTACTATCACGCGTTGAATTGGGCCTGGTTTTCTAATCCTATACTGTGGTAGTTTTCGATTGATGAACTCACGAACCCAAGAGTGCCTAGCCGCAGTTCTTGCTGAAAACGTTAGTTATATAAATTTAGGTAGGTTCTCTATCTATCCTCCCCCTTTCTGTTCCTTGGGGTGGACTGTTGATCGAGATAGCTGACCTTGTGAAAGGCCACTCAAGTGTCTTCTCCCATTCTTTGCACCTTTTTCCGGCCAGTAGTAGAGCACTGAGCCAACTTGTACTTTATGGCAGAGGAGAGCCGATGTCGAGATAGGATATTCCTAATTGCGCCTCATGGCCGACTAGCATCACTGTGCGGATCGCCTTTTGGCGGAAACGGTGGCTAAACAAATCAAATGATAATTCACTTGATGAAAAGCGTTCTATTACGAGATATAAATACATTATTTAGAATTTACATGTATGTACGTTAGGTCGAGCTGTATGGTACTGTCATACCTATTGGATAATATTGTATGAAATAGTATTTAGTCAATCAGGGGAAATAGTGTTAAGCCAAGCAGATGTCTCATCGGGAAGAAATGACTGCATTTACCCAATTTTTTAGGTAATACGCTGTAATATTAGCAGAAAACATAATTGTTATATTGCTCCTCCTGTGAGGATAATCGTTAGCTGGTACTATTGGGGTGCCAGTTCAGTTAACTGGCTTGGTCTGTGATGGCACTGAGCCTTGTTGATTAGGTTGTAAATTCATAGCTGTAATATCATTAAGAAGTGAATGTAGCTAGATGGAATTTTTAATGAAAGCTATAACAGAATAATCCAAGAACACCTCCCGCCCGTGGAAAAATATATGATCTATCAAATCAAACTTTTCAGCATTTGATTTACCTCGCCAGCACACCGCCGCAAACCAGCACTCCACCCGTCCTCCTCGGCAGCTACTTCAAATAATTAATTTCGCTACCGCATTGGCATGTAAAAATGGAGTCTGCTATGAGGCCCTTCACAGAAAAGGAATCGACCGACAGGTCAGTTTGCAGGAACTTTGTTAACCCTTTAGTGCCTGCTGTACACAACTGGGGACGTTGCAAACAACGCATTCCCAAGCCAAGTGATGCTTATTTGAAACACTGAGCAGTTACTGGGAGTCCAAGAACAAAAGGAGTATCTGGGTAGCCAGGCACAACGCTAGGGCCCGGAATTATTATTATACTAGAGGGCCCAGCCGTCAAAGATGACGGCAAAAATTTTGTGATTGAGTTTTTTATTGTTCCGGTTCCCAGTATAGGTTTTGCTGTATTATAGGTCTCAACCCTGTAGGCCTGATCTTCCATTAGTGAAACGCAAGCTTTACAACCATGAGCTTTGCGATAGCAAAATATCCCCCTGCAAGATAAGGAGTGAATATCACCTTGGAATTGATCAAGTGTTAAGCTGCACTAAGAAAAATATAGTTTGGTCAAAAGAATTCACTAGAAATGCCCAGGGCTCACCGTATTGTGGATACCAACTGATTGTTGAACTTCCAGCGTCGAACTTTGGCTGCGATGTAAATTCAATATAAAAAGACCTCTGCTCAGCGTGATGATTCAACTACTACGATAACATTCAGCAATGAAAGCGGGGATCCAGAGGCCGGGGATTCAGACCCCGGGATCCAGAGGCCGGAGATCCAGAGCTGTATTTGTCACCGGTAAGCCAAGCGCTGAAATTGTATGGTATCTCAAGTTGTTTGCAGTACATGAACTCTCTCCAATTAAACTCTTAATTGCGTGACGAAGAGACGGACCTACATTGGTTTTACCACCACACCTACGTCGTACGATGTGATCCAAGCAGTAAGACTCGGTTTATTATGTAGCATCAGCATAAGAAAGTTTTGTCTCGGCATTCCTGCCGGAAAATCTCAGCTGAGTGCGCTACTACTGGCGGGAAAGAGGCGCAAAGAATAGAAGAAGATACTCGAGGGGACGACCATCTTCGTGGCCTTCCACACCAGAGAGAGAAGAGGAGTCCCGCGGACTAGGTCGGCTATCTCGATCGACAACTCACCTCGCGGAATAGAAGGGGACATATACAGCACCTAACCTAATAAACTAACCTTTTCTGCAGGAACTGCGGCAAGCTACAACATCCCCTGCGGAGAAGGCACTCGGGACAGCCCTTGGGTTTGCTAGTGCCCGGAAACACGGATAAACCTACACTAGTGAGACTAGAGTTTGTCCGGACACCACCTTTCCAAGCCACTGTTCACTCACAATTAACTAAGCAGGTTTGAACCTCCTTGCAACAACCTCTTACGCACTCACGCCAGAGACACTGCACAGTTCCTTATACAGCCAGCTTCTACTACCTCTATAGCGAGCTGAACGGTGTAAACGTCACCTGAGCTTTTTCGGCTGCAGCTGCACCAGCCCCTGCCAGTAGCGGTCCAGGGCGACGAGCCACACGCACAGCACGCGGCAGGCTTTCGATACTTTGCCCATCTGCCGGTAGGGAGGACAGAGGGGGAAGTAACATGTAGCAGTTTGTATGGTCTTTTTCGTGTCATGAGCTCAGGTGTTCTCTTAGTTTCTTTTTATAATACGTTCTGCGCTATCTGGAGTGTGCTCAGTGTTATCAATGCAAAGCTCCAGAGAGCTTCAAGCTTCTACATTAGTGTCTGGCTACTTCATAATTTGTCACTTATGTCATATTAATAATAATCTTCTGCTATCCATGGGTGCAGCAGCGATTCCTGTAATTCTATGAAAAAAATATCCGAAAAAAGAGAATGTGATTTGCATGAACTGACTTGTTCCATGTCGACAGAAGCTTTATTCAGCTATTTCACCAAGTTCTCCTGACTTAGAACTGGTAGCGAGTCCCAAAACTGATGAATTACAAGTGCACGTTAGTATCGGGCAGGAGCCCTGAGGTATTCCTAAACTGTTGGTGTGTCGCAGTCGACGGCTTTGTTGAAGCCTTCAGAAATGTGTGTCCAGAGGAAGTCGGGCAGTGGCGGGACTGATAATCCCTTAAACAATAAGTGTACAGTTGGTTAGCTCGCTGACTGGACTTTCGGTCTATCAGTATTACACAGAAGAAGTTCATTTGTTCAGTAGCAAAACGGCAACTGCATTGCCAAATTAGCAAGCTAAGCATTAAAGATGTCGAGAATTCCTCTAAGCGGCAGCATGGACACTGACTTTCACTTCCTTCCTACATAAAAGCTTCAAACGATTCTGAGCTCATGACCGCGAATTAAATAGCTATATAATCAAGGAAAAGAGGACAATATATTCTTCAAAGTAGAACTAGGTAGAAAACAAGAGTTAGTTAAGTAATTACTTACTACTGTCATTGTACAACGGCGCGGTCCCCTATACTGTAGCATAATCACCAGATTACGAGTAACTGGTCCAACCAGCCCATGAAGGTAACAGTTCTACATTTATAAGCCATAAATACATGGGAATTTCCGCACATGATGGCAGTCAACTTACTAACTACCAAGTGTGAGTTCCCACATTGTTGCTAAATTGACAGTTCAATTGGCACGCATATGCAAAAAAGTGTTGCTGAGATCCTTCAGAGACGTCGAGTTTTTACCTAGCTACTTCAAAGAAGCATTTCTCAGTTTCGGATGCGAAAAGAATGAGCAGGTCGCGAAATCTCTTACCTCATCAGGAGCAAATTTGGGAATTTCCAAATATTTCTTGACTTTGCGCTGCAGGGCCTCGTTGGTGTCGCCCTTATCGAGCTCCAGCAGTCGCTTGATCATCGAGGAGTCGCCCAGAAGCGTCTTCATGGACGACCAGTCTGTCCTGTAACCGCCAGCTTAGTTATAACACACCGAAAGTGACGTCACTGCATCACTAACCGAGTGTCTTCGCCATAGACTGCACATTATCTTAACTGCCCACTGAAACCGGGCCTTTCGCCTGTGGGCCTGGAGGCAGATTTCACGTAGGCCTAAGCGTTGACAAAATGAGTTCTAATAATCACAGAGCCCTGAAACAGAACTTCTTCGTTGTACTATAGAGCAGGAAAAACAATTTCATCATTAAATATTATCAGTGAGCGATAAATATCATTATATACCTACCTTCGGACATCAATAATAATTTAATATTCGCCAAAATTTCTAGAAATATTGATTTTTTTAATGACCGCATAAATGGTACATGTAAAGTATCTTACTATCCTATATAGCTGAGGATTTTCCATCGACGGATTGGAAACAATAACCGCAGAAATTGATGTAATCAGAGCTTTCGGCAGAGCGCATTTCAATTTCAGAAAGAAAAGGGAGGTAAAGAAAATTCAGTAATACTGAAGAACTGAATTAAAACCACAACTACAGTAAAACCACAAAGTGAAACTACATTGGCAACCATAAACTAAAAATGCATAACTTTAACCTTTAGATAAAGATACAAAGCAACCGTGAACTGACATTTTGGTGCTGATACAAGCCTGCACTACTGGAAAAATTTTCAACTGCACATCGTGGCTGTCCATGTCATTTCACATGACTGCCTAGGTATATTACATCACTTCGTGGTTGAAGACGTTACATCACTTCATGGGTGCCGATATTACATTACTTCATGGGTGACGACATTACTTCACTTTATGGGTGCCGACATTACATCACTTCATGGGTGCCGACATTACATCACTTCATGGGTGCCGACATTACATCACTTCATGGGTGCCGACATTACATCACTTCGTGGCTGCCTGTGTCGCATTACTTCATAGTTACCTATGATGCAGCACTTAATGGTTGCATATGTTACATCACTTCATGGCTTCCAATGTTGTATCACATCATGGCTACCATGGCAGTGGTACATCACATCGCTGCTACCAGTGCTACATCCCTTCATAGCTACCAGCTGACCATTCAGCTCCACTGTCTGCTCTATTTTTCTCGCTTAGCGCGTATACCAAATAATTTTCGTAACCAACTCTATTAGCTGCTTAGGGGGGCATTTCATTTGGTTGTATTCTTCTCTGCCTGCCCTCAAACTCTTTGGGAGAGAGACTCGTGCTGCGTTCGGAGCGCATTCTTTCATTTTGGAGGATGTCTGATGTCGAACTAATCAGTTCGGTCGGTGCTTCGTGCCCTGGTCGGCTAAGGTTTGGAATTTTTTGCTGGTATCGGCTTTTGGTCGTATTGGCCTGCAGGCGATTGAGTCAGCTGTTAATGTTTTTTTTTTTTTGCTGGATTTCCTTTTAGCAAAGTTTTGGGCTTCCCGGTGTTGCAAGGTGCTTCATTTGGGTTGTATTACCTGTCCGTGGGAGCTCAAGCGTGAAGTTTTTATAATAATAATAATTACCAATGATTATACCAAAAAATTTAGAAGCCTCTGTTCTACATACATTGCGAGACAGTTTATTTTACTAACTATAGCGAATTCACTCCAGTTTACTGTAAAAAAACAATAGAATAAACTGTTGATTTACGATATATTGCATTTCAAGTTTTATTATTTTGTGAATTTGTAATTACTGTAATACAAGTTTGAGATGTAGCTATGTTCAGGTTTGCCAATCAAGATTGAATGCAATAAAATTACATAAACTATCCTAAGCAAAGTATGCTAATGTAATGGAACAACATATTTAAAGATGTCTGCCACATCGCACAGTCAGGCTGATGTGCGAACAGCCATCCTTGTTGATTTCTCAAATGGGCGCTCAAAGTTCATGAGTTAGCGGGCTCCGGTTTAAATACAGCACGGTGTGTCTAGAGAGGAAAGAAGAAAGGGCACTTGTACTCGTGGAGTACACAGTGAGGATCACTGCTAGGGTTTGGATGTTTTCTAACGGTTGTTTGTTTGATATTTTTTTGTTTTCTTAATGTATGAGTTAGAATACTTTTACCTGAGAATGCGATGTACTTTAAATGTTATTATTCCATGTTGCTTGTTATCCCAGTTTGTGGACAGTACATGTAAACGATAATGATCAGATGTGGAAGTGTTCTGCTGTTGGTGATAACAACGGTGAGACCTGGGAGCGTGGTGACGAAGACATACTGGAAGGAAGATTAATGGTGAAGCTACGATGTGCATGGCTTGGTCTGCTGAGCAGCAACACTCACTTCCGACCCAGCAACACAGATACGAGCTGCAGGCAGCAACACTCACTTCAGACCCAGCAACACAGATACGAGCTGCAGGCAGCAACACTCACTTCAGACCCAGCAACACAGATACGAGCAGCAGGCAGCAACACTCACTTCAGACCCAGCAGCAGACACACGGGCTCCAGACACAGGGTCACCAGCTCCGGAGGTTTGCTCATAGCTCGCACTTCCATGAGGTCCTTCTTATCCAAGGCCTTCATGCCCTTCTCTGAGGCCTCCAGCGACGACAGGGCAGACTTGAGGTCCGCCGCCACATCGGCTGTTTGTTTCGACACTACCTCGTCCTGCTCCTGCGTGGGTACAGCAAGGGTCACATGCCTGGCGTTTCTAGGCTGACATCGATGTTTCGAGTCACACATGCAGAATAGGGTATACGGACCTGTGTATCGTACAATTATTGCAGAATAGGGTATACAGACCTGTGTATCGTACAATTATTGCAGAATAGGGTATACGGACCTGTGTATCGTACAATTATTCTTCACACGTAACTGTCCAAAACAAGCAAACTTTAGGTATAAACTCAACCGTAAGAACTCACGAACGCTAACGTGGGTCATTTAAATGTGGCCAGCCATGTCACCTTACATATTAATCTCGCAATGATGACGATCAACGTAAATATAAATTTCGGTAAAATCCGAAGCTACAAGTCAATTGAATTTATTCGAGTTCTCTAAGTATAGAAGTGATCAGCGCACTGCTACTAACAGGAAGAGGCCCAAAGAGTCACTGAGAGACGAAGAAGGAAAAGAGGAAAAGACAAAAGAAACACCCATGAGGAGGGTCTCTTCCGTGGCCTCCACGCAGGAGCAGAAAGAAGTTCAATGAGATGAGTCGCTTACCAGCATTCAGCGGCCCACCTCGTGGAGCAAGAGGGGAATAACTACCTCTGCCAAGGAGGTTATGTTTTTGTCCTGTTTGTCCGTTAGTCTCTCACCAAGATAACTCAAAAAGTTATGAACGGATCTTTACGAAATTTATAGGAACTGTTGCATGTTGGAGTAACCGAGGATTAACTTTTGGTGAAGATCTGTTCAGCAGTTGGTATCTTTATCAGCTTCTCTTTTCTTAGTATTAGGATATACTATAACTCATCTTTTCTAGGTAGTTCACCTTGACTCAAAAAGCTATGCAGGGCTTTCCATAAAATTCACACGAGTTGTTAGGTGTAACATGCTAGCAATATAACTCAAACCCTTATAGAGGGATCTTTATGAACTTTGCAGAAATTTTTAGAAATGTTAAAAGACATTAAAGATCAAATGTTGGTGATGATCGGTTGGTCTCTGTACGTGTGTCTATTTGACTAAAGTTTGTCAGAATGTGTGTTAGCAACTGAACTCGAGAGGTTATGAACGAATCTTCAAAAAATTACAGTAGCTATTATTATTTTCAATAGGCACAAATGATTAGATTTTTGTGCAGATACAAAGGAAACCATAGTTACAGAACCAACTAGAATTTTTCGTTACAGTTGTCTTATTTGGTGGAGGTAAGCGCTCTCCGAGTGCTCTAGTTTGTATTATTATTACTAGTACTATCATC
>LQNS02276866.1:29424202-29451428 GCA_001587735.2 Parhyale hawaiensis
AATACTACGTGTTAGACGTAACGAAAACAATGAGCCTGTAATGAGTTGCAGTGAAATGTACTCGTCTTTACAAATGTTGCAATTTCAGGATGTTTACAACTATTCCTTACTTAGATTTTTTCGATTTGTGTGTTATTATCATCCCGAAGTATTTCAGTCCCCTTATTCCCCAACAAAATTACGAAATGAGACGTTCTGTTCTCAATCTCCCAATAGTGCGTGTTGGCGTTGAGAAACGCGCTACAGTATTTCAAATTGCAACGCTTCTCAATAAACTTCTTGAGTATTAATTAGATCCAATTTTTGATGTCCTAAAAAACGTTTGAAAGAACACGTCATGCAATTGTATTAGCTTTTGCTCAGTGTTGCCCCAAAAGTTTATTTTTCAGTGGTTACGCACATGTATTATTCTACAGTGTTACAGCACTAGTCTTCCATATATTTGTAATGTATCAAATGTATCTGTGTGTAAAAGATCCATTACCAGTCACGCAGTGCCACTCTGTGGGTGAAGTCTGATTGAGCAGCTGCGCTGCCTGTGCAATATTCTCGAAAAGTTATCGTGCACGAGTACTGTCCCTATCCCCGACCGACCACCCCTACTAGAGAAGAAAGCCCCTTCAATGAGCACCCGTGTGAAAGGTAAGGTTAGGTTAGGCGGGGACTGGTTCTGCTAGCGTTCCTAAAGGTTTTTACAGCATTTATGTGGGTTTTTAGTGTTTTTATTGGTTTTTAATGTTTAGTTAAGATTTTTTTATGGTTTGTGTTTTTTTTTACTTAGCGTCAATCTTTGATTGGCATTACTTAGCGTCAATTTTAAATCGTATATATATATATTTTTTTTTGCAGAACCAGACCTTGCCTTTTACTTAACATTATGAGAAAAAGCTCATTGGACGTTAGCAGAACCAGACCTTGCCTTATACCTAACCTTATACATACGTATTCATTGGCCTGTAGGCTATTACACTTAAAAGCCCTTCGTAGTAACAATTACACCTAATGCAAAAAATTACACTTAACGACCTCATTTACGTCTAAACCCTTCAATAGCTACATATATAGGTACACAGTACTCGTGCACTATATATATATATATCATTCAGTCGGTAATATGACTGATAGTTGACGTCAGTTGGTATTTTTCAGTGCCCTCCCCCCTCCTCAATGTTATATACTTCGCGACATCCCTACCTATTTGTGATTTATCGGTTCATTATTAGAAGCATCAAGCTTTACGGAGCCCCGGTTTCGTTTCCCAATGTCTTAAAACCTTCTGTGAGCGAGCTGTAAGCGGTGCAGAATGCAGCCCTGCGCATAGTCACTGAACCCCACAGCATGGCATTGGCGGATCACCATCCGGAAATCTCAACCCTGACAATTGGTGACAGCCTGGGGTTGCTGTCAAGACAGTATCTCTTCAGTGCATCGTGGAAACATCATCCTGCACAGTGTACAATCACGGCTCCTCCCGATCCCCGTCTTATAATACATTCTCTTCAACCAAAACATCGAAGTTTGAAGCTGATATTGCTTCCCTTTTTACAGATAGGATTCTCTCCTATGCTAGGAAATAAGCAGAAACTCTTCCTAGGATGCTTCGGATGGACGCTGTAGAATGCTACAATCATCGCACTCACTTCTCTTGTTCTCGATCTGTGCCCAAGTCTCTTTCTGGCACTGCATCCGGATGAACCTCAACGAACCCATAAAATCTGACAGACAGTGAGCGACTTCAGACCGGAAGAGCTCACGCCGTCAATTCACTTTACCTCTTCCTCAGCTACCAACTCTGTTTTTCGTGTAAACTACGATGCCTCATCGTCAGATAACACCCGCTGGCCAACTCTTACGCTTCCTTTTCTGAAGCAGATATCCGGCGGGCATTGCTCCGAGTAGGAGCAATTCTACCGTTGCCATGCTCGACGGCTTCAATTTCTTCAAGCTTCGTTGCTTGGGAATGAGGGGCCTAGATTTCTTGAGCCAGCCTTTCACTTCATCTTCGCAAGCAGGCAACGTCCGCATCACATGGTCTTTTTCCTACCATTATTGTGCTACACACCTGGCAAGCCCATAGATGATGGCTCGTATCGTCCCCTTTCTTTGCTCTGTCATGCGGTAAAGCTGCCTGGATAACTACTACTTCCTCAGCTGACCGTGGCCATCTCAACTGCTGACTATCAGCGTGGCTTTAAGCGTAGTAGCTTTCCAATTTTGGCCCAGTTGCCTTTAAGGCAGACTATTGTACTCGGTTTTCACGAGAGCGAATCCCCAATCCGTACCGTGAGAAAGCTGGCAGCTGCTGCCATGGCACATCCACTTCTCGGTTACACCGGCCACACTGTGGCGTATCTCAAGGCTCAGTAACCTCCACTCTCCTCTCAATCAGTTTGAGTCCTTCTCAGCCGTTGCAGCCCGTATCACTTCTATGCCGATTTCACCATTGCCGAGCAATCATCTGGCCTTCTTGCTCACATCCCGTGCTGATGAGGCCGCTGCGGAGATATAGGAACACAACCTCGCCATCTCCTGTCCCAAAACTAAGCCCACGTTATTCACCTCAGATAATCACCAATCTCACGTGAACCAAGAGGTCACAATGAGTGGCTCCCTTCTCTACCCAGAGATTCCTCAAGATACAAGGTGTGCATTCGGACCCTCACGTCTCGTTCTCGAAGCATGGAAGGGAAAATTATAATTGGGAATCTTCTAGAATCTCGACCTTCAAAGCCCGCAGCTGGATCCATCAGAAGTAAACTCTGATCTTCACCAACAAAGCCTCATTCGCTTAATTATCACTTTCGCTGCGTGTGGTCATCGGGTCTCACCGTACGGCTTCCTCAAGCCATCTACATCAGGAGACCCAAGTGCTTCCTGTCAAGCAATCCTTCGATCTGCTGGACAGGCAGTATACCATTTCTTGCTCGGAGGACAACAAAGTTCTCTGCACTCCCCATCATCCCAAAAGAAAAGTCTCCCTCGCCCTCACCGCACAGCGTAGTCGCAATTGCGGTCTGGGTACCGTGTGGCTCTTGCCTGCTACAGATACTGTATAGGATTGGAATCGCGGCCTCTCCGTTGTATTTCCTCTGTCGCGGGGGCACACAGTCTGTAGAAGCACATTTATTTCCGTGTAACTCCCAACAATTCTTACTCCGCTCCATCTCTGGATGGACCCATTCAGTGTCTCCACCTGTCTCTCCCCACTCTTCCTTCGTTTGTCTGTCACTTCTTCTCCCCCCCTCCTTCCTGAGCCTCCACCAGACGAGGATCGCATTAGGAATAACTACAAGACGAGGCGCTAAGGCGGTACAGAAATCTGTCGGGAAAATTATGATGTGCGTTCATTTACCCAACAATTATTAGACTGAGATAGTGATATCGGTCTGCTGGAACCGGTTATAGTACTTTACGTGAAAGCTTCCACAACGAATGAATCATAGTAAGAAAGCCGCCGATTATGCACCAGCTTACCTTGACCTTCTCTTGGTGTTGGCTGAGCTCCTCCCTGAGCTGGGCCACCAGGTCCCGCTGCTGACCCAGTTCTGCCGTGACGCTCAGCGTGAACTCCTGGGTCCGTTTGAGGGCAGGCTCCAAGCTTGCCAGCTCTGACCGCAGCTCCTCTACACTCTTGCTGGACTCGGACAGTCTCTGCAGCAACACATCATAGTTTCCTTACATGAAGAGTAGTGTAATGAAGGCCGATTCAGTGGTAGGGCGCATTCTCTTAACATTCATTAATATCGTCCACAATTTAGCCAATCAAGCAAAAACTCCCCGTGAGTTGCTGAAACGTAGTAATGTGCGGCGAAAATTTCACGTCGTGCGACTATGCTTGACGTGCTGAGGGAAATCGACAAAATCGTCTAATATATACATTACCATTAGTACAGTATCCTAATGAGTAAATCATACCGCACACATCACGTACACGCAGTGCACAGAAAGCTACTGCTGCATGTGAATACTCCGCCAGTGTACCTTCAGGCCGTCCCTGAGGAGGCTCATGGCGTCCCTGAGATGTAGGCGCCGCTGCACCACAAAGCGCCGCAGCATCCAGCAGCACTCAACAAAATCCCCCAAGGTGGCGGGTCTATTGGGTGCAGCACTGCCCTCAGTGCGGGCGACAGGTGGGTCGCTCGGGTCGTCCTCATCCTCTACTGGTGGGTCCCTACGGCTATCCGCGGAACATTTCTGACAGGGTTGGAAAAGAAGATGACTCGTTTCAAATGCATGGCACATGATATAAAGTGTAGACGCTAACATTATGCAGTTTATTTTTATCGTTATTCAATAGATATTTTGTATCACTGCTAATTCATTTATAGTGAATGTAGAAATCCATTTCCTAACATCTTGTCTAATAATGCTGATCACAAAATCAGTCTAATTCTGGAAGGCAGGCTCATCTTTCGTGTAATGAAAGTACAGCCTCAACATAGTAGAAAAGGATGACTCCAATATTAGTAGCATTACTTCCCGAAATACTTCTCTTAACATATAAAAATTTTTTCACAAATAACACTTAAAGCATACGATCGCTCAACAAGCAAATGAATTACTGCTGTCATCTGCACAATATTTAAAGCATTTATAGCATTTGCACCAGGGTTGCGGAGTCGGACGAACATCTAACGCCTACTGGGTTCAACCATGCAGTTTCCAAATTTCGACTCCTTGGACGCTAAGCACGTCCGACTCCAAATCTTTTTCACAACAAAAGAGGCACATGATTACCGATCCCAACTCCTGGTAGTAGTCAATTACCGACTCGGACTCCTGACCCCAAAATCCCCGGTGCCGACTCTGCAACCTAACTTAGTGCCCTTAAGCTTAATTGTGGCTGCAATAACAAATGATGCTGTCAGACACTGTCATTCCGTGATTTGTAGGAGTCGTTCTGCAAATCCTACTCCTGGATAATCAAGAATCGTGAGGATTTTTCCACTATTGCTACTCCTGAAAGAATAATACTGTAATTATAATCGTAGACTTCGTTTTTACTATTGTTACTCCGTTGTTGTACTATTTATACTGGATCAGTTCCCCAAGGGGATATTCTAGCGAACCCTATCCTTGCCAGAATATCTTGGGCCAACACACGCATGGGTAAACTTGAGCACTCTGAGAGCGCATACCTCCGCCAAGCGAGGCAACGGTAACGAAAAATTCAAATTGTCTCTCAAATCATGATTTTCTTTGTATTAATTCCAAAATTTAATCATTTGTGCCTTTGATAGTGATAACACCTTGTGCAAATTTCTTGAAAATCTGTTCGTAACATTTCGAGTTATGCTGCAAACAAACATTATGACAAACATGAGTAATATTACTAACAACTCCTATGAATTTCATAAAGATCCATTCATTATTTTTTGAGTTATTGTGCTAAAACATAAAATTAAAAACAGTGACAAACGAAAGAACGAACAAACGGCAATCATTAAAAAAAATTTGGCCATTTACTCTTCGTGATATATCTAACAACTCATGTAAATTTCATAACAATCCGTCAATAACTTTTTGAGTTATGGCATAGACAAAAATGAGGCAGACAAACAAACAAAAACAGATGGACGGATTTTCATCAAAAGTTAGTCATCTGTTGCTCCTAACATACCTAACAATCCCTGTAAATTTTGTCAATAACTTTTTGAGTTATCTGGATGACAGACAGACAGACAGAGAGATAGACACACACGAACAGACAGACAAACCCGACGAAAACATAACCTCTTTGGCGGAGGTAATAAGTGACTTATTTGCAGGGGCTTGCATCTGGTCGCAGTTTCTGCTGAAAAGGTTAGTTTGAAGAGTTAGATAGGTTCTCAATACGTCTCCTGCTCCAAGAGGTGGGCCGACGATGGTGGTAAGCGGCCTATTCCATGGGACTGCTGCCTATTCCCGAGTGTGGGGCCACAGAAATTACCATCCGCACGGGTGTTCCTTCCTTCTGCTTTCTTCTCTTTTCTTTTTCGTCACTATGAGAGTACTTGCGCCTTGTTTTTCGCCAGTAGTAGCGCCCTGGCCACTTTGGGACCAACATGACCCACCTAACGTTCACACAGAACTTGAGACCTTCCGGAAAAAAAAACGAGAAGAAAATCACCGATAATCCGGCGCGATTTGACTGAGTATTACTGCGCTAGTAATCCTCTAGTTACTATTATCTAAAAACTCTAATCTAATACACTACTTCTATAGAATCAATACGATTTGCCGATGTCAGCGTCAAGATTTTTTCATTGAAAGTCACAAGAAAAGCGCTGGCCGTTGGGTGGGGCGGCGCAGTCGGCGATCGAACCTTACGTCGATATGACGCGATAGCTCAGAAAATTGTGATCGACACCAACACGCACTGGCACTAGAGAGCAGCTCCAGATGATGGCTTCATCTGCAGCCTTCAAAGTCTGCAGTCGCACACCCTTCTCTCAGGTGCTAGTGGGCATTTATCTACAACATGTACTAGTGCACGCGGGTTTTCTAATTAGGAGTGTGCGGTCAAGGCTACATTACCTTTACGTAACTCATTTCGCTGCTCGTATAAACGCACAATTTCGACAAGTCATCAATAAAACACTGCAGACCATTACCTTAGAGATGCCCACGTTGTAAGCCCTACCTTGTACAGCGCCACGAGACACTGGAGCAGTTCAGTCAGGAACGCGTCGGGCAGCACGAGAGAGGCCAGGATGGGCCTGGCCAGACACAGCAGATCTGCGTCACTCCAACACGGCACTGGCACCGCAGAGCAGCTCCAGATGATGGCTTCATCTGCAGCCTTCAAAGTCTGTAGTTCCTGTAATAATCCCCAGTTAACTCAGCCGACTTGCCCCTGAATACGATGCAGTGTTTCTACTGCATTGCCAGCTGATGAACGATGTGCATCAACCTGTTCATCAATATCTTGTCTCGCTGTTGGAGGTAAAATTCTTAGAGTGCGCATCAACCAATTTGGGCTAGGGCTAGTCTGGCGGGCAGCACGTCTGTTTGGAAGGTAGATGTGGAGTGTACAGCGCGCAAAGGCAACCGCAACTCCTGCTGCTACAGCGGTCACGCCAAGTACTCCGACCATACAAAGCACCTCCACCTACAGACCAAGCATCGGTTTCACCTATCCTGTATTGCCACGTGAACCTCACCTTAAACCTACCAACCCAACGGCTTGGTAACGCCACCAGAGTTTGTTGCGAAGGTTACCTCGCTGACCTAGCCCTGCTTGGATTAATTCCCCGTCACGCATCTTGGCTACCGATGGATATGCCTTCAGTACGCCTAAGTTTTTCTCATGAAGCGAAAACTCTTGGTCAAAGGAGTACAGAAAGCTGAAAGAATTCACTGTGTCTACTGCCCCGTCAGTCAAAAACCGCCCCAAGCAAGAAATGCATTCAAATAAAGGGATAAGGATTTCACTTTCGCCATCCTCTGCAACCTAGTCATCGATCTCCATGAAAACGCTACGTAATTACAAATTCTATAACCTGGCCCATTTTTGCGTAGCTACTTCGCTAAGAGCGTGACACGAAACATTTAAATGAATATATAAACACATGAATAGATTCTAAGTATCTACAATATGATATACACCGATGTGTATTTATCGGTTTGCTTATCCATTTTCTGTCACGCTTTAACAAAACAGGGGGAAATAAGCCCAGGTTGGAGGCTCTGGTCGTCCTCTCAAGTTATATTGGAAACTGATAGGTAAAAAATAGGCCGTGTAGCAGATGATGGCAAATTTACTCTAGCTATATCTAAATTTCGGTCTTCCTTTGACAACGTTCAAGTCCACTCACTGCAGAATGCAGATATACACAGCTTCTATAAGCAATCTCTTGCATCGTGATTTCCACTGGCTTCTGAGGTTTCCTTCATCCAGACTTCAACTGCCCTTAGTTTACACTGATGCTTCTTCAGTGGTCAGCAGACGGCTGAACACGCAGTAGTAGTAGTAGAAGTTTTACTAGCGCTTCAGTGGCACACTGCCTATATCGCGCCGAACTATTCCTGTGTTTAATCACAGGCTCGTGCGCCGACTAGGGCGCGTTTTAAATTGTCAATGATTTTTGTCTCGGCTTTTCTGCCGATAGGTCTCAGAGTGGTCAGTGCGCTACTGACAGGAAAAAAAAGCGAGTTGAGCATCTCCAACCCCCGGGCGCGGCTGAACGCTGTCGCTCAGTTACGCCGCACAGGGGAAGGAACCGAAATACAAGAAAGTAGGAGTCTAGCGGGAATATGTCAGCCACCTCGATCGGCAGCCCACCTCCCGAAACAAAAGGGGAAGTATTGAGAGCCTACCTAACTTGACAAAACTAACCTCGTCAGCAGGAACTGCGGCCAGATGCTACATCCCCCGCGGAAAAGGCACTCGGGACCCTTGGGTGCGTGATGCCCAAACATATTGTGGCAGGGAAAGGGCCCGCTACAATATGCCCCCGAAAGCGGATTTATTCGCAGCTAATAATTTTCTCCATCTTAAGTTCTTCTTTCATTTCATTTCCTTATGTCCCACCGCGAGTAGGCTATCCTGGATACAGAGCTCAGTGTTGATTAGGAGCAGTTTTCGCTTCAACACAATATCTTCGATGTACTGAGGGCTTGTTCGGTAGGTAGGATACGCGGTGGGGAATTTATTGAAAATCGTTATGCTCTGCTGCTGTTGATATGTGTAAACAATATCCTATTATGTATATCCCTTATTGATGCGTACAAGTGAATACCATGTTTTGTCTAATACGAATTAATGATGTGCGATTCTCTCCGACTGTATTATGGTATTCAAGGAACCCGAACTCGAACTCGAACCTGAACCATGCTCAGCCATGTGTGTAACTGACTCGTTCTTCCTTTGATATACGCCGTCCCGATAACAGCGCGTAGCTGCTCAGCCTACCCTTGTTACATCAGTTCTTCAAGGTAGTTTAAGTGAAGCTACTGTGTTTCTTTTATCCCCACAACTCCACCGTTTATAAGTCGGCACCAGGCTATGTACAAGTCAACAGTTGCTTGCTAATGTAAGATTTTATCCGCAGGCTACCTATGGTGGGAGACGATTGTGCTTCGAAGATGAATTGAAAGAGAGGACAATTATCTCGAATGACAATTTGAGTCGGCTTTTGTAGATAGCGTACGGTATACTTCCAAAGCATATTAGTGACAAAGGCATATTGAATGAAGACAAGTCGTCTAAAATTCTTCGTTGTCATTTTTGACAGCGCGGGCACTATAGTATAGAAGAATAGCCTAAGTCGGCAAGAATGTTCACAGCTTGTTCCGCAGAGACACTCAGTCTTAATTACCTCCGCCAAGGAGGTAATATTTTCGGCGTGTTTGTCTGTCTCTTTGACTATCACCAAGATTACTCAAAAACTAAGGAGCGTATCCTTACGAAATTTGCAGGAATTGTTAGGCAATGTAACAGTAACAGATGCTTAACTTTTGGTGAAAATCCATTCATCTGTTCGTTTGTCTCTTTGCCTATTTTTTCTTAAGGCGATAACTCGAAAAGTAATAGGCAGATTTTCATGAAATTTATACGAGTTGTTAGGTAAAATACGAAGAGTAAATGACCAATTTTTCGGGATGATCTGTTGTTCGTTCCTTTATTTGTCGCTAGGTTTGATTTTATGCTGGTTAGCACGATAACTCAAAACGTTACGGATGGATCTTGATGAAACTAATAGGACTTGTTACTAACGATAAAAGACATAAGTGACTAAATTTTGGTGATGATCGATAGGTCCATTTGTGTGCTTGACTTATGTTTGTGATAATGTTTGTTAGCATAAGTCAAAAAGTTATGAACGGATCTTCATGAAATTTACAGGAATTGTTAATGCTATGCAAAGGCAAAAATGATTAAATTTTAGTGTTGATACGAAGAAAATCATTGTTTCAGACCTAATTTGAATTTTCCGTTACCGTTGCTTCGCTTGGCGCAGTTATGCGCTCTCAGAGAGTGCTCTCTAGTTTTAAATTTACATAGTTTTCTAAAACTACGGTATGTGACGTGTGCTCGTTCACTTCAATAACTTACCAAAATAAAACAAGTGTTAGAACGAGTAGACTCTGTTCCTAATCACATAAACAGTAATACGCAAAACGACCAATTTTTTTTCTTAATTCACAGATAGCTGTTTAAGGCTCCTCCTCATACTGTAAAAAATTCTATGAAGCTCACTTTTAATACGAGTAAAGCCACGCACATTGGCGTCCATGGATAGGTAATGGACCCGAAGTGGAGCATATGCAACCCAAGGACGCCCAAAGCGCTCCTACGAAGAATCAGTCAGGGAAATATTCACGACCGACTTGAGTTAATGCATGGGTGAGCACGGATTTCGGCAATGAGTTCTATGCCAATACAAACGAGGGTATAAATCACACCGACTGAACTGACGAGTTTGGCACCCTACAATCTCCATTTCAATTGGGATGGGCTTTGCGTACCAATAGTGTGTAGTGTGTGTGTATCTCAGAGCACTTAAAGACAGGGAGAGGAATGCAACCAATTGCCCGCATCGCTAACTTCATTGTAAAATATAAAAAAAAGCAACAGTCCGTCAATGGCACTGGTTCACCACATTACCCTGGGCACACGATCGACAAACTGGGCAGACGAGTCGACTCAACACACGAAGGCTATATGCAGCAGCTGAAGACCGACCAGGGAACAATACACAAACAGAAGCACCAAGAATGCATAGAAGCATGCAAAGTCACGCGCATATTTTTGGGCCCGGTGCAATAAAATACACACATTGTTCTTTAAATCATGCACAGGAGGTCGGAATGAAAGTCAATTACATACAATCATATGTATTTCTACCTCTTCTTTCCGATACCTATATCAATCAGATTCTCAAAAATGTAAGTAATAAAGAAGTTACAAATTAAATTTCAAAATTCACAAATTCAAAATTTTTGGCACTCTAATTCTGATGAACGATTGCATGACCTTTAGCCTCAAGTACTTGCAATCTTTTGTTATAACATGAAGCACTCCCCAGCAGTGATGTTACTAGACTCTTCTACAGAAATTTCCGCTAATTGGGTAAAGTTCTTTGTTTCTTTTTTCTCCATTACTTCCAACTTCAATGTTCTCCACAGATTCTCTATTGGATGTAGGTCTGGGCTCTGGGAAAGCCACTCCAAAACATTAATATCATTGTTTTCCAGCCGCTCCCTAGTCAAATTAGCCGAATGCTTCAGGTCGTTGTCCTGTATAAAGCAGAATTTTTTAAGTTATTATTCAAATTTTCTACATAGGTAATCTTTTTTCATAACATCGTTGACCTTCACAAGGCGTCCTGGCACAGCAGCAGTAGCAAAATATCCCCAAGACATCAAACCTCGGCTACCGTGCTCACCGATGGTACGGTGTCTTGGGCCAAAAAGCTTCAACATGGGTATTTCCTGTAAACAAGTGAAACACAATTATGCCAAAAGAACTATTTTTGTTTCACCCCACCATAAAACTTGCTTTCAGAAGGCAATACTTTTGTCAATGTGACGTTTTGCGAAGCTCCATCCTTGCTTCATGATGTAGCTAAGGCTTGAGTAATGGGGTCTTTCTTGAACGATAATCTTTTAATCCAACTCTTTTCAAAACTTTTCCAACTGTTTGTAGAGATACAATTAGCTCCAGGGTTCTTAGCAGTGACCTTTGGGTTTTGGCTGGAGTATCTAAAAATCTTTCGCTCTGCTCTCTCGGACGAAACCCTGTTTCTTCCACGTCCTATCTTGTGTTTGACATGAGCTTGTTGGGCATGCTTCTTTATAATAACGAGAACAATTGACTTTCAAATGCTTAACCTTTTGGAAATCTTATCATGGCCTTCCCCGCTCAGGGCCCCCCTCTTTATTAATTTTTTTATTTATTTATGGTCTGATTGCAACAAAATTTGGACCCGATATGTAAAACCAAAATAAAAAAATGTTTTGTGCTAGGAAATTTTCCCATTTTTTTCGTTTTCTTTCAATATAGCAATTTAACCAGTAACTCAAATTATTTTCAAAACACGTAAGTTTATGCTGCAAATTGCTTTATTGAAAGAAAACGAGGAACAAAATAGAAAATTTAAAAGCGTACGTCCGTGGCGAATGGTTTGATAAAACTGTGTTTTCATTCTAGAATAAAAACTATAAAATCTATGGGACCTGAATGTAGAAATTGACATCTTTTGAGGAAAGCTAGAAAACATTATTATATTGGAAAATAGTTTGAAAGCATTCATAACCCCAACAGCTGTGTATGATTGTAGAAATACGTTATTATTACAGTTCTACACTATCATGCACATATATTATGATTTATGTATTCTGTACTCACCCCTTTAATTATCAGCCAATTTATGCTCCACTTTACTTCATGAGTCTAGCTCCTTGGAGATTCTTGGTGTTGTCTTTGATGAGACAACACTTTCGAGCCGCATATAGGAAGGTTGGTGTCACGCGCTTAGTGGCCACTAAGATTGGACTCCTGCGTAAGGTGATTTCCGTGTTTGGTGATAGTCAGGCTGCCCGTAGATGTTTCTATGCGTTTATGCCGCCTGTGTTGGAGTATGGCTCCCCGGTCTGGGCTTCAGCTGCTGACATTCACTTGCGTCTGTTAGACCGACTTGTTAGTTCAGCCAGCAGGCTGTGCGCTGATAATGATCTCGTGAACCTGTCCCACAGGAGAAGAGTCGCAGAGCTATGTATGGTTTACAAAGTGCACAATAATGAGAGGCATTGGTTGTATTCTTCTCTCCCTGCCCTCAAGGTTTTTGGGAGAGACTCGTGCTGCGTGCGGAGCGCACTCTTTCACTTTGGAGGCTGTCAGATGTCGAACTAATCAGTTCTGTCGGTGCTTCGTGCCCTGGTCGGCTAAGATTTGGAATTTGTTGCCGGCATCGGCTTTTGGTCGTATTGGCCTGCAGGCGTTTAAGTCAGCTGTTAATGGATTTTAGCTGGATTTCCTTCAGCATCGTTTTGGCTTCTCGGTGTTGCAAGATGCTTCATTTGGATTGTATTACCTGTCCGTGGGAGCTCAAGCGTGAAGTTTTAATAACAATCCAGATGAACCTCCGAGAAGTAGAAGTTTTCGTTCTTGAATTGAAAGGTTTTTCACATAGTTTGTCACTGATGTCACACTCATATCTCACTGATATTTTTGATATAATTGTTCTATTTTTTCATAATGTTTCCATAGTAACTATATAGCTAATAATAATAACACACTAATAACAGTACGTATAAAATTATAGGTAACTTCCGAAAAAATAAAATAAACAGAAAAAGCAGAAGAAAATGAGAAAATTTCATAAAAAATTCGATTTTATTTTTGATTTTACATATAATTGCAAAGTTTCAGCCAAATCTGTAGACTTTCTAAATTTAGCTACACCCCGGAGGCGAACTTTGCCCCCATTTCGAGGTGTTCCAATGCGCCCAGGGCCAAAATTTTTTGGCCACAGGTCTGACCTCATCCAAGGATAATGTTTCACTAAGAAAACGAAGATGTCGAATATTTGACCATTTGACCAATAAAGCGCTCCCCCCTTAACATGACAAGCTACAACAAGTTTCCTGAGGGCTTCACTGTGTTTTTAATCTTCACCATCACAATAATATTTTATGTCTATAAACATGTAGCAACTGTAAAAATGATCTGAAGTGGCATAATACCAAAATTAGTGTGAAAACATCATTTGAACACAAAATTCTAACAATTAATACACGTAAGAAGACTTCAAAGCAGAATTACACAGTTTACACACATTAAACTGTCAAAAATAATAAACCTTGTCAGTAGTTTTGAACCTGCAATATTCACACTTCTGCACATCTGCTCACTAACTACTCTCTTATTACAGCGATTTTCAAAATTCTGATTGCTGCATTGGAAAGAGCAAGTGGAAATGCATATGACTGCATGTAATTGACCCTCATTCCAACTTCCAGCACATGATAATAAGAACAATATCTTATTACACCGTGCCAATAAATATGCTCATGACTGCACGAACCACAGTACTGATCTTGCGCAGGACCCCAACTCTACGTCAAGCACAAGAGACGAGGCGCCTGAAATGAAAGATTGTCACAACAGAGAACACAGAGTATCTCTAGAGAACTGGCACCTGCAGCACTATGTTCTCAATCTTCAGAGGCGGACGCTGGGGGAACAGCGTTCGAAACCGACTGACGACTATAGTTTGTAAGGCTAAATCTCACGGACCGAGAAACACGACAATACCAGTACTGTATTTTAACGAACTACGTAATCAACGAAACTGACGACAATTGCAGTAGACATACAGTAAAACCTCACGAACACTGTTAGTAAACTTATTGTTGAAACTCAGCAGCACTACGTGCCTCGTATTACCAGACTAGGGAAGCACACGGCAAATATGAAGAGCTACACTCAGGTCCAGCAACACAGATACTGATGGATGACGGCTTATTTGAGCACCTGGGGCGAGGTCCAAGATACTGCAAAGATGATACGGCTAGTAAGCGTAGCTCACCTGGGCCGAATCTGTGATAAAACAGATATGAAGGCGAGTGCGCATGATGTTCCTCAGCGCATTGCGGAGCTTGAACTTATCAGAGGGTTGCAGAAAAGCGAGGCTGGTCTTGGGAGCGGCGTCCTGACCTGCCAGCACGCTGCGCAGCAGCTCTCCTTCCTCTGCAGCAGTGAACAGCTCCCGGGCCCAGCCTGCAGCGGGAGAAAGCTGAGCCATCCGTGCACAAGGATAAAAAAAAAAGCTAATAACTTTGCTATTCTGTAAGCACTGAGGAAATTTCACTGGTACACATCCGTGCGGTACTGTGGTAGGGTTATCAATGTAATACAGAGGTGTAGGTAAGGTTAACTGGCCCACGCTGCTTGTTGTCCGTCCGCAATAAGATGGACTTTATTGTTGTCTCCAGTTTTTGTCGTTCTTTTTCTCATTTTAGTTGGCACTGATCAAAAACTATTTGACAACGCCTTGATTTCCACTATATTCTGTGTAGTATAAACGACCAGGCGAGAAGCAAAAGCGGGAATCTCCCAGGGGCACCCTATTGTACGCGTCAAGGAGCGCATCGATCACAGGCAGTTTAGACTAGATTTCCTGATAAAAAACCCTGAAAAATGTATTCCAAAGCTGTACCGTGAGATATAAGCGAGTAAAAATATACGACTGATCGTACAGCTACACCGTGCTGCACCGCTCACACAACGAGTGGGTCAAAAACTGAACATTTACTTCCGGAATGCTCTTCATTATTATATATTATTATATGGTGGATTTTCCCGCCGTATTAGATACAAAGACTACCTATATAACAGCGATCCAATTCTGTATGATATAGTTTAGAAATTTAGTCGAACTCAAATGAGTTCTATTAGAACAATCCTGGCCAGGTGCACCATGTCTGGCAGGGAATAAGGCGCGAGCATCTCCAACTGCACACGGCTCGGTCGAAAGAAATCGCTCAGCCGTGCGGCGCAGAGAAGAAGACGAAAAATGAAAAGAGAAGAAGACAGAAGAAACCGAATACTCGTGCGGAGGGGTCCCTTCCGTAGCCCCTCCACACGGGAGCAGATAGGAGTCCCATGGGATGGGTCGCTTACCACCATTGGCGGCCCACATCGCGGAACAGAAGGGGAAATATAGAGGACTGACCTAACTTTACAAAACTAACCTTCTCAGCAGGAACTGCGGCCAGATGCTACATCCCCTACGGAGAAGGCAATCAGGACCATTGGGTGCGTGATGCCCAAACATATTGTGGCAGGGAAAGGGCCCGCCACAATATGCCCCTGAGGGCGGAAGGCTCTCCAATAACATTCGGTCCAGCATGGTGCGACTATGACCGGCGCCTTTCGCGAATAGCGCGAGGAAGTCGGAACTTTTATTTTAATGCCGCGCGGTTCATCCTTGCCTTGCGGTATTGGTACAGGGGGGGGGGGATACTGCGTAATGTTGCGGTTCATCCTTGGCTTGCGGTATAGGTACTGGAAGGGGGGGGGGGAAGGATACTGCGTAATGTCGCGGTTCATCCTTGCCTTGCGGTATAGGTACAGGAGGGGGGAGGGATACTGTGTGAACACGTGGACACTTTTTTGCTGCTGCTGTCAGGTGGGAGGGGGACGATGTGTGCGTGTATGACTGCTGGGGTAGGATAACAAGGCCTCATACGTACATGTTTACGTGGAAATGTGCTCGTAAATAAGCTGTAAGCAACAAACAAGGTCGTTATAGGTGAGGGCACAGCCATCACTACTGACTGCTAGTTAACATCGGTATTTGGTTGCAATTATCGCTGTGTGACATACGAATAACCTTAATTACGAGAAATTTCAAAATACCTTAATTGTTTCCTGAAGATGATTCAAGGTGAATCGAAAGCTTGATATCGCAAGAATAAACTACGGTAATATAATGAAAATGTCTTTAATTGCTTCCTTGTCATATTGGTAATTTGAAATTTTATATGGGTAAACAGACTCGTCAGCCTCATTACCAGAATTGCGGTGCGCAACATTTGTTACCAACCTTATTTTTTAGAATCTTTGATTCACATTACATTTGTTGAGCGCTGCCATGGAGTCTGATATTTACAAGACTAACTCCATAAATTTGAATCTATATTTGCTTTTAGTTCACGACGTATTTTGAAAGTGTTCTATGCTGTTTAGCTACAAGATACTAGACGGGGAATTTAATTAAATTCATTGATATTGCATAACTTGCCAACATAATGATTTTTTGTAAGTACCATAACTGAAAAAGTAATTGACGGATTTTCATGAAACTTACACGAGTTGTTGGGTATATTACACGAGTAAATGATCAAATTTTTGTGAAGATCGGTTCATTCGTTGGTCGCTGTGTTTGATTTTATGTTTTTAGCGCAATAACTCAAAATGTTATTGATGGATCTTCATGATATTTACAGGAAATGTTAGTAATGTTAAAAGACAGAGTTGTTTAAATTTTAGTGACGATTGGTTGGTCCGTTTGGGTGTTTAAGTTATGTTTGTTAGAATGTTTGTTAGCAGCATAACTCAAAAATTTTAGAACTAATCTCTAAGACAATTACAGAAGCTATTAATACTTTCAAGAGGCACAAATGATTAGATTTTGGTGCTGTTTTGGTGTTAATACAAGGAAAATCAGGGTTAAAGAGCCGATTTGAATTTTCATTACCGCTACCTTGCTTGGAGGAGGTATGGGCTCTCAGTGTGCTCTAGTACCTGTAGCCAGAAGTTTAAGCCTCCGTTTTCACAACAAAGGCGATATCACGGAGGAAGAAAGAAGGGACATATTGTATGGCGATAGACACGTCGAATCCATGCACGAGGTTGTTTCCCACACATGATCAACGAGCATTGGAACAGTAAGTCCGGAAAGAAATGGAAGACAACATGGAAGAAATATCAGAAGGATTATGAGATGGTAAAGAAGCAAAGTGGGCACGAAAGACAGACGTCCCGAAGGCCCAGCTAAAGTCTGAGGTAACGTGCAGTGTTCCTCTGGGAGCGCTGCTCCCCAAAACATAAAATGGGCGAACCTAGCTAAGCCAACCATATGGCCAATGGCGCATTCTATGCTCCCTCAAGAAATGTCTATAGAAATGTGAAACCAGTGCACGAAAGTGCTCCCATTCAGCATCAACGCGCACGGACACACCAAGTCGAGAAAAAAGTGGAACAGACGAAAGTAAAAATACCAGGAGTATGAATCGCCAGGCTGCAAAAAAAAGGGCACGAAAGACGAGACGTCCCGAAGGCCTAGCTAGAGTGGTTAAGGTAACCTACAGGGCCTCACAGGAGGTGCTGCTCTCCATATCATAAGATGGGTGAACAGTTTTTACTATTATAATTATTAAAACTCCACGCCTGGGCCGCCACGGACAGGTAGTACAACCCAAACGAAGCAGTTTGCAACACCGGGAAGCCCTGCTAAAGAGAATCCAACAAAAAATCATTAACTGCTGACTTAAACACCTGCAGGCCAACACGACCGCAAGCCGACGCCGGTAACGAATTCCAAACCCCAACAGACCAGGGCACAAAGCACCGACCGAACTGACGAGTTCTGCATCTAACAGTCTCTAAAGTGAAAGAGTGCGCATCAACCACAGCACGTGTAATCCTCCTTGAGACCTTGAGGGCTGGGACAGATGAATACAACCAATGTCTTTCATTGTTGTAAACCTTATCAAACATACAGAGTCCAGCAACCTCTCTCCTATGAGACAGGTTCACCAGATCATTTACGGCACACAGCCGGCTGGCTGAACTAACAAGTATGTCCAGTAGACGCAAGTGACTGTCAGCAGTTGAAGCCCAGACTGCTGAGCAATACTCCAACACAGGCAGCAAAAAAGCATAAAAGCATCTGCGGTTAACCTCCCTGTCACCAAACACAGAATTCACTTTACGCAGGAGCCCAATTTTACAGAAAACACTTGACACCAGTCGCCTAATATGCGGTTCAAAGGTAAGCTTCTTATCAAAGACAACACCGAGAATCTCCAAGGAGCTAGACTCCTGAAGCAAAGTGTCATCTATCCGAGTCCGACTGACAATCATAGACTTGGTCTTACTGGCATTCAGCTTCATACTCCAGACCGAGCACCATGCACTAATGTGCGACAGATACCTATTCAGAGACTCGGCGACATCATTACGCATGCTGGGGGCAGGTATCACTGCCATCAAGGTGGAATCGTCAGCATAGTTGATCATCGTGTTCTCCAGCGAGGACAGCATGTCACTAGTATATAGGATGAACAGCAGCGGGCCGAGTACGCTACCCTGAGGGACGCCAGACTGCACTGCGACGGAGGCACTCAAAACGCCGTCAACACACACACTCTGAGTTCGCTCAGAAACAAAATCACGAATGACTGAAAGAACCCTACCACCCACACCAAACGAATCCAACTTGTACAATAGACCCCTGTGGTTGACTCCGTCAAACGCCGCACTGAAGTCCTACTGTACCAGGCGTGCCTCAGACCCACAATCCAATGCAGACTGCAAATGGTGTGACACCGATAACAGTACGTCACAACAGCCCAAGCCAGTTCTGTATGCAAACTGACCAGCAGGAAACAAACCCGTAGCCTCAGCAAAACGTCCAAGATTAGCAGCGACCAATTTCTCGAACACTTTCGACAAAATAGGCGTCAGCGTAATAGGTCGGTAGTTGGCGACATGGGGCGACACTCGACCCTTGGGAATGGGAGTAATATTTCCCAGTCCGCCTACAATGGGGAAAATTCCCTAGCCGTATCAAACGCCGGAAGATCACTCCAAGCTTAGGGGGCGAGAACATCACCAAGCTGCTTATAAAACAGAGGAAACATACCCACCGGGTCCACACCTACGTAAGGATCAAGACCCTTAAGCAGCACCTTGATAGTACTAGATCTGAATGCCAAAGAGGTTAAACGAGGTTCAGGGTGACACCCCTGAGGCTATGGCAACACATCTCGACTCTGCTCCAAATCATAGTGCGCCGACAAGAGTTCCGCCCTAGCCAAGGGATCAGCACCACCGGGACCAACAAGGGGTGGCAACGAAGGTTCAGCACCGAAAACTGAACCCCTAAGCTCACTCCACCAACGATGTGGATGGTCAATACTAGGTAGAGACTCCCTGCACCGCTGCCTCTGACGATGCTGTGCCCTCTCATACACACGCTTAGCCTCGGCCCTACGATCCACATATGACTGCCAAAACGTGCGGTCACGTGAACGCCGCCAAGCATGATAAGCCGCTTGTTTAGCTTCGAAAGCTAACCGACACTGGTCATCAAACTACGGTTTGTCTCGAGACCTCACAAGAATATTCCTCTTCGGGACAAACCTCTCCGAAAAAGAACCAGTCAAGTCGTTGAGCTCAGAGATAGGATCATCACTACAAATAATCTGGAGCCAGGTAACGCCCTTACTGCTCCAGTAATAGCATTCCAATCAGCCCCACTCTTAACGAACACCACTCTCCTGGTGTCTACCACAGGAATATCCGGGTTCAGGTTCAATGACATAACCAGATGTGAGTGGTCTGAAGTGCCAATAGGGGAGCCAACTGACACAGTCATCAAGTCCGGGACATCAGTCATAACAAGGTCGAGACAATTGCCAGCAATATGCGTAGACCCACGAACTAGCTGCACACAACTAGACAAAGTGCAAAAGTCCAATGCAGCATCGCCATGGCGATCAGTCGGCGACACAGATCCCAACCAATCCCTGTGGTGTACATTAACATCCCCCACAAAAATAAATGCTGACTTAGGATCCGTACTCTGGACCGAGGCCATCGCCGTCAACAAACAGTCATACAGAGAATCATCAGTTGTAGGGCTCCGATACAAAGAGAATAAATAAAAACTGTTCAGACGGCCACACACCCTCACAACTATGAACTCATGACAAGTGCACTTGTGCACAGACTGCCGGTAAGCACAGAAAACGCTCCGGACATAGACGGCCATGCCCCGATCCCACCAGCCTGCGAAAAGAGGACTGGAAACCCGCTAAGGCAAGCTCCGTGTCGTGCCTCCTACCTGATACTAGCGTCTCAGAACAGCATACGACATATACCCCACGGGACACAAAGTCAAGCTCCGCGAGGTTCGCATACAGTCCTCTAATATTACAATAGAGGACACGACACCCCCGAGCCCGACCCGGTCTCGGGTTGTTCTCCACATCACCACAAAAATATTTTATTATTTTTTATGCTACTGTTTCTATCGTCATTTCCCTTCTACTTTGTGGTGATGTGGAGAACAACCAACCTCCCATGGCCCCGCCGCTCACAGCGCGGGATTAGCAGAAGAAGAAGAATACAAAAGAGTAAAGTAGAAGAAAAGAGAAAGAAGAGAAGAAAGGAGTAAAAAGGTCTCGATTGTGTCATCGAGAGGTAGGGAGAGGAGCTGACTGTAGAATGCCAGACACACGGCTATGGCAACAGCCAGGTAATCTCATCTCTGGTTGCCGTTGGCTCCACGGAGCTCATCCGCCTTCCATACGCATTTCCTCGCATGCGGGGTCCCATAACCCACCTTCTCAGGCTCATACGCCTGCCAAGCAGCAGCCGGTGGCCAATGAGAAGGGATACAAGTTTAGTCGCTTGGAATCGGCCCTGCGTTGGTCGCCTCTTACGCCGCGTGCAGGACGGGAGTGGAATTCTAAAGCCCTTACTCCAGGGCTAACATTCTGAAGGTGAAGATTATGGTATTTGCAGTAGGTACATAGTGGGTGTGATTACGTGCCCGTCGTGACGTACCGTCGACAGCGAGAGCAGTAAGTGCGGCAGAGGCAGCCTCGCACAGCACACCCGTCCTGGCAACAACAGCGACGGGCTGACGGTCGCTGAGCACTTCACGCACCGCCTGCCGCACCAGCCGCAGCCACGCGCTGGCCTGCACCACTTCCAGCACTCTACGGGGGGAAGGGGGGAGGGGGAGACCACATTAGACAGGATTAGTTTGAGTTAGTATGAACTTTACCCCCAATTGCAACAGTGCTGAAGAATCGAAAAGGAACAGATGGGTAAAATTGCAATAAGACAATAGCTATTATGGTGTTATTTTCAACTCCATCAGCAACGTCAGCGGGGCAATGAACGGAAAGACATAAACAAAGAAAGAGCGCTCCATGCACATCACGCATCACGAATGCAACACAGCACCTGCAGTGGCAATACCGCAGGGCAGCCAGCAGCATTGTCCGCCTGCCATTACCAGGGGCCCCCAAAACAAGGAGGTGGCCATGAGCAGAATCACACGCAGCCTCCACCATGCGCTCCATGACGTGCAGGTGCCCGGGGGTCAGGATAAACTTGGTGTCTTCCACACAGTCCTGTCGATGCATCAAATAAAGAAAAGAATCACTAAGAACCTCTTCCCTTTACAATACCCCCCTCAACTCGAAGCAGTTGAAGAGCATCTCTTCATTCTGCTCTACGAGGAGGATCTTCAATTGATCGAAAAAACCTTGTACATTGGTGAATATAATTCGTTTGGGGCTTCGACGTCAGAAATTCACAATGCCGTCCGTCCACTGACGAAACAGTGACGTTCCGACGTCTGCAGGATTGTAATTAGCGTCTGACACTCAACCCAAAAAGCGAATTCAACGCTGAGGATTGAGCCACCGTACAAATTCAAGCTAATCCAATGCTAGAATTTTGATGGAAGAGACAAATCAGATCCCAATGGGAGAGAATCAGCGATTATTTGCCATCATCTGATGCCTTCTTTTTAACAAACATAGGATAATTACTGAATTTGCCTCTTAAGCTAAAACAATGCAAGAGCCCGATCTACCATTACCGAAGGTACAATAATTCGGCGCCACCAACAGTAAATACAACCTATTCCTTAGACTAGTCAATTCCACATTTCATAATTTTTGACATAGTGTGCTTAGCATAAGCCTTCCTGCCCACAACGTACACTGTGATCCAAAGAAAGGAAGAAAGAAAAGGCTTACCTACAGCATGCAAGGAAAATGTGGAACCTATGCACGAGTGTTCTCACACTGGATCAACGCGCATGGGAACAGTAAGTCGGGAAAGAAGAGGAAGAACAGAACACAACGTGACAAGCAGGAGCATGAAAATGGAAGAAAGTAAAGTGAGCACGAAAAACAAACGTCCCAAAGGCCTAACTAAGGCTAAGGACCCCAGGGGTGGCTGCTCCCCATTAGATGGGTGACATTAATCCTCAAAACATCAGTTTCGTAAGAATGTCACCTTCTACCACGGGACTGTATGGCCCTTTAAGTCACTATGAGTTAAATAGATTCACTCACTCGAATTTTTGCTCCGAAGTTGGTATAATCAGTCCCGGCCCGAAGAACTGGATTAGCCGGGTCTGAGCAGTCGGTCCACCAGTGGATGCCCGAGTGCGACGGCGGGTCGAAGTGTGGCTTCAGAGCGTCCGTCACCACATCGCTGATGGCAGATTTGCTGAGGTACGTCGCTTCGTACACCTGCTGGCACTGCCACCGTACGAGGTCAAAGGCCTTCGCTGGCGCCAGAGCCACTGTTGGGAAATGCTTGCCAAGCCTCCCAGTGAGTCTGATGAGGTGATGGAGATTCGGAGCTACGGAGCAGAGGCTGGCCCGATCGGGCGAGGCTGGAAGCAGGATGGTAGCATCGGAAGGAAGGTTAGCAGCATCGGAAGGAAGGTTAGCAGCATCGGAAAGAAGGTAAGTAGCATCGGGGGAAAGATTGGTGGCATCAAACGAATGGTTGGCCGCATCGGAAGGATGGTTGGCCGCATCGGAAGGATGGGTGGCCGCATCGGAAGGATGGGTGGCTGCATCCGAAGGAACATTGATAGCATCGTGATTAAGATTGGTAGCAACGGGAGGAAGGTTGATACCACTGGCAGGAAGGTTAATAGCATCAAGCTGAGAGTTGCCATCGGTCTCACGAGGCTCTTGCTCAGCAAAGCTGGAATGGATGGCTTCAATGATCTCATGCAGGCTGCTGCAGACATCCTCCCGCTCCTTCAGCGTCGGGTCGATATCATCCAGATGTTGCTGTAAACAACGCTCAGGGTCACGACGTGATAGCAAGTAAAAAAAGATGCACACATAAGCATAACGTACCTGACCGTGTAGCAACATAACAATGATCGTCATTTTATTGAGTAGTTTAGGCCAAGTTTCCACAACAAAAGTGATTTAACAGAGGAAGAAAGATGGGAAATGTAGTATGCTAATAGAAACGTGGAACCCATGTACGAGGGCGTTTCCCCGCAGAGTCAATGCGCATGATAAGCAGCAAGTAGGGAAAGAAGAGGAAGAACAGAGAAAGTAACATTACTAGAAGTACAAAAGCGAAATGAAGAAAATTTCGCACGAAAGACAGACGTCCCAGAGGCCTAACTAATGGCCAAGGTCACCTACTCAAACCCCCTGCAGGCGCTGCTCCCCATAACGAAGGATATACGAACCTAGCAAGCCCAATCCCATAGCCTACGGCCCATCCTGTGCCCCCTGAGGGGCCGTGTAATAAAACGCGTATAAGCGGCAGCGCTTCGTTGCTGCTCTGAAATACGTAACGCTATGCCCAGCAGACTCATCAAAATTCGGTCAAGTAGTTTCAAACGAATTCATTAAGAACAACAGATATATTTTTCAAAGCAACTACCTACCTGCCCACCGATAGTCACTCGTCTAAATGGCGTGGAGAGCACTTATGACAGCAGTTTCACATACCTGGGTCCCAAAATCAATCACCATTTCCGTGATAACAAGGATATACACTTTTATACAGTTAGAAACGCAGCACCTCAACGCAGTGGATAAAATGTTAATCAGGATGTGTGAAAATTGTCCAGGAGCGATCAAACGTTAGTTATTTCGGAGCAAATACCGCCCATTATACTGAAACTCGGTTTGGTCGAACTTTTGAATTTTGAGCCGCAATCCATTGCAAGCCTACGTGTAGCCAGCCTATAATAACATCTTTCACCGGCTTTTAAATATGTCAAGGTCAACAAGTCCATGTATATTTGCTCAAACGTATGTTGTCTATCTGAAGGTCAGAAATACTCGGAACAAGCGAAAGCGCTTTTAGTCTCCAAGTGAGGATAAATTATTCTTGCATAGACTAGTTTACGCTTTCGCTTCCACAACAAAGGTGACTCCACAAAGAGAAAAAATCTGCTTTTTACGAGCCAAGGGCGACGGAACACACCTTTTTTCTCATCCCCAGGTCACTTGACACCGTCAGGACTTAGCACAGTATTTCCTTCTGCCCTTTACTATCTGTTTTTATCATTATCTTACAGAAGTGGGATTCTTACCTAAATCATAAAATTCTTTCGCAGTATGATTATAATCAAAATAGTCTCAAAGTGTATTTATAAGATTCATTATTAAAATCCTTTTCCTTTTCCAGATATACAATCAAGCCGCCGTCAGCTCTCCAGGTCCCCGCCCGGCTGATCGGCGGTCCGCTGAGCCAGCGCCACCCTCAGCCAGCTGATGCGGCGGCTAGTCAGCCGGCTGGCGGTTACCTCGGGGGATGCACTGATGCAACTCTCCATGCCCACGCCACCATCTGGCAGCAACGAGGAGGCAGGAACTCACGGTGTCAAATTCCCTATGGTGAGAAATAGGGCGTGTTCCGTCGCCCTTGGCTCGTCACAAGCATATTTTCTCACCTCCAGGTCACTTTACACCTTTAGGACCTCTATTATTTTATATCCCAAACGAGTAAATATATGGATATGGAAGCGACCACACATCAGATTGTAAAGGAAGAGACTAAATGCATCAAACATATTGAGTCCCAGCCTGTTAGAGTATGATGCTTGGTAGAGTAGGTAAAGATAGCGAACAAAGTAGATTTACTTTTTTAGGTCTTCAAGGTACAGATATATTTGGTTATACGAACAACTAGGGTCGTGCCCTCGAAAAAGAGAAAGCAAAACCAATAATTGTAAATAGTGGTATAAAATAAGGCACATAAATGCCATGAACAGTTCCGTATTAGAGTGATAACCCTAAGGAACAGGAGCTGCAAGTTAAGTTGAGATTACTCGCGTTTCCACCCATGAGGGTTGTAGTACGGCCGATTTTTCGGCGGGTTGTGGTTGCTGGTGTAGGATTGCTTTGGTCTGGACGAGGTCTGGAGTTTTGCGATGCCCCTGGGTCGTACTGTCCTGACCGGCCAGGCGCCGGATGTTGCCAGCTGGTGGATGATCCGACCGCGGGTAGACTAGGGGTGGCACGAGGTTGTGCCGTGGTTTTCCCATAGGTTGATGTCGTAGGTTTGGGTTGGTAGACTCAGACACGTTGCGGCTGTTATCAGCCCGCAGATAGGGCGCTTTGCGTCATTCATTGATGGCTAGTGGAGAGTTCTTAGCGGGCCGAAAGGTATTAGGGTGGACGGTAGTTTCAATATGATCGGCTTGTTCGACAGTTACTTTGAGGAATAGATCCCCATCTCGAAAGAAGACTGGGGCTTCTCTGAGGGAGCCTGATACCGCAGGCGGGAATGTGTCTTCCAGGGTGAAATTACGAAGCTTCCTTCTGTGGTCCACGAAGGCCGAGAGGTGGTGGAGGGCTTGCGCCTGGAAGATTGGTAGGCAGGACTGTAGTACCTGCGCTGCCAGGGAAGTCTGCTGTAGTAGCTCAGACTTTGAGGTATTTTCTCCAGCTGAGGATAGCAGGGTGTGGGTTAGGTGGAGAGTTTCGAACGTGGTCAGGTGTTGTTACGCCTGATGGCGAAGGCGAGAATCTTCCTTAATAGATCGTTGTTGCAGAGGGCCCCAGGCTCCCCGCAGGGGATGTCCTGTTTTTTGGAGAGTCTTAGGTATGATGTTGGCCGAGAGCGTGTCGACCAGAGTGGAATTGACCCCGTCTGTAAGAGTCCAAGGTAACTTTGGTCCTTTATTGTAATTGCCCAAGGAGACTTATCGAGGACCACTACCTCTTGTGTGCGGAGATCTATTTTACACGGTCGAGTGGTTGGTGGCATGGTGTTCACCAGGCGCGACAGAGCCAGAAAGGATTCGGGAAAGCTCTGAGTGTCCCTGTCATATTGTGTGCATACCGCTATTAGCATACGTACCCACTCGTGTTGCAGTGCCCCTGGTCTTGGGGCGATTAACGGGCAAGTAGTGGAGCTACGAATTGCCAAGACGACTCGACATGGGCGTTGGTAGAAAATTTTCCGGCAAAGGTTAACTCCTGGGGCTTGAGGGAGTTGAGGGTCGCTCGAGACGGTAGGAAGAACGAGGGTGTCTCAGCCAGTGGAGCGTCAACCAGACATGGTATGGCGGGAGGACCTGCCGGTGCTTGCGCGACTCTTCTTGGGGAACAACTTTGGTGGTCCGGTGTAGATGGTGCTGATGAATCACTGGAAGATCTCGTTAGCTGATGGTTTAGCGAGTCCTCGTTAGTGGGGGAGCTCCCGACCCCGACAGAATCTGGGTCCATTACTTGACAAGCTGTGCGTCCCTGGGGCTTCGGACGCTAGACGCGGATGATGGCCCTGGGCCTGGCGCCGATACGGGATCCCGCTCTTGAGGAGTCCCTGCGAGGGGGCGGGGATCCTGGTGAGTAGTAGACAGACCACGCATTCGACAACAATCACAACCATCTAGCAAAATATACACCCTTCCGACAATGACAATCTTATCGGCGATAAAACCTCGGTGAAACAGAGCTCTACGGGCAGTTCATTGAATCGCTATAACTTGTGATT
>LQNS02276866.1:29461735-29474427 GCA_001587735.2 Parhyale hawaiensis
TTTTTTCAAGTTGTGCTATCTTTATTTCCACCCAAATTCCAACACAAATTTATACTTTTCATCATAAAAGTTTAATCAAACAGTTTATAGGGAAACTATGATAAGAAATAGGTAACTAGTTGAAATAAGGATTTGATGTCAAAATTTCACATGATACGGCGTAGTATTTTTCAAGTTATGGAAAAATTCTGAATTGTGCTATCATTATTGCCACCACTTTAGTAACGTGTATGTACCACGATATGCCTCATATGTAGAATGTAACAATCAATTTGCATGCGGGGTGTAAGGTAGCATGTACGGGGAGGCCTATGGGTCAATGAGATTGGGTTAGATGAGTCAGTCGACACAACAATTTTTTTTTAAATAAAGAGGATGACGAGGAAAAAACGAATGAGGCACAGAGTAAAGCAGGCAATAGAGGGCCGGAGCATAAGCCATGCCTGCTCTTTGAGAATGGGCCTGTTGGTCCGCTTACTGCCAGCAGCCTACTCTCAAAAGAAATTCCTACGGCTAATAAAAGACTGAACTAGCCCAAGGAATCCATCAGGGACACTTCGCTCCGGAAGATAGTACAAACAAAATTAACCTCAGCTTAGGGCTTATCCACCCATCGGGAAGCAACTCCCCAAAGAAGCAGAGTTGCAAAGCCGGATAGACAAAGTTCTATCCGACTGCAAGTTTGCGACTCGGACTCCTATAAACTGCAACACAGCTTCCCTGGTAAGATATGAGAAATATTGCCGAAGTGACTGCAGCAGCAAAGAAGTCTCACCTGATGCACTGCCACATAGCAGCTCCACGGGATGTCGACTGCAGCAGGTGGACATCTTCGAACAGGAGCAGTAAGTCGTCTTCTCCAGGACTGCGTAATATCTTTATATACGATCCGTTCCCATAATTAATAGCCAAATTAGGAGTAATGTAATTAGTTCTGAATTCGGTAGGCTGAACATCATTACCTTCTCCTAAAGGATATGACTGCAAGTCACCGCCTGCTGGCGGCAACTCCGTCTCGTCGACATCTGCGTTTGGAACCACAGGACTGTAATCGTCTGCGTTACCAGATTGGCTCTTTTCAAGTTGGGCATCTCTGGGTCGGTTCTCGGGTCGCTCTTGAGTCCGAGCATTTTTAGGATGAGGCCCACATTGTTGACTGGCCGTACCGACATCTCGCTTGATCTCTTGCAGAACTTCCTCCAAGACTCTGAGGAGCTGGTCTGGTGTAGCAGCGCTGGTGCACTTGAAGCGCACGAGGCACAGCCCTGAGTTGGAGACGCGCTCGAAGAGGTCCCAGAACGTAGACATTCCTTGACCTAAATGGAGGAAAAGTGACAGCGTTATATGCCGTAGACATAGACTAAAAAAGTTCGATTTTGACTGCATTCCATTTTAATTACTTCCCGTTGTCACAGGGAATATCGATCGAGGAAAAATAAACTTTGAAAGCAGAGTTCAACCAACATAGGGAAACGAACGACTAAAACACCAGATTTCTGTTTGTAGTTTATAACTCCTTAGCCACAAATAATATGTTCAAAGAGTAAAATGAACGGAAAAGCCGCTAACAAAGAGAACACTGGGAATCCCTGCGAAAAGAAGCACTGCAAATGGGAACATTTAAGAACTGTTGGCAAAATACTTTTGCTGATAATGAAAAACGCAACCACGCACACAAGAAATCCGAGGCAGAATAGCGTTCCTAGATCAACCTCTAAGAAGCTACCTTGCAGGGTATCATTCATAATATGGAGCATGTACTACAATCAAAAACAACGCAAACAAAATTTACCAATTGCCTGAGAAAACTATTGCTCTTCCTAACAGCACGCACAGCAGATGTTATGTCAAGCACCTGAGCTAGCAATAAAAAATAGTGAACTACTGTGGGCCACATCCGTGAGCTTATAATTAGAGGGTGTTCACTAATTATCGCCACAACCTTTTCATTTAAGCATATTTTTACTTAAGATTCATATATTCTGACGTTTTGTAAGCTTAGATATAGGCTAAATATTTTTCCAACTGAACATCCTTTACCTTCTGCGACCACGCACGGAGCAAAAGAGATTCAAAAGTGGGTAGCAAGCAATGTGCCCGAGTTCACTTCCAAGGAGGAATGGCCTCCTTCATCTCCAGATCTTAATCCCCCTGATTTCAGCATTTTGTCCATATTGGAGAGCAAGTTCTCAGCGTCCATCACAAAAATGTAGAGGCTTTGATGGCAACACTCTTAAAGGAATGGGCAAAAATTTCCCAAGCTAGTATTTGTGACTCTTGTAAAGCGTCCTCCAAGCGTTTACAGTGCTCAGGTTATCGATACCGACCGAGAACTTGCATATATAACAGTCGCCAGCAGCGCATGCAGGCACTAGGAGCTTCAGCTGTTTCTTAAGAGCTATGAGCGGATATTTTTTTAGGCTACAACCCAAGTATCAACGCTACCACCTACATTGCAGAGACAATAGAAGCTTCCTGCCTTCTAGTGCTAATTACCTCAGTCAAGGATGTTATGTTTTCGTCGTGTTTGTCTGTCTGTCACCAAGATAGCTCAAAATGCCATGAGCCAATTTGGACGAAATTTACAGGGATTGTTAGGTATGTTAGGAGAAACAGATAATTAAGTTTTGGTGAAGATATGTCGGTCCGTTTGTTTGTCTGCCTCATTTTTCTCAATGCCATAACTCAAAAAGTTATGAACGGATTTTTATGAAATTAACACGAGTTGTTAGGTATATAACGAAGACGAAGAATAAATGACAAAATTTTTGTAATGATTCGTTCGTTCATTCGTTCGTTCGTTTGTCACTGTTTTTAATTTTATTTTTGTTAGCACAATAACTCAAAAAAATAAAGTATGGATCTTTATGAAATTCATAGGGGATGTTAGTAATGTTAAATGACATAAATGATTAAATTTTGGCGCAGATCGGTTCGTTCGTTTGTATGTTTGATTCATGTTTGTCATAAAGTTTGTTAGCAGTTTATACAAAGAAAATTATGGTTTCAGAGCCAATTCGAATTTTTGCTACCGATGCCTCGCTTGGTGGAGGTATGCGCTCTCAGAGTGCTCTAGTTCTACTATTAGAAGGCCCTGGTTACGTCCCCTGTGGACTGAGTGTGTATATACCGTTAACTCTCTACGGGGTCTGGAGTACTGGTCAAGGAGTGCAGCACGCATCGAGTGGCGTGCATAACACCACCTGGACATCGTCTAGAGATGTTCAAAGAATCATGGGTACAGAAGGCAAGACGTAACTATACCTTATTCTGAACTAGAGCACTTTAAGAGCGCATACCTATGCCAAGTAAGGCAACGGTAACGAAGAATTCAAATTGACTCTGAGTCTATGATTTTCTTTGTATCAACACCAAAATCCAATTATTTGTGCCTTTTAAAGTGTTAACACTTTCAGTAATTTTATTCAAGATCCGTTGACATTTTTTTGAGTTATGCTGCTAAAATCATTGTGGCAAACACGCTCATGATCAAAATTTAGTCATTTACATCATTTAACAATACCAAGAACTCCTGTAAATTTCATACAATTAAGATCCATTCATACTTTTTGAGTTATTATGCTAGCAATCATAAAATTAAAAACAGCCACAGACTAATGAACAAACAAACGGATCATCACAAAAATTTGGTTATTTTCTCTTCGTAATATACTTGATAACTCGTAGAAAAATCGTCCATAACTTTTTGAGTTATGGCATTGCAAAAAATGAGGCAGACAAAAATACGGATGAACGGATCTTCATCAAAGTTAATGATCTACTCCTCTTGACATAATAAACACACCCATTTATTGCGTCGAAATCCGTTCATAACTTTTTAAGTTATGTTTGTGACAGACAAACAAACCCGACGAGAATATAACCTCCTTGGCGGAGGTAATATGTTCCAACAGACCTTAGCAATAAAGATATACTACGTATCACAGAAATTCTCTCATGTAACTGAAGCTCTATGCTCAAAGCTCAACTAAACAAGTTCCAGAACTTCCATTACGCAGACTGAAATTAGAAGAGCAATTCATAAATCAGTGCTGACAAGAAGAGCCACCCCAAAAGTAATACGAACTGAAAGCGCAGTTGAAACACCTAAAGTTTACTAGAACACTACCATGAGATCCCGCGATGATGAGGGGGCGGCGAGCCTGCAGCAGAAACTGCAGAGCTTCGAATGTGACTGTGAACTCTTCGGTAAATTGCACAGAGTCCACAACTGCATCCTTTTCGTGGTGGGCGGCAGCCTTTTTGGCTTTGATCCTGCCAGTGGTGTGAAGTTATTATACATATAATCTGGCACCAGATGTGACTGTGACGCTGCTGAGTATATCATAATGTGTCCTTAGCAAGAGTGCGGTGTTCTCTTTAGCTCTACAGGTGATTAAAGGTTTTGTGCAGTTGAAAGCAACAACGAAAGTTTAGGAAAGGGCAGCTGCATGGTTTACCAAAACCACCAGGTATTTCCCAAATGACTTACGGCTGGTTAACTTTTTTGTCTTTTGAACGCGTTTTTCAGCTAATTGTCCGAATACGTTACTGTGCCATTTAACTAGAGGAAAAGGCAAACTTTTCGACTATAATTTTGCTCAATATCTGTAGAGACATCTGCAACTTTACTAATGCCAGTTGCCTAGCAATCTAACTTGACCGCTAGCATAATAACACCTTGTTTTCAGTCGAGACACAGTTGTGTATATACAGGTATATGACACTGCGGAATATTCAAAGAATTTGCTAAGAAAGCACGTTCAAAAAATTGAGTGAAACGGCCTTCAAGAATAGAAAATATCGTAAATTAGAGCAGCTTTATCCGCGGAGAGGGATTTTGTGCACGCCTTTTTCCAATCTATACCAAATGGATTGATGCATGAGTTAGCATAGAAGTAGTACACTTCTTATACTACGGGGATAAAAACTCTCAGGCACAGCCCGCTCTTTACATTAAAAAAGTTTGCACAAAGCTACTCCATTGCGGATAAAGTAACCCCACTTTACCGTATTGATATATGGCGACACAAAAATGTATGTATCAACACAACATTCAGTAATAAACACCGTCGTGCGTTTGTATACTAGAAGGCCAAGCCGTCAAAAATGACGGCAAAAATTTAGTGATGGAGCTTTTTATTGTTCCGGTTCCCAGTGTAGGTTTTGCTGTATTACAGGTCTCATCCCTGCAGGCCGGATCTTCCATTAGTGAAACCCAAGCTGTACAACCATGAGTTTTGCGATAGCAAAATATCCCCCCTGCTGCACTAAGAAAAATACAGTTCTGTCAAAACAAACCACTGGAAATGCCCAAGGCTCACCGTATTGTGGATACCAACTGATTGTTAAACCTCCAGCGTCGAACTTTGGCTGCGATGTAAATTCAATATAAAAAGGCGTCTGCTCTGCGGAATGATTCAACTACTTTGATATCATTCAGCAATGAAAGCGGTGATCCAGAGGCCGGAGATCTAGAGCTATATTTGTCACCGGTACCCCAAGAGTTGAAATTGTATGGTGTCTCAACTTGATTATCAGTACATGAATTTTCTCCTATCAAACTCTTAACTGCGTGACAGAGAGACGGACCAACATAGGGGCAAAGGAGGGAGCAAGCAAGCAACCAACAACTGTGTTTTATTATATAGTGGATATATTTATATGTAGGTATGTTTTGGGTCACGCTCTTAAAGAAATAGGCGAAAAATAGGCCCGGTTGCACATTTTGTAATTAGGTTGCGTTTTAGGAAGATCGGTGACCAGGTTGCAGATGGCGAAAGTTGGCTCCTTATTCCTTTCTCTCAATGTTCTCCTTGCTTGAAACACTTCTTGGAATCGAAAGAATAGAGATATTACAGCTTTTCTCAGCGCTGCCATGCAGTCTTTTATTATAACTTTCTCCAAACATCTAACAATACATTTGTTCTCAGTTTACGACGTACAAATTCAGAAGGTAATTAACGAAGGTAGGATGAGGCGATGATTTTTTCCGGTAGTAGACATTTTTTTCCGCTTGTCCTGTTCCTTTTGACGGAGCAGATTCTCGATCTTGACAGCCTCGGCTGATTTCACTTCAACACAAAATCTTCGATGTACTGAAGGCTGGTCGGGTATCATGGATACGCGGCGGGTAATTCATTTAAATTCACTGAGGCTCGCTGGTTTCCAGTGTAAGATTTTTTTCCGCATGTAATCCATAGTGGGAGACGATGGTGCTTCTTATGCCGGAGCACACTAGGCACTTATACAGACAACTTGATGCACGGATGCGAGACTCAGAAGTCATTTATGCCACGGTATCTATGCTACCAACTTTAAATACATCTCGAAACGGCCAACCAGTTGCTCATCCTAGCAACCACTTGGCAGTAGAAATGCACATGTGGGCCACTGCATAACATGAATTGAACGACAGAGCACTTATCTCTTATCAAAAGTTGTAGCCTATCCTTCAGAAGCATTTTAGTGACAAAGGTACATAGTGAATGAAGACGGGTCGTCTCAAATTCATCGCTATCATTCTTGACAGCACAGGCATTCTAGTTATCCATAAATATTACACACACAACCAATTCCTTCTGAGCCTTCTGAGAAAGCCGGATGTATATGGCAACAAGATAAAAAAAACACAAATTGCTTCAATTTCTTATGATATCCACACTGTATACGGTATTGCAGGGACAGTAGTAAAAGGGTATAACAAATAAAGTATAAGAGTACCATACTAAGCTTGCACGACATGATTGGGGAGGAAGTAAGGTTTTCCATCTTTTAGTTTACTGACCGACATCTGCAACCTATATGGCCTGAATTATACAGGAAATTTAGCAGGTATGGCATTAACAGAGAAGCAAGAACACTGGGCGTTTAAGGGCTTACATCTGTTGGAAATAATGAGATAGAAAGGCGGGCAAATATTGAAAAATCTTGTAGTGCGGACAAAAAGGGAGGTTTCGCACGAGCGATGGAGATATGCCGTAATTTTCAGATCTAGGCTGAACATTCGGAGCTTTTTGGTGACTAAGAGCCTAATCATAGTCGGTAACTACTTTACCCCACGAGTCGGAATCTCTACCGTCCGGAAGAAAAACGAGTTGGAATCGGTCACTTTTGAGCTTCAATGAGCCTGAGTCAGAGAGTGGCTGGGCCCTGGAATATGACTGGATTCATTCGATTGCACAACCCTGACGCCGACACCGCTGTACCGCGAGTCCGTGACGGACAGCAGGGGACATGCAACTTCTTACACTTACGGCAGTATGACTATTAGAATTGCTTGTTGTTAAAAGAAGCTCTAGATTCTTGAAACTAAACTATTTACTATGGGGCAGGTGCCTGGAAAACAGCGGGACTCACCATCGGAGCAGACCAGCCAGCGCCTTGATAAGCTTAATGCGCCTTTTCTTCAACTCCTTCTCCTTCTGAGGCTGCGGCTCCTCCTGATCTTGCTCTTTGCTCTCCGCAACATCCGCCAGATCTTCAAAGCTGCTGTCCTCCATGTCACTCAAGTCCTCGCTGGCGGCGGAGGGAGGACACAGCTGGTCAGCAGGGGCCGTAGCAACTGCATCAGTATCCAACTCAGCTTCCTGACTTGACGCTCCTCGCTTGCTGATCCCTTCCTCCTCCACGATTTTCTCCAGCACAACTTCGTAGGTGCCCTTCTCCCACTGATGCGAGTCTCTCTCTACCTGCGGGTGCAGCATACGGAAGCAGCTCTCCACGAAGTGCTGGAGCCCGTCAGGACCGTCACAGCCCCCCTTGCCTTCGTGCTGTAGACTGGATAGCAGTCGCGTCATGGCCTCCTGAGGGAAGCAGCGGCAGTGGCAACACACACAGGGTGGCTGATACGCAAGGCTTGCTGTTGTCAATTCATTACAAAATCTGCATGGACTCGATTTGTGTCTACAGACACATGTTTCAAGAATTATACTTCGGTAGAGATAGAGTAATAACAAGTGATGCTTGCGGGCAGAGTGGACACTTAGGGTGCATAAGGTTTTACTTGCAACGTTAAGAGGATATATACCTAGTGCAAGAGCAGGAGAAACATAGGGACATAGAATCTCTAACGGTGGATGAAATATTGCTCATACAATGAGAAATAGGCTTTTTGAACAGTATATTGCTATCTGAAGCAAGTAATGCCCGTTGAAACACACTCATATGCAATACGTCATTGAGTACTGTCACGCACATCAGATGAATATCACGCTTAAAGAATTTAGTGTAAGCCTCCTGAGCAACTGGTAAGGTGCACCAAGCGAAGTCGACGACTCACATAATGCACGAGGTCCATGCCGTAACGCTGGAACTGTTGGAGCAGCAGGCCATGGAAGCTGTGAGTGTCGGTACCCTCGGAGTATGAGGCACCGGTGAGGGGCAGCGGTGTACCGGGTGTAGGACCAAACGGCGTCTCTTCTTTCAAGTGGATGACTGGGAACCTTGGCAGTCAAAAAATATTGACACTGAGTAACATGTACGGAATAACAGTAACGTTTGCAGCATGAGGTTTCTTAAGAAGATTTATAGTTCTAATGAGAATAGAGCCAGGGTTCACATGCACGACTTGCGTCACTGCTATGAGCATAGAACCAACTGAGATTACATCGTCTCAGCACGGCTTCAGTTTGCGCAGATTTAAATTGTAAAAATTTTGTAGAAATTAGCTGCCGCTCTATCTTTGCTCTATAGCAAGTGGAAATGGTTAACTTTCAACGAGCTCTCTTAATTTTGAGCGAATTAAAACACGCAAAAATTTGAATTCAGTTTCTTAGCGCGATACTCTTAACACTTTCAAGATTTTTTTCGTTGTAGTCACGGCAACGTAATCGGCTTAGCTGAGTTGTTTCAATGCTGATAGTGGCGACGAAAGTCGTACGTGTAAAGACAGCTTTAGCAACACGATTCATACAGTGTGTTATGCAAACCAGGCAGACAATCGCTGATGACTACCGACGACAGGGATGAACAAAACAGCCGAAAAAACAAAAAGCAGATGGCTACAGCCATGACTGGAAATAGCAATAACTGCTGTTGTACTTTACCAATATGCCGTCTGTCACGCCACACCTGGAATCCGCTCACTAAAAATAGCCTAGTCGCCCTTCAACACGCTGGTACCGGCCTCCGGCCGCTTAGAATATTTTCTTCGGCACTCAGTAGGCCTACCGCCTGCCATGCGTACTACGGATCAAGTCACCCCGCGAACGCCTGTAATTTAGTTGAGCCCCCGCTTGAATTCAGATTTCATGCTTATGTTATGCTCTAATGTTATCCACTGTACTGTATATGAAAGAGACATACGTTCTTATGTGTAGATTTAAGTACGGTACCGGTAAGAAAAATCTTTACACTTCAGTGGCAAGAAAAATTTTACACGAGAAATGTGCGTTAGTATTTCATTGGCCCTACGAGAAGATGTTACTGATGATGCATTCCCTCCGTCCACTCATAGCAAACGTCCATCACCCAGCCAACCCTCAGCGAGGGTTGTGTGCTGCTGCAGGGAGGTTGATAGTGGGTCGCTCTTGCCGACGAGGTATTTTTACTTTCTTATAAGTTTGAAGTCATCTAACTTTACGCCTACTGCACACAATTGGTCAAGACAATCTATCAGCTGAAGCGGTGAGGGACAAAATTACCAACAGGGACGGTACCACAAAAGAAGTCAGGCTCTGGCACACCTAAGAAAACTACAGTGAAAACAAATAAGCTTCTGAATCGTGAGGTTATCCCAAATCACCCTTTAACTGCCGTTGAACTCAAAAACAAACACCCTGAGCTCTTCCAGAACGTCCCAGCAAGGACAATTCTCTATCGCCTGTACAAGGACTTGGGTCTTCCAAGTAGGCGTGCCGGAAAGAAACCCATGCTCTTCCCGTTTCAGTCTCCCTTTTCTAGCATAGTTAACGCAAGGGTTTATTCCTTCACTTGAAGCATTTCTCGACCCATTGTGGGCAGTAGGAGTAAAGTTATATTACTTCAAACTTATAAAAAAAAAATAACACGTATGCAAGAGCGACCCACCATCAATCTCACTGCAGCAGCACACAACCCTCGCTGAGGGTAGGCTGGGTGATGGACGTTTGCTACGAGTGGGCGGAAGTAATGCACCATCACGAACATCTTCTCGCTTTATTATGTCGCGTAAGGCAAACGAAATACTAACTCACATATCTCGTGTAAAATTTTTTCTTGCCATTGAAGTGTAGAGATTTTTTTTGCCGGCACTGTAGTATTCTATGAAATTTATATTTGCATTGTACGAACAAAGTATTGTTTATAGAATTGAGTAATATCTTGTATTTGACCATCTATTGTGCGATCTCAGGTACGGTGTAAAACCCGATTTTGCAACTGCAGCCCGAGAAAAAACGAGCTTCTACTTGCTTCGTTTTGCTACCCTTGAAGCTACGTTTTTCTTGAAAGACAGGTTACGCCAGCGTGGGTAACCTGTCAAGAAGACCGCTCTCGCAGCCTGGTAAATGACCAAGATCACGAACTACTTAGCCTTAGCGGACTGAACACGGTGCTGAGAGCACTCTCACGTCTTCCTAAGATCCCTCCGCTAAAGCCTGAGCAGAACCACACGGCGACGGCTGCAATATCGGTCTCTCCAGGGTCTGCCATAGTCTGGCGCGTAAGGAGGGTCCTCATGCTAGCCAAAGCAGCTAGCCGCTACGGCCAACAGCTACAGGCCGCTTAGCAAGTCGGACGGCCCGCGAGTGATACCGGGACGGTCCGGAAAGGAATCATATTACGCCGGCCTGTCAGAGGAGGCCGATTCACGCAAGCCGGACGGCCCGCGAGAGCTTACGGGGCTGTCCGCCCTCAGACAACCCTGACGCCTTCTCTTTCAAGTTCTGAGTAGAACAGGAGCCATTGAAAATGAGGATGGGTTTGCGAACATCTGTTTCATTTCTAAAGAAAAAAAAAACACAGTGGTACAGGATAATCTATCCTGTAATTTCTTGTCAAGTCGAACTTTTCTTTATTCCACGTTCAGGTTGTAGACCTTATCGAGCTCCATTCCGCAATAAATATATTTGAAGTGAAATACTTGATAGCTTTAAAATTTTGAAGCATCCATAGCACCCTTCGTAGCAAATGATGGCGGTGAACTTTCGTTTTGGTTGTTGAGCATTGGGCATTTCTGTTGAGACATTCATGTGTCCACAGCGATTAGCGCGTAATAATTGTTACTACTTAATCACCGCTCGAGGAAGACAACGGTTAGCGAATGGTAAATATAACGTTTCGGCAGTAAAGCCATACAGTTTACCCTTGCAAAGTTTAATTCATATTGGTGTGTAAAAAAATCGGTTTTACCGATGTGTGTTTATGTATTTCACAAGCGTTATTTCCTCCCTATCATCTATCACTAGAGAGCGCATAAATCCGCCAATCAAGGCAACGGTAACCTAAAATTCAAACTGGTTCTGAAACCATGATTTTCTTCGTATCAACACCAAAATTTACTCATTTGTGCCTTTTGATAGTATTAACAATTTCTGTAATTTTCTTGAAGATCTGTTCTCAACTTTTTGAGTTATGCTGCTAACAAACATTATGACAAATATAAGTCAAACGGGCCAACTAATTATCACCAAAATTTAATAATCTATGTCTTTTAACATTACTAACAACTCCTGTAAATTTCATAGAGATCCATTCAGAACTTTTTGAGTTACTATGCTAACAAACACAAAATCAAACACCGCAACAAACAAACGAACGAACAAACAAGTCAACACAAGAATTTGGCTATTCTTTTTACTCTTTGTAACACAACTAAAAACTGATGTAAATTTCATTAAAATCCGTTCATAACTTTTTGAGTTATGGCAATGAAATAAAATAGGCAGACAAGCAAACAGATGGACGGATTTCCACCGAAAGTTAATCATCTGTTACTGTCAACATTTCGTAAAGATCTGTTCATAACTTTTTGAGTTATCTTGGTGACAGCCAAACGAAGAGACAAACCCGACAAAAATATAACCTCCTTGGCAAAGGTAATTTGCAGCTTTCACTTTATTTTTCACCTGAATCATTTCGTAGGGCAACAATATTCAGTTTTATTATTTTCTCTATTAACATCTTGTAATTCCAACTTGCTGTTGAGCATTCTTGAGGGATAGAAAAAAATATATAAGCAGATATGAAGAACTTTGCTCTTAAAATTACAAGAACATAAGAGACACACAGCTGTTGAGTGTTAACCCTTTCTTGCCTGCTGTACGCGATTGTGGGCGTTCCAAATAGAGTAATTCCTACGAAAAGTTATTGTTAATTGAGGCACGAAAGGGTTAAAGGATCTTCATATAAATAGACTTGGATGAATACAGCTGACAAAATGCAGATATTCTTACATTTCTAAAGCCAAACAGTAGGAAATTTTAAACCTTTTTCCTTCCAGTGTTTCTTGAACGGATCATGTACTTTACGTAAGAATAGCACGTTCCGTGTACAGAACGCTGGAAGGAGAGGTTAACATTTTTCCTTCTAGCATTCCGCAGGTGAAGAATATTTAGCTACTGACAAGAGTTCCATGACACTTGCACACTTCAAAAAAAAAAAAAAAAAAAACAGCGGGCAAAATGGAAGAACGATATCCCAGTACAAATGGTTTAATTGATTTGCTTAATATTCGAAAGCCTGATTCTCATATTAACCCAAGCTTGGGACNG
>LQNS02276867.1:14793-26446 GCA_001587735.2 Parhyale hawaiensis
GCACTAACGCTTTGTACAAGGGAATGATGATGTCTTTGGACTTGTATTCAAAATTTCTGGTGATGAATCCCAGTACTGTGCTTGCCATTTTCACACTCTTGTCAACTTGCTGACTGTGTTGTAGCTTGTTTGTAACAGTGATTCCTAAGTCACGTTGTTGGGTGACAGCAGCCAATACCGTCTAGTCATAGGTCAAACAAGTTTTCGTAAAGAGGCGGGCAGGGCTTCGCCGGGTGAGACAAGCTCAGGGCCCCGTTGAAGGTGATGATTTCCTCCCTTTGAGGCTTTCATAAGCACGCTCGGGACAGAGGTGTAACCTTTCTGATACTGATTTATTGGACTGACCCGTTGGTGTGTGACAGTGTGGGCTGTAGGCCGGGCTCGGCGACGCCGTGACATTTACAAGTTTTGTGCAATAGCCGAAGGAGATATAAGTCTCATTCGTTCATTTGAGCTTGTATAAGCTCTGACACCAAGGTGTGATCAATTGCTTACCGGACTATTGGTCAATGTCCTTGACCTAGGTGGCCACTTCAATCGAGAGGTGGGCCCGGCGTCGCTGGGCGTGACACGTTCGAGGCCCTGTTAGGGCAAGGTACGATTTCTGTACGTTTGAGGCCGCATAAGCACGCTCGTGTAAGAGGTGCGACCATTCGGTCAAGGATGATTCAGAAAACGTCATCTTCGGCAGATGAAGCAAGCTTCAGTTGCTTGGTAATCGACATGGAAGAATGGGCTGTTATCGCGCACCTTCCTAGCGGGAATTCCCGCTGAGAGAGGTGCAGGTAGTTAGAGTAATGGGTACCTATTACCACAGGTCTCGTGCAGTCTAGCGTGGGACCTCTCACCAAGCCGAACTCCTAGTAGAGCCGGTGTGAAATTCCAACCCAACAGGACAGAAATCCACACAGGATAATTAAAGTCAATACAACATTTAGTTTTATTTCCTCGGCCACACGCAAGAGCGTGACTTACTAATTCTTAAAAGATTTTACAGTGAAAGAATTCTTTCAACGGCCAACATAAACTTTCAAGTTTTCAACGAGTAGCACGATTATAATCTTTACTTTTAAAATAGTTTATTCATTTGTTTCTTAGAACAGCTAGCTATATTTTAAGATAGTTTTCAATTTAACACAATTTGTTGAAGATTCAAAGGATGGGTGTAGCCTCAGAGTTGCAGCGATCGCTCAGAGGTAGTACACCACCAGATAGGAGACGGCACGTGAACATGAGCTCACGGAAGGCACACCACCAGCAAGGGGACGACGCGTGAGCACAACCCACGGAAGGTACACCACCGGTTAGTGACGGCGCGTGAGCTTAGGACAATGCTACGATGGATCGCAGCCCAAACTGAAATGGAAAACTATCCGTCTATAATTCATTCAACTATGCTCAGTATTTGAAACCTCTGATGGACTTCATTTTGTTAGGCAACTGAACTTTTATTGATGTCACCAACGAGATTTCAGAATTAGCTACTTTAACAATTACTGCAAGTCATATACAATATTCATTTGAACTTTCAAGGTTGAAATTTGCTATTTATTATTTCCTTCTACGACAATTCTTCTACGCAACTCAAGTCAATACTTATACTAACATAGAATGATTCAATTCCAATAGATGATGAAAGTATGCCAGCTCCACGAGCAATAATTGCTTTTTGCGGTAAGAAAGATAGATTAAGAAGATTTAAGACTGGTACACACCTGAGAGATCTATGCAGTAGGGTAAATGTTGGAGCAAGCACAATTATCTCGAAGATGAAGGTTTCGGGAGGTTATTCGCGTTCGGACATCAGGTCTCATTCACTGCTTAATGGCTCAGTACTGCACACGAAATCCAAATTCTAAATAATACTCTTCAATCATTTTTACGGGCTAATTGTAAGTAATTAGAAAAATGCTTCGTGTTAATTTGATTGGAGGTACTACACTTCTTAATATTTATTTTAGGTGATTTGCTTGTTACTGTTTATCACCCACCTCCAAAAAACATACTGCCGAGGCAATTTTCTTATCTTGGAGTGGTTAGCTACGTGCAACCATTAGTAAAGTGAAATTTAACTGAGTGTGCTCATTTTAGTTAAGACAGAAGCAAAGGATAGCAACGTTAATACCTCTTCCTTGATAGAAGGGCGAGTTAATTCGAAAGTCTATCGCAAGCCACAATATGAAGATTGCGTCAAGCTAAATTCTTAATGATAGACTTTCTTGAGCACACTCCCATTAGTTGAAGAGAAAGGATAGCACAGGCGGCCGTCGGTCACACATATGGACAGGGAAATTAAGGTAGAGCGGCTGCACAAGCACTTGGCATCCTCAGCGTACGACCATCGCTGCTGCTATGACAGCTCTCCCCCTGTCACAGGCTCTGTGCACCGGTGGTTCGACAAGGTTACCGATTCGTATTTAATGCACCGTATTTCGCGACGACTTTAATATTAATGCCTCAATTTGTAGAGGTCTCTGTAACAGTTAATTTTTCTTACATTTGTAGAATTTTATATTTTTTACTTTCTGGTTCAATCCATACTCAGCCTTCAAAGTCCAAGTAGTGAGCGAAGCACTGGCAGTCGCCACACCTCCTCAGCCAGCCAATCAGCAGGCGACCCGTACGAAAGTGGGAACAGGTGAAACCTCGATGATTGGTGATAAGAAAACGATCCCTGGTGCGGCTTTGACTTCAAAGGAACGTAACTGTCTTCGTAGAAAATATAAGCAGGGTTAATCATGAATTAGCGCTTCATTAACGGTAATCACGTTGTAAAAGTGGATAAGTAGACGAATAATACCAAACTGCCATACGTCTGGCACCATAAACACTTCGTTATAGATAGTAAAGTAATCACTGTAAACTAGTCCACTAATGAACGCCTGGAGCATGAGAAGTACGTCTACTCGGAGGACTCTAAAAAGGACAACTCCCTGGGGAACAAAACCACGGATCAACGTCAGCTTCTTTCCCTGAATCCGCTGTAAAGGGTCACGTACTAATAGTATAAATTAGGTCTCAGAGACAAAATTTTATACCGGGCTGCAACAGAAAACATGCTTCGCACAAGTTTTGGACGAGAGCTCAGGGCACTGCTAGACCGAGATATGATTTTGTACGTTCGACGCCGCAGACGCACGCTAGTGGATGAGGAGCGAGCATTCGGTCGCGCCCAATGTAGTCAACATCGGTGTTGGCATATGGAGTAAGCCTCTATTTACAGGTACTCGACATTACATGACTGGGCTAATAGTGTATACCTTCCTAGCGGGAACCCCGCTGAAGAGAGGTGCAGGCATTATCACCGGTGCGTCGCAGTCTAGCGCGAGGCACCTCACAGAGCAGAACTCCCAACAGAGCCAGGGTGGAACAAGTGTCCAGGACAATTTGAACTTCCCCTGCTGTCCTTAAGAGAGAACTCTCAGACAGGTACTAGGCGAAGACACTCAACGGTCAACTTGGGTATGCTCCCATACCCTACAGGCAGAATTTTTTATTTCAACTTCCCGTGCTGTCTCAAGAGAAACTCTCAGACAGGTGATGAGCAAGACGCCCAACAATCGAGTTGGGGTAGATCCCATACCCTGCTGGTAGAAGTTCCTTTTTTAACTTTCCCTGCTGTCTCAAGAGAAGCTCTCGGACAGGTAATGAGCAAGACGCCCAACAATCAAGTTGGGGTAGATCCAAGACCCTACAGGTAGAAGATTAAATTTTCATGTTTTTTTCAACTATTTTTCATTTTTCAAAGTTTTTAAAAGTTACACATAATTATACCGCAGTTATATAGTTGAATGGCTTCTTCATTTTACAAGCACCAAGGCATGCCGGGAGTAGGAGTCCATGAAGTCGGAGGTAAGCACCAGAGAGCCTTCCTCGCCGACTTCACAAGTGGGCATGGCGAGCTGGACCAGTGCATCCTCCAAGGTAAGCGCCAGTCGGCTGACTGGCGGGGTGGCTGCCTGACGGCTGCGCCAGCTGGCTGAAGCTTGCGTTAGCTCGGCGGACCACCGCTCAGCCGGGCGTGACGCTGACCCGCTGATGTACCGTGAGGCGGCTGGACAGACTATCAGGAAGGTATGTTAAACGTTTGCCGGACGCTTACTTGTAGAACACATATGAGTGTAGAGTGTACAAGAGCATACAATACTTAGCACTCTACAAGAGTGTACAATACTTGGCAGTGGAAACTGTTTCTTTCCAATATTCTCTCTCCCTTCTGGCACAGCCAGCTTGAGGTTTGTGAAAGCTTGTAAAGGTTGTTATTTCACATCCGCTCGACCTGAGCACCAGATGTTCTTAATTCAAGATGTTCTTAAATTTCTCCGACCCACTGCTGTAACTAGTGTGCCGTTCTAAAGTTGATTCCCCCGAACCGCCTGTTAGTTTCACTGACAGTATAATTGCGTTTTTACCGATCTCGGAGAATATACTGTGAGAAAGGCTCGGGAGCTGTGCGTCAGGAGAGGTCATATCATGTCCTGTCGTAAGCTTTTCGAACTTACGCATGGTTCGTGCCAGATCCTATTGCAAGAGGATGTTTGTGCACCTTGCCATGTCTAAAAGGTTAATGACTTGAAAGGTCTTGAGAGTTCTTGCGACCTCATAACATTTATAACTTTCATATTTCCATCCTATATAAACAATCGTCGCACTATCATTGATGTTCGTAACTCCGTACCCGTTCTGAGACACGCAGTTCTCTTAGTTAAGCTCCTGCCAGACTTAGCTCCTGGAAGTCGTAGGAAGTCTGTGTGATATTATCTTAATTTGCCAACTCTTATTGTAACGTTGCGTTGAAGACCTGAACTTGTCTATCCTAAATACATCGCTTTGGAAAAGAACCCGCATTGTTGATTCCCTTCGAGTGTCTCCGAGAGCACCTCAGAAATAGTACAGTGGGCCGACGTCAAGTGGCCACGTAAGGGTCAACATAAATGGTATAAAAAACCATTAACAAGGTAGGAAAAGCTTTGGTAATCAAATCCTCCTCATACATTTTGAAGCGATTATAGCATCAATCAAACTGATAAAGGTTGTTAGGTTTTATGTAGAAATCCCACTTGTGTAAATCTGTCAAAATGGTAAAGAGCAGAAGAAACTACTGGGCTAAATCCTAACGGTGACAAGTGAACTGGAGGTGAGAAAATGCACGAGTTTTTAGGTATTACATGAGAAGTTATGACCGAATTCTTTATGATGACCTGTTGAATTATTCTGTTCGTTCGTTTGTTAGTTTGTTACTGTATTCCATTTTATGTTTGTTAGCAGTTTAACTCAAAAAGTTACGAACGGATTTTTATGAAATTCACAAGAGTTGTTAGGTATATCACGAAAAGCAAATTGTTAAATAACCAGGCGCGTCTCCAGCAAATAGTTCCGCTCAACGTTCGCGGAACAGAATGTTCTCAGAGTCAGTGGCCTCGTGTCAGCGAACCGAAATTTTTGTTACATACTAGTCTTATTATAACAGCTTAAACTCGAAGGTCAAAAAATATTGCTAGGCGACAATGACAAGTAAGAAATAAATCGCATATATATATATAAATAAGATAAAAATGTGAAGCCCATGCATGAGGGTGCAGCCTGAAACGAACTGCAGTTCTGACAATGGTGCCAGTAACAGTAACGAGCTCCCGCTACACTCACCACTGGGTGCCGCTGCAGCAGGGCTCGCCTCGCGCTGGTGGCAGTTCTCCCAACGCAGTCAATGATCCTGTTAAATACTCAAGAGTTTTACAGGTAATTTTTCCTGAGAACAGAGAAGCATTAGGGGTTGTGCTATTCTGAGAACCTGAAGTTCGGGTATGGCGACAGCCCAACGTGAGCACGGTTTCACACCACAGTCAAATGAACGCGTTGCTTCAACTCAGCGTCCGAATGCCTTGGTTCATCTCCGTAAATACAGCTCTGTGTCTACTACTGTAAATGCTGGAAGCTCTGTGTCTACTACTGTAAATGCTGGACTAAAGTCACTTAGCTGTTGGCTGCTACGTCTCTTGGCTTAGTGAGTGTTACTAGGAAAATTTCTGGTATCGTTTCGAATTTGGAGGGAATCAGGACTCGAAAAGCTGAGGATTTTTCTGCTTGGAAAAGCGGCACAACATCGTATTTGGACGCCGAATTGAGGAAACGAGCTGTTTAGCCTGTGGTGTGAACTCGCACCAATTAAGACACTGCTCAGTATTTGCAATAGCAATAAAGCGACTGAGAGTTGCATGCCGCATGAAGTAGAAAGATATAAGTACAATAAAGTCTTAGTAGTTAGGAATAAAACACACTCCTATCCCTATCTGAAACCGAATTTTGGCCGGTTCTGGGTTCCGAATCTTCGAATAGCGAACCCGAATTTTAAAAATTATTATGCGAACATTTACACCGAACATTTGTCTGCAAACCCGATTCTTCAAAATATAGCAAAGCATACCTTAATTCCGATACCTTCCGAACATTTCCGAACCTCATTTTACACATTCTGAATCTTCAAATCTAAATTTAAAGCTTTCCGATTAAAAAAGTGTTTTTAAGATATCTACATTGTTCATGGAAGAAATTATTACTAGAAAAACTGAATATTAATACGAGACAGTAGCCACTGGCGCATGCGCGGTGGCTGCGCGTCACAAACAAGCGTTTTGATTGGCTGGCAACCAGCTATGGTCACAACATGGGTCTGTGTAATACTGATAAAACAACGAATCAAACACCACGAGTATATTGCCAAGTTCAAAGAAGGGCAGTCCAGGTAACACTATTAGTCTTTGTTTCGCATTACTTCATACAGTCACACAGGCTTGTATATATAGAGCACATATCGAGCAGTGGTCACTGAGACACACACACAGACGCTAACACGCCCATACTGAAATAGAAGTAGAGAGAAGCTATAAAGTAAAACCTAATGGTCACAGGTGTCTCTAGTTATTACATATACATAGATCTCACCAGCCACATCTGTATGTCGCAGAAAAGTTGAAAACCAATGCGTGGTCGTCTTCATTTCTTCGAATTTTTCCCGGGATTCGGAGGTTCGAATTCGCAAAAAAAAAGAAGTTCCGAACCCGGAAATCTGAATTTTTTTGACGTCGGCCCGAATCCGAACCTCCAAACCCAAATCCGGGATTTGGCCGGTCCGAATAAATCCGCGGATAAAGGTTCGTGAACATTTGTGCGGACCACCCACCTCTGCTAATATTTATGTGGAGTGTATGAGGATATGTTTTTTAAGCCTCCCTATCAGAGTCTCAAGAAAAGAGCAAAAGAGCAGGCATGTACAATTGTAGATATGGTATGCTGACAAAAATGCGTAACCCATAAACGAAAGTGTTCCCGCAAAAGAGCAAAAGCATGGGACTTTTATTATATTGAGTAGGTAGTTTGAGCCTGTCTCTAAAACACAGGCGATCTAACAGAGGAAACAGTAGGGACAAACGTGGAACCCACGCACTAAGCTGTCCCCACACAGGATCAACGCGCATGGGAACAATTCTCGAATGAAGAGAAACAACAACAAAAATCAGTAGGAGTATGAAAACGGAAGAAAGCAACGTGAGCAGAGCACGGAGGAAAGACGTCCCGAAGGCCTATCTGAAGTTAAAGTAACATATGAATTTCATGGAGGTGCCACTCACCATAGAATATGATTAGCGAACCTAGGTAAAGTAACCTTATGGCCTATCTGATGCTCGCTTCAGGAAAGGAATATTTACATTGAGTGAAAAGAGAATTCAATACAAACACAATGTCGTCCACGCATAAACACCTTTCGGAGTTCTAGCTTTGTTTCATTAATAAAATACATGACAGTGCACTAAATATTTCAAAATTACATGCCTTGTCAATTCTAGAACCTTTTAACTAGAAAATATTTCTTTCTTTGTCTCGAGGGTAGTTATGAACCGCAGAAGCCGGTAGGTGGCGCTGATCTCTCCTATCATGAATTCGCTTCTAATTGGCTCATTGCTAATTTGAGATACATTCTATTTAGGTTTCACTCCAGAAGCTTCTACGACAACCACAACGCACATTTCATTTGAAAGCTTAAGAAAATTCTATGATTTCGCGCTCACCCTAAGCATGAGAAGAGAAAGCTCCTATCTACAGCAAGCTATCGAAATGGAAGACCTTCATAGGTATAATTATATAGTACCGGTCGCTGTCAACAGATTCCCTGCTATATGGACACTGCTGTGCCACTGAACAATTCGTGTACCCTCAACAATGGACGGAAGTCACGGGTTGTGTCTAGTTACCGTACCACTACTTCACGAGTCATATCACCTGTCATCAGTTTTGGTAGTATAAATAGAAACACAATTCACATAAACTAGACCAAAATTAGCACGAAAGAGTTTTTTCATAACGTCATTGCAAACTAGAACAAGAGGCGTCATAGATTGGTACAATGCTACGGACAGAAGTTAATTCCATCAACTTCCACAAACCAAGCATAAAACACCAGTCAAGAATGTTAGCTTCTTTCTATGGATCGAGTTACAGGAGTTATACCAAGGCCCCCTGAAGTAGCTACAGGTCTGGATCTGGGTCTCGAAAATGGTCCTATCAAGTAGAGTCCCAGGACATATTATCAGACGCAGCTTGATATTTTGGTACCTACTCTGCATACTCCAGACATATCTAGCAAGTAAACTAGGTATGTGTGAGGCACTCAAAGTTTACACTTCAAGATAGTTTGAATTTTCTATCCAGGAAAGCCAGAAATATGCGCAGTAAGTACGAAAAATATGAGGCTGTGTCTAATAATCGGTTCAGAGACCATCAGCTCGGACCGTCTTTGTGACGTACGAACGTAGGCCTGCACGGTGGGATGCAGTGGTAACACCCTAACCGATTCCTCTTGCGACAGTCTCCATCCAAAGCCTACGACTGAAATTACGGACAAGGTAAAGGAAATGATATTAGTATAATTCGATGGAATGGAGTAAATCGACATCTCCAGTTTTGCGTAAGTGCGAATCTGAAACGTAAGTAGCAAGAAGAGCTAAACTAAACGTCACGGGAGTATCAAGCCTTCTATGTCAGAAAACGGTGCCTCATTGCCCATTTCTCTCCAATACGTAGAAAATACGCAGAAGCAGATTACCTGGGCGCCGAGAGGCAACGTGCAGTAAGCGAAGAGAGCAGGCCGATAATTTCCGCAAGCGTCTCTTGGGTGACCAGCAGAGCGCGACTCTCCAGCGCCACTCGCAGCAGTGTTTCTGTTCCACAAATTACACTACAATCAAAAATTGTACGAAACACCAACACCTATTTATATCTCTCATGTTTCTCCTCCTGTATGAGGGCAATAGGCTGGCGGAAAGTCGACTTTTGAATTAACAAACAGTAATATAATAGTAGCACAAAATTTAACCAGCGCATCAGGGACACAATTTCTATATCGCGCCGAACTATTCCTGTGGTTTAACACAGGCTCGTGCGCCACTAGGGCGCGAAGTACGTCTCAATTCAAGTTATCAATGATTTCTGTCTCGGCTTTTCTGTCGGGAGGTCTCAGATTTAAATGGTAAGTGCGCTACTGACAGGAAAAAGGCACAAGTTGTGCATCTCCAACCTCCGGGCACGGCTGAACGCTTTTGCTCAGCTACGCCGCACAGGAGAAGAAAACGACAAAAAATAGTAATATAGTAAACAAAAGAGCACCGGGTAGAGACCATGGTCTGTGCGAGGCAAAATAGCTTTAAATCCCGAGGGGCAAACACAGATTGTATAATTGACGTTTGCTGCCCTATGAAGAACTATCCAGCCCTGCATTGAATCTTTGAACCTGGATGCAGTGTGGACAAGATCCTGCTGGTCCCCTGAAGCTTATGCAACAACAAGACGCTTTCAAGAATCTTGGTTTAATGCGATGCAAGTCTCTGTCATTCGGACTGCTCAGCAGAGTAGTTTTCTTTCAGGTAAATATCAATCTTATTACGCTAATATTGGTTCAGAAATAAAGGAACTTAATATTTAATTGAAACGATGGGGAGATTCAAAAGATTATAGAGAGACAGTTTCCCACTATACAATAATATAGTTCGTTAGTGTTTGTTTAGTTTCTACAATCCAACGTGAAAAGAAAGAGGAGCAGTACCGATAACTTGCTTAATTTATTTGTTATGCCAAACAAAATGAGAGTGGGATCCTCTGAAGGACCCTAGAAGTCCTCTCGAGGACTTTACAAAGCTCCAGCAGAATATCACACCAGAATACCGTTCAGCAAAACTAGCATCAGGCACAAGATCCCTTGATGTCATTAAAGGCAGCATGGTTTTTCATAGTTGCGGCCAAAAGACGTCCATCACTCCAAATACACAATCATGAACACACAGGAGCAGTCAACAGGAATGAGCTAAACTAAACCTCAACTTCAATCAGAGAGAAGCGGGACCACCGGACGTAACAGTGGTGAACAGTAAGAACGGGCCGGGAGACAGAGTTTAACAGACTTACGGCTGACCGGCTGACGCGACTTGAGTGACGAGGCTAATGGTTTCAAATGGATCGTTGCTAGAACACTTACCAGCTTCCTAACGTACGTCAGCTCATATCTAGTAAAAAGGGATAATATCAGAACGTCATTGTTGGTAAAGAGGTAAGAAGAGCTGCAGTAAGCATTATAGACGGTTATTAATTTTTTTTTTTAGAAAAGGGACATTTTTCGTAGTTGGAGTAACAGGACCAAATAAAATGATTACTGACACATGTGTGCAGACGAGCATAATGATGGATGAACCTAATTAGGCACGGGTTACACTAGTCTGCAACGAGGGCCGCATCGCAAATGAAATGCACTATTCGCCGGCAACTTCATATTAGACTAATAGGTTTGGGTTTTAAGCGGATGACCCTCACTTCGTGAAGAGGGAGGCGCGAACACGAAAAACGATAACAATTGGATGGGAAAGGGTTACCAACAGTACGGGAAAGAATAACAGCTGTATGTGAAAGTATAATTGCTGTGGAAGCTGTGATACGAGGACAACCTTCTTACCAGATGGTCATGAGATGATGGAGGTGGTGCCTTGCTAACTGAGAGGTTCAGTATCGTGAGAAGAGAGAGAGGAACAGGGCGGTGCGAAGAAAGTCTAAGCTGTCATTGGAGGATGGATAAACCTGGCGGCAGTAGGGATAACTACCTGGAGAAGGCAGTGCAACAGGCACGACCCGCAACAGAGGAGCCACGACAGGCCCCAATGGCGGCACCGCAGCAGGGCAGGGGCGCGGCAGAGTTTCACCCCTGGAGGATGAGCTGCAGCCGCTGAGCACACAGGCAGGTGGAGGAGACGTCATTGTCATGAACACCGCGAAGTGGTCGTGCAGAGCTACTTCTGTTTGTCCGATGATGCAGCTGAAATGGGATACAACAGCACTGACATTATTATCCGAGTTATTTTGCGCCTCCCTAATCCATCACATATATAATACATTAGAGCAATCTAACAAACAATGACAAAAACTGAACAGTGCAAAATAAGAGAACGATCGTCTCTAAAAAATTCTCACATTTACCCCGGTCATTTGGCAACATTAAATTTCGTGTACATAACTTCTAGAACTGCCACTCTTACGATTACACCATTCTAGAAACATGGCACCTCACGTGAAAGTTACTCCTGAGCTGCGGGAAGAAATTGTTAAGCTCAGGTCC
>LQNS02276867.1:41577-54404 GCA_001587735.2 Parhyale hawaiensis
ATACGTTTGCCATCTTCTGCAACCCGGCCTATTTTCTGCCTATCACTTTCAATGGAGCTTGAGAGGAGCACCAGAGCCTCCAACCTGGGCTAATTTCCGCTTATCTATTTCGTTAAGAGCGTGACACCGAACATATAAATATATTTATAACCACACGACGGTCATTCTTAGTATTAGATTATCAGAATAAACTTCACGGCACGTAAGTTGTGAATGTACAGCTTTTTCGAAGCACGCATCTGATTGCAACACCATCACAAACCATCACCCTTCGCCCCTCCCACTGTGGCCCGTGACCTGCCACGCCGTTTGGCTGCCCTGAGACGGTACTTGCTGAAAGGTTCAGGAAAAAAATTTCGCGGCCCGGCGTCGCTGGGAGCGTCACGTTCGAGGCCCTGTTAGGGCGAAGTACGATTTCTGTACGTTTGAGGCCGCATAAGCACGCTCGTGTATGAGGTGCGACCATTCGGTCAAGAACGATTCAGACGTCATCTTCGGCTGATGAAGCAAGCTTCTGTTGCCTGGTAATCAACATGGAAGAATGGGCACCTTCCTAGCGGGAATCCCCGCTGAGAGAGGTACAGGTAGTTAGACTAATGGGTACCTATCACCACAGGTCTCGTGCAGTCTAGCGTGGGACCTCTCACCAAGCCGAACTCCTAGTATGTAGAGCCGGGCTGGAACAGAAAACATGCTTCGCACAAGTTTTGGACGAGAGCTCAGGGCATTGCTAGACCGAGATATGATTTTGTACATTCGACGCCGCAGACGCACGCTAGTGGATGAGGAGCGAGCATTCGGTCACGCCCTATTTAGTCAACATCGCTGTTGGCTTATGGAGTAAGCCTCTATTGACAGGTAGTCGACATTACATGACTGGGCTAATAGTGTCTACCTTCCTAGCGAGAACCCCGCTGAAGAGAGGTGCAGGCATTATCACCGGTGCCTCGCAGTCTAGCGCGAGGCACCTCACAGCAGAGCCAGGGTGAAACAAATGTCCAGGACAATTTGAACTTCCCCTGCTGTCCTTAAGAGAGAGAACTCTCAGACAGGTACTAGGCTAGGACACTCAACGGTCAACTTGGGTATGCTCCCATACCCTGCAGGCAAAATTTTTTATTTCAACTTCCCGTGCTGTCTCAAGAGAAAGACAGGTGATGAGCAAGACGTCCAACAATCGAGTTGGGGTAGATCCCATACACTGCTGGTAGAAGTTTAAATTTTTAGTTTATTTTCAACTATTTTTTATTTTTCAAAGTTTTTAAAAGTTACACATAATTATACAGCAATTATACTACCGAGAAAGACTCGGGAGCTGTGCGTCAGGAGAGGTCATGTCCTGTCGTAAGCTTTTCGAACATACGCATAGTTCGTGCCAGATTCTCTTGCAAGAGGATGTTTGTTCACCTTGCCATGTCTAATTGGTTAATGACTAGAAAGGTCTTGAGAGTTCTTGCGACCTCATAACGTTTGTAACTTTCATATTTACATCTTATATAAGCAATCGTCGAAGTATCATAGATGTTCGTAACCGTACCCGTTCTGAGACACGCAGTTCTCTTAGTTAAGCTCCAGCCAGACTTAGCTCCTGTAAGTCGGAGGAAGTCTGTGTGATATTATCTTAACTTGCCAACTCTTATTGTAACGTTGCGTTGAAGACCTGAACTTGCCTATCATAAATACATCGCTTTGGAAAAGAACCCGCATTGTTGATTCCCTTCGAGTGTCTTCGAGAGCACCTCAGAAATAGTACAGTGGGCCGACGTCAAGTGGCCACGTAAGGATCAACATAAATGGTATAAAAAAACATTAACAAGGTAGGAAAAGCTTTGGTAATCAAATATTCCTTATACATTTTGAAGCGATTATAGCATCAATCAAACTGATCAAGGTTGTTAGGTTTTATGTAGGAATCCCACTTGTGTAAGTCTGTCAGATTGGTAAAGAGCAGAAGAAACTACTGGACTAAGTCCTAAAGGTGGCAAGTGAACTGGAGGTGAGAAAATGCATGAGTTCTTAGGTATTACATGAGAAGTTATGACCAAACTTTTTATGATGATCTGTTGAATTATTCTGTTCGTTCGTTTGTTAGTTTGTTACTGTATTTCATCTTATGTTTGTTAGCAGTTAAACTCAAAAAGTTACGAACGGCTTTTTATGAAATTCACAAGAGTTGTTAGGTATATCACAAGAAGTAAATTGTTAAATAACCAGGCGCCAGGCGCGTCTACAGCAAATACAAGGCGAGTTGCAAGCGCCTTGTCTTACAAGAGTCTCAGTCACCGGAGCACAGTCGCTTGGCTTTAAAAACAATGTATGATCAGAATAATATTGTCGAATTTGAGCTTCCAGTTTTTTATAACGATGGCGACAATGACAACTAAGAAATAAAACGCATATATATATATATATAAGATAGAAATGTGAAGCCCATGCATGAGGGTGCAGCCTGAAACGAACTGCAGTTCTGACAATGGTGCCAGTAACAGTAACGAGTTCCCACTACACTCACCACTGGGTGCCGCTGCAGCAGGGCTCGCCTCGCGCTGGTGGCAGTTCTCCCAACGCAGTCAATGATCCTGTTAAATTCTTAAGAGTTTTACAGGTAATTTTTCCTGGAGAACAGAGAAGCATTAGGGGTTGCGCTATTCTGAGAACCTGAAGTTCGGGTATAGCGACAGCACAGAGTGAGAACGGGTTCACACCACAGTCAAATGAACGCGTTGCTTCAACTCAGCGTCCGAATGCCTTGGTGCATCCCCGTAAACACAACTCTGTGTCTGCTACTGTAAATGTTCGACTAAAGTCACTAAACTGTTGGCTGCTACGTTACTTGGCTTAGTGAGTGTCATCAGGAAAATTTCAGGTATCTCTTCCGATTTGGAGGGAATTAAGACTCGAAAAGCTGAGGATTTTTATGCTTGGAAAAGCGGCACAGCATCGTATTTGGACGCCGAACTGAGGAAACAAGCTGTTTAGCCTGTGGTGTGAAGTCACACCAATTAAGACACTGCTCAGTATTTGCAATAGCAATAAAGCGACTGAGAGTTGCATGCCGCAGGAAGTAGAAAAATATTAGTACAATAAAGTCTTAGTAGTTAGGAATAAAACATACTCCTATCTTGAGGGGCCTCCTAACGAGATCGACATTTCAACGTAGCTACCACATCTCATCACTAATTACATGTGACTTTATTTATGTAATATATTCAAGACTAGGCAAAATATATTTGGAGCTAAATTTAAAAACTTGAGGATGGAAAAGGGAGGGTTCCAGCCACAGAGCGATAAACACTAAGGATTAATAGAACAAGAGCAGATTGTACGAACTCCAATTCTTACCGAGTATTGCCAGTTAAAAGTCATCCGTTATAAGTTTATATGATATTAAAACGTAGAATTTAAGACTCAGAAGCCTCCCTATCAGAGTCTCAAGAAAAGAGCAGGCATGTACAATTGTACATGTAGTATGCTGACGAAAATACGTAACCCATAAACGAAAGTGTTCCCGCAAAAGAGCAAACGCATGGGACTATTATTATATTGAGTAGGTAGTTTGAGCCTGTCTCCAAAACACAGGCGATCTAACGGAGCAACTGTGGAACCCACGCACGAAGCTGACCCCACACAAGATCAACGCGCATGGGAACAATTCTCGAATGAAGAGAACCAACAACAAAAACCAGAAGGAGTATAAAAGCGGAAGGAAGCAACTTGAGCAGAGCACGGAGGAAAGACGTCCCGAAGGCCTATCTCAAGTTAAAGTAACATATGAATTTCATGGAGGAGCCACTCACTATAGAATATGATTAGCGAACCTAGGTAACCTAACCTTATGGCCTATCTGATGCTCGCTTCAGGAGAGGAATATTTACATTGAGTGAAAAGAGAAATCAATACAAACAGAATGCCGTCCACGCGTAAACACCATTCGGACTTCTAGCCTTGTTTCATTAATAAAATACATGACAGTGGACCTGCACTAAACATTTTAAAATTACATGCCTCGTCAACTCTAGAACCTTTCAACTAGAAAATTTTTCTTTCTTTGTCTCCAGGGTAGTTATGAACCGCAGCAGCCGGTAGGTGGCGCTGATCTCTTCTATCATGAATTCGCTTCTTATTGGCTCATTGCTAATTTGAGATAAATTCTATTTAGGTTTGTCTCCAGAAGCTTCTACGACAACCACAACGCACATTTGATTTGAAATCTTAAGAAAATACTATGATTTCGCACTCAGTCCATCCATGAGAAGAGAAAGCTTCTATCTACAGCAAGCTATCGAAATGGAAGGCCTTCATAGGTATAATTATATAGTACCGGTCGCTGTCAACAGATTCCTGCTATATGGACACTGCTATGCCACTGAACAATTCGTGTACCCTCAACAATGGACGGATATCTCGGGTTGTGTCTAGTTACCGTACCACTACTGCAGTAGTCATATCAACTGTCATCAGCTTTGGTAGTAGGAATAGAAACACAATTCACATAAACTAGACAAAAAATTTGCACGAAAGAGTTTTTTCATAACGTCATTGCAAACTAGAACAAGAGGCGTCATAGATTGGTACAATGCTACGGACAGAAGTTAATTCCATCAACTTCCACAAGCCAAGCACCCGTCAAGAATGTTAGCTTCTTTCTTTGGATCGAGTTACAGGAGTTATACCAAGGCCCCCTGAAGTACAGGTCTGGATCTGGGTCTCGAAAATGGTCTTATCAAGTAGAGTCCCTGGACATACCATCAGACGCAGCTTGATATTTTGGTACTTACTCTGCATACTCCAGACATATCTAGCAAGTAAACTATATGTGAGGCCCTCAAAGTTCACACTTCAAGATAGTTTGAGTTTCCTATCTAGAAAAGCCAGAAATATGCAGAGTAGGTATGAAAAATATGAGGCTGCGTCTAATAATCTGTCCAGAGACTATCCGCTTGGACCATCTTTGTGACGTACAAACGTAGGCCTGCACGGTGGGATGCAGTGGTTATACCCAAACCGATTACTCTTGAGACGGTTTCCATTTAAAGCCTACGACTGAAATAATGGACAAGGTAAACACAATGAGATTTAGTATATTTCGATTGAATAGAGTAAATCGACATCTCCAGTTTTGCGCCAGTGCGAATCTGAAACGTTAGTAGCAAGAAGAGCTAAACTAAATGTCGCGGGAGTTTCACGCCTTCATGTTAGAAAACGGTGCCTGATTGCGCATTTCTCTCTCTAGTATGTAGAAAATACGTAGAAGCAGACTACCTGGGGGTAGAGAGGCAACATGCAGTGAGCGAAGAGAGCAGGCCAACAATTTCCGCAAGCGTCTCTTGGGTGACCAGCAGAGCGCGACTCTCCAGCGCCACCTGCAGCAGTGTTTCTGTTCCACAAATTACACTACAATCAGAAACTGCACGAAACACCAACACCTACTTATATCTGTCTTTTTTTCTCCTCCTGCATGAGGGCAATAGGCTGGCGGAAAGTCGACATTTGAATTAACAAACTGTGATATAACAGTAGTACACAATTTTACTATATCGCGCCGAACTATTCCTGTGGTTTAACACAGGCTCATGCGCCACTAGGGCGCGAAGTACGTCTCGTTTCAAATTATCAATGATTTCTGTCTCGGCTTTTCTGTCGGGAGGTCTCAGATTAAAGGGTCAGTGCGCTACTGACAGGAAAAAGGCACAAGTTGTGCATCTCCAGCCTCCGGGCACGGCTGAACGCTTTTGCTCAGCTACGCCGCAAAGGAGAAGAAAACGAAAAAAAAAATAGTAATATAGTATACAAAAGAACACCAGGTAGAGACCATGGTCTGTGCGAGGCAAAATAGCTTTAAATCCCGAAGGGGAAAACGCAGATTGTATAATTGACGTTTACTACCCTGTGAAGAACTATCCAGCCCTGTACTGAATCTTTAACCTGGAGGCAGTGTGGGCAAAACCCTGCTGGCCCCCTGAAACTTGACGCAACAACAATAACAACAAGACGCTTTCAAGAGTCTTGGTTTAATGCGATGCAAGTCTCTGTCATTCGGACTTCTAGGCAGAATAGTTTTCTTGCAGGATAATTTTAATCTTCTTAAGCTTGCATTGGTTCAGAAGTGAAGGAACTTAATATTTAATTGAAACGATGGAGTGATTCAAAAGATTATTTCGGAGTAGCTATAGGCTATCGATGCTAGAGACAGTTTCCCACTATAAAATAATGTAGTTTGTTAGTGTTTGCTTAGTCTCTACGATCGAACGTCAAGGACAGAGGAGCAGTACCAATAACTTGCTTAATTTATTTGCAATGCCAAACAAAATGAGAGTGGGATCCTCTAGAGGACCCTATAATTCCTCCCGAGGGCTTTACAAAGCTCCAGCAGAATATCACACCAGAATACCGTTCAGCCAAACTAACATCAGACACAAGATCCCTTCATGTTATTAAAGGCAGGATGGTTTTTCACAGTTGCGGCCAAAAGACGTCCATCGCTCCAAATACACAATCATGAACACACAGGAGCAGTCAACAGGAATGAGCTAAACTAAACCTCAACTTTCATCAGAGAGAAGCGGCACCACAGGACGCAACAGTTCTGAACAGTAAGAATGGGCTGGGAGACAGAGTTTAACAGACTTACGGCTGACGCGACTTCAGTGACGAGGCTAATGGAGTAACAGGACCAAATAAAATGATTACGGACACGTGTGTGCAGACGAGCATAATGATGGATAAGCCTAATTACGCACGGGTCAAACTTGCTTTCAACGAGGGCCGCATCGCAAATGCAATGCACTATTCGCCTTCAACTTCATATTAATAGGTTTAGGTTTTAAGCGGATGACCCTCACTTCGTGGAGAGAGAGGCGCGAACATGAGAAACGATAACAACTGAATGAGAAATGGTTACCAGCAGTACGGGGAAGAATAAAGGCTGTATGCGAAAGTATAATTGCTGTGGAAGCTGTGATACGGGGACGACCTTCTTACCAGATGGTCATGAGATGATGGAGGTGGTGCCTCGCTAACTGAGAGGTTAAGTATCGTGAGAAGAGAGAGAGAGAGGAACAGGACGGTGCGAAGAACGTCTGAGCTGTCATTGGAGGACGGATAAAACCTGGAGGCAGTAGGGATAACTACCTGGAGAAGGCAGTGCAACAGGCACGACCCGCAGCAGAGGAGCCACGACAGGCCCCAGTGGCGGCACCGCTGCAGGGCAGGGGCGCGACAGAGCTTCACGACTGGAGGTCGAGCTGCAGCCGCTGAGCACACAGGCAGGGGGAGGAGACGTCATCGTCATGAACACCGCGAAGTGGTCGTGCAGAGCTACCTCTGTTTGTCCGATGACGCAGCTGAAATGGGATACAACAGCACTGACCTTATTATCTGAGTTATTTTAAGCCTCCCTAATCCATCAAAGATCAGATGTTCTAAAAGATTAAAGGACGAGTCATAGAGTATGCCAAGAAAAATAAGCAACTCGTGTACGAGGATAATTCCAAGGTACACAGCGCCAGTGCGTAAGGGCACAGTATGTCAAGAAAGAAAAGGAGAAACAAAGGAAAGCATTAACAGGAGAATGGAAGTGGGCGGAAGCATAGTGAGCAAGAAGGAAAGATTCCGGAAAGCTGAGCTTATTAGGTAACCTACAGCGTCACTCTGGGGCCCAACTCCCCATTGCATATAGTAGGCGAACCTAACTAACGTAATTATATGACCCATTCAATGCCCCACGAGGGGATTCACGCAGCGAGGAAGTTTTACAATGACAATACCTTTTGAATCCCGACTGCCTGGCCCTGTCGACCTCCCTGCAGTGTAGTGCGACGCTGTTGAGCACCTCCCCTGCGAGTCTGTCTGCGTGCCTGAGGAGCAGCCAGCACCCCGCCACCGCACACCCCGTCACTACCTGGTCCACACCCTGCACGTAATCAAGTAATACTTAACTTATTTTCTCTCGTAAATCGCCACTATTATTTAAGTTACGATATACAGGCAGTCTTCGTCAATACTTTGACTGCGATTCAGAGAAGAGCTTAGTAGTAGTCCTGACGTTGTTGTACTGCATAGCTGCGAACTTCGTCTGGAGTGAACTCCGGAGAGGGACAGGATAGTGGAGAGAGGTAGGCAGGCAGAGGAATATTGAGAAGAGAGAAAGACAGAGACGCAGCGAGGTCATCCCAAAGATGCACGAGAGTGTGGGAGTCGGAGCTGTAAATATCTAGGAGGAAGACTGTTGCTCTCCCGCATGACACAGTGAAAGCTGCGGAAAGGCAGCAAGCCCGATCCTGCTCTTGTAGGAATCCAAGGCAACACAGTAGCTCGACCGCAGCTGCGAATCAGCAGTGCAAAAGAAGCAAGTCAATGACTCCGGCGGGGAACGGATGCCGAGTACGTTGTTGACCACCAGCCAAGCAATGGAGGAGGCCACCACTTCCTTGTGGAGACGCCAGGGCAGCCATATGAGTGAAGGACGGAACGACACCATCAACCATACGTGCGACATAGAAAGCCGACACTTTGATGCCAAAGTATATTCACCTCCGCCAAGGAGGTTATGTTTTCGTCGTGTTTGTCTGTCTCTTTGTCTGTCACCAAGATAACTCACAAAGTTAGGTATGTTAGGAGGAACAGATGATTAACTTTTGGTGAAGATATGTCCATCCGTTTGTTTGTATGTCTGCCTCATTTTTCTCAATGGCATAGAGTTATGAACGGATTTTTATGAAATTACCATGAGTTGTTAGGTATATAACAAAGAGCACATGACCAAATTTCGGCAATGATCCGTTCGTTCGTTTGTCACTGTTTTTAATTTTTTTCTTGTGCGCACAATGATAAAAAATAATGAATGGATATTTATGAAATTTATAGGGGTTGTTAGTAATGTTAAAAGACATAAATGATCGATTTTGGTGCAGATCGGTTTTTTCGTTAGTATGTTTCACTCATGTTTGTCATAACGTTTGTTAGCAGTATAACTCAAAAAGTTATGAACGGATCTTCAAGAAAATTGCACAAGATGTTGTCGTAGTTGATTGTTGCTGCTGTTGATGAATATGATGCTAGAACGAACGGTTTTTTTTCTGCGCACTATAGTGGCACACGTAATTTATATTTGATGAACTGACGACACGTTGAACGATTTCGTGGGTTGCAGCGCTGAAGCATCGGAAGAACACGCACAAAAATACTGCTGTCACTGGCGAAATTGAAACTCACCGCTGTTGATGGAGATGAAAATTGGCACACTTGACGAATCACAAAACGATGACACTGGAGACACACTGCGGCACTTGAGATACGTTTTATCACTTCACTAAGGTTGAGATGAGCACTGAGAACGAATTTCGGTAGCGGCCGATAAGAGCGGTCTTGTTTTTTTTCTTCATTTTGGCTGTAGGTTCGAAGACCGATATATTGGATGTTGTTATGAAAACATGGATTCACAAAGAAAAATAATAATAAAGGAAAAAATATGTACATATATAAATATAGAATTTGCACCACTACGTTAAACATAGGACAGTAATTAATGTCTATAGAAAATATAATATCAAGTAAGAATGNATTGGCACACTTGACGAATCACAAAACGATGACACTGGAGACACACTGCGGGCACTTGAGATACGTTTTATCACTTCACTAAGGTTGAGATGAGCACTGAGAACGAATTTCGGTAGCGGCCGATGAGAGCAGTCCGTTTTTTCTTTTTCTTCATTTTGGCTGTAGGTTCGAAGACCGATATTTTGGATATTATGAACACTGGTCATCCCACAAATCGTCATCAGCAGCAACATAAACACGACAATGTTATTACTATCAAAAGACACAAATGATTAGATTTTGGAGTTTATACAAGGAAAATTATGGTTTCAGAGCCAATTTGAAGTTTTTGCTATCGTTGCCCTCGCTTGGCGGAGATATGCGCTCTCAGGGCGCTGTAGTTCATATTACGACGGCCGGTGTGAGCGGAGATTGTTTAATGTGACGGGTGGCCGGGAGCCAGAGCCTGCAGTAATACTGCCTGCTTAGGAGATCGAGGGATTCACTAGCGTCCGGCATCTAAGACTCCTGGAGATGGCTGCAAGACGATCTACGGCATAAGCCACTGGCTGCTCGCAGAGCCGCGTTGTGGACGACTTGCAGCGTATAACCGTAATGGGCCGCGACATTGGAGAATCACACTGGGGCGCATAAGCGATGACTAGAGCAAGGATTTATTGCAGTTTCCGGCGTTAATGCAATAACTACAATGAGAGCTATAAATACAATATACGGTATTAGGCCGTGTTCACACGTCCCTCGTCGTAACGCGTGCACTCAAACTGATGGACGTGGCGCGTTGATTTGAGAGTAGCAGCTGCAGCAAACGAGGTAGACTAAAGTATGAAGAGTGTCCCTTTTTTCTGAACGCTCTGTGTCATTGAAGTTCAGTAAACAGAACTTATAAATGCTAAATTTATACTCTGCAGCGTTCGCAGATCATGGACAAGTCGACAAAAAAAATTAGCTTCACTTTAATGATCAAAATTACTGTACAGTACTCCGGTTAAAGAGATGAAAACTAGAAAACCTGAAAATGTTATAAGAACACAGACGCCATCGTTGATTTGGTAGTCCACCTGATTTCTCTGTCGTGATTTCTCTTCTGTCATTCCCGTCAAACAAAATCAGTCTATTAGATTATGGGAAACGAATGCGACTTCAAACCGAAGCGAAATATAAGCGAAAACGTAAAGAAACTATGTCATAACTGAACGCTGCACCGTGCAGCGTCATTGATATGAAAGAAGCACACTTCTACGTGTGGACAGCGGCAAAAAAAAAGCTGACGCACAGCTCGTGTTCATTTTCGTGATAGAACGCGTTACGATGAGTGACGTCTGAACTCATGTCACTTATTATCACTGTCACGTGTCACAAACTTCAAACGCCATGACAATAATTGATTCCCTTATCAATTATTGTTCCATTTAAAAAAATAATTGAGTTGCAAAATCTCAAAATCTGACTATTAAATTTCTATAACCTTTTTCGGTCGGGGGGATACATCATGGGAACAGGTAAAGCGAGATATTTGCAAGTACCATTCTCGCCATTGGGAAGAATTGTCAATTAGCACAAGCGCAATGTATACTGACAATTGGTATTTGGAACCGATATAGGTGTCCGTTGATCCACTGACGTGCTATTCCCGTTTGCTGACTTTTTTGTCCGTACAATTTTTTTCATGTATTTGCCTTTTCTCTGTTTCGTATTTCTTCCACTCCTATTGCTTAGGTGCAATAAGTGCACTTTTTAGGTGCAGTAAGAGCAAATTTTAGGTGCAATAAGAGCAAATTTTAGGTGCAATAAGAGCAAATTTTAGGTGCAATAGGACCAATTTCTAGGAGCTATAACTGCAATATTTTGAGCGCAATAAATCCGGGCACTAGTGATGACAGACCGAACGAAAACCCTATATGATAGGATCAGCGTTTTCTTCAGTTTGCTCCAACTAGGGCCTTGACAGTACGAAGTCTACTGCAGAGGTAAAGCGATTTTGGGTAGTACTAGTAGTAGTAGTAGTAGCATTCCAATGATAATGCGCGTGACATAGGGTACTCTGAGTTAAGTTAATGGCATTATTATGGCATGCTGCGGCGCAAGTGGAAGCTAACTGTATAGATAACAGTTTAGGCTCCATCCATCACGTTTGTGTGTGTACACGGACGCTAGCATAACATCTATCCAAGATCATTCAAGATCTCTAATCCAGTGGCCTGGTAACTGTGGCCAGGCCCGCCAGTGCTCCTCCAGCTGCTGTAATGGAAGGTTGTGCTAAGCACAGGCGTGGCAAGTCTCTCAAGGCGCCGGCTGCGAGTTTTTGAATGGAATCTAGATAGATTAGATGATTGAATAGTTCAGGCCTCCGTCTCCATAACTAAGGTAATCTAGCAGAGGAATAATGAAGGGTCATATGGCATATCGATAGAAACGGGGTACCAGTGCACGGTGTTCCCGCACAAGGCCAACGCGCATGGGAAAAGCAAGTCGGGTAAGAAGAGGATGAACAGAAGAAAGTAATATCAGTAGGAAGCTGGAAATGGATTCTAGTTAGGCGAGTTTAACAAGCATTACATGTCATGCACGAGGGAATAATGGGTTACGTGCACTGCAGCGGTAACCAGCCACTGGCTTCCCGCTGGTCACAATCAGCATCGAAAGCTCCGGTTCATATTAAAGCCGGACATTATTCTGAGGGCAATCAAATAAGATAGTTTGGCAACCTAGGGAGCTTGATAGCTTAATAAGTAGAGGAATATCTCGAGTGCAGCAACTCTCACGGGGTCACTTTAATTATGGCGGTAAATGGAGCAGGGCTACCGCACTTGTCCCAGTAAAGGTGAAGTACCCATGGCAGCACACTCGTACAAGGAAATCCACATGCCTGGTTCGTGCTGCAGATAAATATCCTCTAGTTCCTAAACGAATGCATGGCTGCAGTCGGCCACAAACTGTCAGACGAAAGGCTCAAGACAACTGTACCCCACATCCTAAAGGTCAGGCACCACACCTAACCACAACACCCCTAGCGGTAGTAGTTCAAATGCACAGGCTTATCGCAGTAGTTACGTTAGCCCCTGAATATGTTACGACAAATATCGGTAGGTACTGAAGAGTTTAATACGAAAACTAGAAGCAGGGAGAGCTGCGTCAGAATACAATCTGCGTGAAGGCAGATTCATGAAACAGTCTTTTGACGATCCTTATGAGTCTGAAGGCTTTGTTGCTTCCTTATCAATAATAGAAAAATGCAGAGCGTTTTGAGTTCTATTTCACTATGAATT
>LQNS02276867.1:128127-139632 GCA_001587735.2 Parhyale hawaiensis
GAAAGCTTCCACAGTCCTGAAGGTACTGGCCTGTGCAGGGAAGTAGGCGGCGGCTGTGCGGGACGACAGTGCAGGCTGCAACACATCATACTCTGCCTCCATGTGCCGCCATGCACTCTGCGTACACAAGGGCAGCATTTTATTTTTACTTTAGTGAGTTACTTTACCAATTAGGAGTGGAGATGTTGTCAGGAGGAGGTGCAAATGCGAATGGCAGGGGAAGGTCCTAATGGCCATGCTTGCGCAGTCGGACAATTTGGAAGCAGAAGTGGTACAGTCATTATTCGGCAGGATCGTAGTTTGTACAGTTGGAGGGAAAATGTCAGTTATGGATTGTAATAAGGGGTACAGCTGTAGTCATTATCTTGAGGCTAGGTTTTGATTTATGGATGTGAAGATAATAAAGTTGCGATATCTATTAGGTTGGAAAAGTTTAATAGAATGGTTGTTTTGTTCTGCATGAAGACAAGGAGCTGAATGTGTAGGTTTTGCAAGTGGTAAACCTGTTCTGTAGGATACACCTATATGTTGGTCAAAGAGAATCCTCTTGCACCTTTTCTGCACGGTGTTGTCTGCAAATTGCAATGTAGAAGCTGCAACGCTTTTTACGGGGGCAGCACTAGACAGAATTACAAAGCCCGCGTTAACCAACATTTAGGTATATCTAGAACAGGTTTACCACTGGCAAAACGTTCAAATTCAGCTCTCCGTCTTCATACAGAGGAAAACAACCATCATTTTAACAGGAAAGACTTCTCCATCAACGACTTTTCCAATCCAATAGAACTGACAACTTTACAGTAGAATCTCTCTACATCCATAAAATAAAACCCAGCCTCCATATAATGGCTACAGCTGTAACTCTCATTACAATCCATAACAATGTTTCCCTCGGACTGAACGAGCTATTGTAGTGGGTCGCTTTGGCGACTTCGCTACCTCCGCTCACGCCAATCGCCAGCCCTTCTCAAACCTTCCAACGAAGAAAAAGTACGCACTGTAGAGGCGTGACGTGGCACGGCAGCTCACTCTCGAATCAGTACCCTGCGAGTAAGGTTGTGTGCTCCTGAGCAGTCGCCTGTGCCAAGGCTGCCATCGAGTTAACGTGCCGTGATGCGGCAGTTTGTAAGTTGGGCCTTTTTCGGGTAGGCTGTGAAGTTTTGTGCGGCCAAGGCGGTTGGGTAGGCCTGGTGTTAGTTTGGTAGGCTAGTGCTATTGCCCGACACTGGGGCCGAACTGACGATGTCTAGCCCCCGTGTATTAGGCCCACCACATTGTGCACATCGTAGATACTGCTCCAATTGCATATATATTGGCTGTAATATATTTCCCCGAGTTTTGCATGTCTCTGAGCTTGCTACCCCCTTTTCCCTCGAGCTGAGTTGGTTGTGACTAGTATTTGATGACTGCTTCAAGTGGGATTGCTTCGGTCGCTGCCTGAGAAGCCACAAGATGTAGGATTGGAATAGCTTGGGTGACTAAACCCATATTTGATCAGGAAGCGCCAGTCTGTGACTTGGCCTTCTAAATTACAGTCCGGAGCACTACTAAAGTGAAACCTGTTGTCACCCATACCTGTGTCACTGCCACTAGTGACTTGACTTTATAGTTACTCGGATTGGCGTCTCTGGCGGTGGCCGTCGCAGCCCATTACTTGAGTCACCTGACCGAATGTCTAACTTAGGTAGCATCCGCAATTATTGTAACTTGGCCTTCAGCATGATAGGTTTCTGCCTGGCTCACTGGGCTATTACTGTCGGGCTGGTTTTACTGCGCCGTCTGGCGGTTTACTTGAGCATATAAACTCACCATAGTGATAACTTAGAAACAAACTTAGCTGTAGTTAGGCACTCGGCTTGCAGACTTTGTAAGCTGGCGAGTGGGGCAGTTTAACCTACAGCTGGTTCATTGCAGCCAGGCAACCGTCGTAAACGAATAATTGACCTGGCCCGGAACTTTTGAGATTCAACCGAGCAATAGTCGCACACCGGCAAGGTTTACAATTTGGCATTTCAAGTGACATTATTGTCGTTTGTGCAGAGGGAGGGCTTCCGGAGCTGAAGTAGATAGCGTTAGTTTACTGTTCATTCTGAGGTTTTAGACGTTTTTGCCTCCTGGTTTGCCGGATTGCGCTTTTGCTCTTCACCTCAGGGCTCGCCTTTATAACTGTTGCTTACATTCCATAATTTCACAATTAGTGGCTCTGCCATAGTCGAGCGTAAAGTAGATTCTTCTTTAGCCGGTTAACTTCATTTTCATTATAGTGGCACCTAGCTTGGGTTTGGCTTTCGCGTCGGCTGCCAAGTCGAGAGTCTATAACTTGGCCACTGTGGCTGGGGCGATCAGGTGCCCCCGGTAATATTTGCGTAACCTAACTAGCTCTCTTGTTTCTCACCACTAGCCGGTACTTTAGATAGCTACAATTAGGCAATATAGGATTAATACAATTCGTAGTTTTCTCCATTTATTTATCAAAAGTAGTTCCATCGCTGTCACAACACTTGCCAATAATCCCCAACATTTAGTAACAGAGCAATAACAGGTGCATGCGGTCAGCAGCACGTCACTAGGCTTAACCTTGACAAAGACTGGTGCGGCCCTCTCTGGACTCTGTGACCTTTACGGTCCCCTTAGGCCTGAACTCGCGGTTGTGCACCCCGTAGCATTACTAGCTGTTGTGCTTGTGCTATAGAGCGGTCACGAGGCCGTGAGTGACTAGTTAGGATTGGGTGAGAGGTTCAGGTTGGGCGCAACCATAGAAAGTGACCAACTAACTTGGTCGGGCGGTGAGGTGGTGCCTTAGTGTGGCACATCGAGTGAACATTGCGGCGGCAGCAGCATTAGCAGCTGTCGTTGTGGTGTGCGCCCAGACCGCACCCCTTCCCTCCAAAACGACGCGCTGCCTACGACACTATGATCCCTCCGCACATTGACACGACTGCTGCTTTAAAACTCTTCAACTGCCATTAGGACCTTCCGAGCTTACCCCGGCCATTCGCAGTTTACACCTCTCCATGACAACATCGCTGCCCCTAGTTAGCCAAACAAAAGAAATTACTTTTTTTCAAACGTTTTCATTCAAGTACAAAATATTCAGGGCCGGCATAGCATGTGGATGTCGCCCACCCGAGATTTAGGTATGTCGGTAAATTAAGTTTCGCACCCATTCTAGCAGAACCGAACCTATCCAAACCTTACATAATTTGAAGCAATCCACATACAATACTAGTACAATAAGTTAGGATGTCGCGTACAAATTGGTACACTGGGCCATAACAATGGATTACAAAGTAAACAATCCATGTACAAGCAAAGTCGTCCAGTACAATGGAAAGAAAGAATTCATTGTCAGCGATATCTCAATGCCAGGCAATTAAAATTACCCATCTACATTTGCTTGATTTGACAAAGAACGAATATGCCAGTTCTCTCAGGAGTTCTGGTTTCTATGAAAGTTATGCTTGTGACAAGCCAAGCGCGCCAAAACACGCCCTTTCTCGCCATAAGGGAACTTGGCATCGTTAGGACTTAGTCCCAGGGGTTCCTACTGCTCTTTACCATCTAATCGCCTCCACAAGTGGGATTCTTATATAAATCTTAACAATTTTATTAGTCTGGTTACTTCTATATTCGTTTCAAAATCTAGGAAGAGGATTAATTACAAAAATCCTTTTCCATTTTCCTGATCGTCCATCAGGCCGCCACACAGGACGTCAGCCGCATAGCGCAACTCCCGTAACCCTCAGGAACAGGATGTTGCAGCCGAAGTTGATAATACTAGCGTTTCCACACATGAAGGTTGTAGTACGGACGAGTTTTCAGCGGGTTGTGATTGCTGGTGAAGGACAGCTTTGGTCAAGACGAGGACTGGGGTTTTGCAGTGCCCCTGGGTCGTTCTGGCCTGACCGGGCCGCACTACCGTCGTTCACAACACATTTGCGTTCACGTAAGCTTTTTTGCGCGCGCCACCACTAAAATAAACACTACCTAAGATAACATAAGCTGGCCTAACCTAACCTTGCCTAACCTAACCTTGCCTAACCTAACCTTACCTAACCTAACCTTACCTCCTTACCTAACTTTCTAACCCAACCTAACCTTTCTAACCTTACCTAACGTAACCTAACTTAATCAGCGATACAGCGAGCAGCTCACACGCACACGATCTACGTACACAAACACGCACACAAAGTGTCGAGAACGACGGTAGCGCGACCGGGCCAGAAGCCGGACGTTACTAGCCGGAGGATGGCCCGGTCGTAGGTAAAATAGGGGTAGCACGAGGTGTTGCCGTGTTTCTCATGGACTTGTGTGCAGTAGGTTTGGGTTGATTAGAATCCGGCGCGTTGCGGCTGTTATTGGCCCTCGGATAGGGTGCTTTGCGTCCGTCCTTGATAGCTAGTGGAGAGTTCTTAGCGGGCCGAAAGGTATTTGGATGAGCGATAGTTGCAATATGATCGGCTTGTTCGGAAGTTTCCTTAGAATAGATCCGTATCTCGGGAGAAAATCGGAGTTTCTCTGAGGGGGCCTGATAATGCAGGCGGGAACATGTCTTCCACGGTGAAATTACGCAGCTTCTTCCTGTGGTCCACGAAGGCTGAAAGGTGGTGGGCTTGCGCCTGGAAGATTCGTAGGCAAGACTATGTAGTACCTGCGAGACCAGGGAGGTCTGTTGTAACAGCTCGGACTTTGAGGTATTTTCTTTAGCTGACGACAACAGGGTGTGGGTTAGGTGCAGTGTTTCGAAAGTGGGTAAGTGTTGGTTTGCCTGTCGTCAGAAGCGAGAACCCTTTCTTATAGATCGTTGTTTCAGAGGGCCCCAGGCTCCCCGCAGGGTATGTCTCGTTCTTTGGAAGGCCATAGGCATAATGCTGGCGAAGAGCGTCTTCAACAGAGGGAAATTGCCCCGTCTTCAAAAGTCCATGGCAACTTTGGGACTTTATTGGACGGTGTGGAAAGGGGAAGACTGTTGTGCGAAAGGAGACTTATTGAGGACCGCCACCATTTGTATGCAGAGAACTATTTTTCATGGTCGACTGGTTGGTGGCATAGCGTTCACCAGGCGAGACAGAGCCAGGAAAGATTCGGGGGAAACTCTGAGTGTCCCTGTCATAATGTGTGCATGCTGCTGTTAGCATGCGTACGCACTCGTGTGGTAGCGCCCCTGGTCTTGGTGCGATTAACGGTCAAGTGGCCGAGTTACGAATTACCAACGTCGACTCCGCATGGGAGTTGGCAATGATTTTTCCCGGCAAATGTGAATTCCAGGGGCTCGAGGGAGTTGATGGTAGCTCGAGACAGTAAGTAAAATCAGGCAGTCTTTGCCAGTGGAGCGTCCATCGGACATGGTATAGTGGAGGCCCTGCCGGTGCTTGAACGGTTCTTCCTGGGGATCTAGCCCGGTGGTCCGGAATAGATGGCGCAGATGATTTACTGATGGTCAAAGGAGTCCTCATTAGTAGGCGTGCTCACGACCCCAGGAGAAACTGGGGTCGTTTGTGCATCAAGCGGAGCGTCCCTGGGAGGTGGGACACTAGACGATGAAGAACGCCCTGGGGAGGGCCCGGCGCCGATAAGAGATAGCTACCGCTCTAGAGGTGTCTTTGCGAGGCGGGGCTCCTGGTGAGGTACCCGCCAAGGCGGGAGAGACCCCAGAACAGGAAGGTACGGAGAGCATTGGGGAAGGCCTCGGCACTAGATATTGTGGCAGGGTGGTTGGGGGCTGTTCCTCCGGATGTGACATGACGGAGCCCAGTGGGAATGTGCGAGAGGAGGAAATTTCAGCCACTTCCATGAGGAGGAGCTCCCGTAAGCAAGTCCAATATCTTGGAGGGCCGTTAGCACTTCCAAGCCTTTTTCTCGTGAGAGAAAATGGTGTCGGGACGGATCGTAGTCTTTGACTCGCCGGAAGAGGGTACGTTCGACCTCGGTAACCCAGACACGGTCGAGGTCGATGGCCTGGGATTCTTTTCAGCGAGCTTGTGTCTGATGGCTCTAATGGAGGTGAGCCGGTTAGTCCATATTTGTGTGGCTGGGTCTCTCTTGTCGCGCAGGATACAGATGGCCAGCTTCACAAGCGATGAGCAGGAAGCAGGACAAAACGAATGTCTCCTAGTCCGGGAGGCATAGTGAATGTAAGGAACATTCGTTGCCTTTAAGCTCAGAAGCATGATTCTCAATTAGTCTGCTTAAATCTGCAAGAACAGGGAGAGATCAATGTGATATTTCAAAGCTTCCGCGAAGAGATAGAGTCATCAGAATGTTACAACACCTATTGAAGTATTTCAGAAGGTCCCGGCTTGCGGTTCGAGAGCCGGGGACAGACGAAGCAGCGCTGTAGGCCGGCCTGCAACGTAACTTTGATAGGCAGCTTTGTCATCTTGTCTGATTGAGGGGGTGTGTAAATATGTTGGACACACTCGTACCTCAGGTGCAACCCTTCGGTCAAAGAATGATTCAGTCAACGTCGTTTTTGGCATATGAAGTAAGCTTCTGTTGCCGGGTCTTCGACCTTCAATGACTAGGCTATTAGATTGCGTTAGCGCGTACCCTCCTTGCGAAAACTCCGCTGAAGACAGGTGCAAGTAGTTAAGGTAAGGGCACAGTTCCTTTACTACAGATAGTTATGTCAAGCAATAGAGTGGCAGCACCTGCAGTTCCAGCAAGATGACGGCACAAAAATGTATCAGCCAATAGCGTCACTCCTTTTGCAGCGGGGCACCATAGGAAATGCGAAGACATGCATCTTGGGTACTTTCCAATATAGCGTCGTGCGTGCGGGATGTCAAGTGTGTGTCGCGATTGTTTATTACATAAACGTTGGTAAAATTGTTCAGTTGCAGTTAACTGCGCTTTTCATGTGTGTATAACATTCTACTTTATAACTTGTTGTAATGCAAAGTTTTCTTGGTCAACGAAAAAGCGTCTAATTTTGTCTTTTTAAACTCATGCAATTCATTCTATTCCGCGCAAAGCATTCGTTTCAACTTAGGCAAACATTTTCAGATGATTTTCTCAGTTCTTTTTACGACACTGAAAATCAAAACCCAATACAAGACATCAAATCTATGGTCTATTATTTTCCTTTCGTTATTTAATTAAGTATATGGCCAGTATTGGTAGTTCCAGTTTGAGGTAATAAATGATAAACAATTGGCAGGAAAACCGTTCTGGTGTACTGCGGCACAAGGAGCCGCCGCTCACGTAATAATTTGTTTACAACAGCAGAGTGACGTGGCAGTCGCCCATTGGCTGAAATTGACGCCAGTCACGGCGGTCGCTGATTGGCTGAGAATGGGCGAGAGGGTGTTCCCTTTAGGCTGACGTACTATCAATAGTAACTGAACTGTGGGTAACGGTCCTTACCATCGGCGTCTCGCTGTCTAGCGGGCTACACTGCACAGAGCAGAACTTGCAGCAGAGCCACGGTGGAACAAGTCCAGAGCAATGTACAGAAAGTGTTCTCGAAGTTTTTTTTTTTTCAGACTATCTTTTAGTTTTTTTTTTCTTTTCAAGTTTTTTTTTACTTCCCCTGCTATCTTAAGAGTGGTGCTATGATACTTGGATGCAAACACCAAGTATCGAAGTCGGGTGTGGTCCCATACCCTGCAGGTAGAAAATTGTAGAAAATTTTAAAAAATTGTTTACCTTTCTTTTTCAAATTTTTTTAAGCTTTCCCTGCTGTCTTAAGAGTAGTGAAATGGGACTTGACGCAATGCCAAGTACCAAAACCATAAAACCTTGAGACAGGTAATGGACAAGGACACCCAACGGTCCAGTCGAGTGCTGTCCCATACCCTGCAGGTAGAAGTTTTTTTTTCAAATTCACAAAGTATCTTTTACCTAAATAGGTAAACGGCTTCTTCTTTTACAAGCACCAAGGCTTGTCGGGAGTTAAGTGCCCATAAAGCCGGAGGAGATAGGCACCAGAAAACCTGCCCCGCCGACTTCACTAGTGGGCATGGAGAGCTGGGCCAGTGCAACTCCCGAGGTAATCGCCAGCAGGCTGACTGGCGGGGTGGCTGCCTGGCTGACTCGGCGGACGGCCGCTCAGCCGGGCGTAGCGCTGGAAGGCTGACGTCCCGTGCAGCGGCGTGACGGATGATCTGGAAAATGGAAACGGCTCTTAGTAATTAATCCTCTTCCTAGATTTTGAAACGATTATAGAAGTAATCAGACTGAATAAAATTGTTACTATTTATATAAGAATCCCACTTGTGGAAGCGATCAGATGGTAAAGGGCAGTAGGAACTCCTGGGGCTAAGTCCTAACGGTGTCAAGTGACCTAGAGGTGAGACAAGAGTTGCAATGAGCATGGAGCAGAAAATCTCACAGCTTCTTCGTTCCCACTGCATAGGGACACTCTACATTCAGAGGAACAATGTGATGCTAGGATGAGCAGCTCGGACGTCACTTATTCCTACAGATTTTATATATGCATCAAAACGATTCGCATTCTGTAAATTCTAGCATTCAGTTGAGCAAGTAAATGCAGTTGCGGTCGAGCATAACGCACCCAGACATCGCGACCAAACTAGGCGTACGCTTTGCATTAGACCCAGGTGGTCCAGACCGGCTGATGTAGCGCGAGCAGGAAGCTCCAAAACATTGTTCTCTTCAGGTTTGCGAATCACCGCCTGATATTTGAAAACTAAATGCCAGTGCATTGCAGAGTTGATGATGTATTTAAGTCCCTAGGCTGGTAACGTCCATTTGCCCAGTACTTTCCAGGAACTGAATAGCAGCCAGCAGCATCCAAATTGCGTAAGACATCCAAGCTACCGTCCAATGTCCTGCCGAGGCATACACGTAGGAGCGCTGGAATCGGAAAGGCTCTTTGATGCTAAATGCACGCAGTATAGACGAACTAGTTCACGGTCTGCTTCGCTAAGCTCATCAGAAGTGCAGATTGGCTCGTTCTTTATCCTGCCTGACATAACAGCATTACCACAGTTAGTTTTGGCTTGATAGAGGTAGAGGGGTAGATAGAGAGGTAGTGGGCCGGTCAAAGAAGGTATCAAAATTCCCAGTTCATCTTCTAATAAAAAAGGACATTGGGTATTGCAACCAAAGAGGCAAACCCCGATCCGGAACAAAAATAAATAAAGAAACCAGGCAGAAACAATAAACACGGAAAAATGGTGACGCCACAAGCTAACAAAACGAAAACATTTTCAGCACAGCGTGGTCACGCATGGAGGGCAAACGCCGAAATTATTTAGTTCTACCCTGCTATTACCTCTTAGTTTCACGAATTGATTTGCTTCTCTCGTAGGAATGAGGCTATACGAAGTGTTATATATGCTGTATGTAACAGTACGACAAGAAGTTAATAATAAATGAACTAGAGAGCGCCGGTGAAGCAACAGCTGCGCAACTGTCGAGCAAGCAAGAGCTGAGACATGGCGACGAGAGACTTCAGCTGGTTGAGCTCCGTAACGATCAAAGAGAGGAGAGAGCGCATGAAATTTGGAGGCAAGCAGGCGGTGTTTCATCAGGGAGTTAGCCAGATGATTGGGTGAGAGGCACCCATGCGCAAAAGAACGCAAAGAGGCGTCGGAGAGAGAGCGCGGAGAGGTAAGAGGCATGTGCGCTGGCTGCCTGCAGAGGGCCGAGAGCCCCACGGGACAGTGTACGGCCAAGGAGCTTTTACAGGGAGGAGGGAGCCCTGTCGCAGAAAAGTAGGTTAGCTTGCGTTCCAACTTTTCGGGTGTGGCTGTGACGACTTAATGTGTGGATGAGCGGCTCAAGAATCGTCCCTATACATATTTGGCGTCGTAGCATAGAAATGGTAGATTAACGACGTCCAAGCCGCACATCCTCGTATTAAGTTGCGTGCACGAATTATTATTATTATTATTATTATTTTTATCACTCACTAAGGAAGTGAGAGAGGAGATAATGTTATCGTTCAAGATTAAATATATGTATATATACCCCAAAAAATATTCGAAGGAGTTGAGCACTATTCATAATTTTTTGAAGGGAGTCTGGTGGGTTGACCTAGATGTGACCCATGCCTAAAAACTAGGCCTAGCTGGCCATAAAAAATGACGGCGTTGAATTCTTTGTCCACAGCGGCGAATTTGCCTCCACAGTGGCAGATCGTCTTACTCAACGAGGCGTTCTATTTTTTTCCCTATGTTATTAACGAAAAGTTAATCTCTGGGAATGGGGCTGTGACCTAACCTCGTTCATCAAAATGACTACGTTGATTTTGCCCCCTAACGCGGGTGATGGTCTTACGCCACACGAGGCATTATAGTTATTATATTGGTATTGTCTGGCTATTTCCAAGTAAGACGATCAATAGCGATCTGAGATGATTTACTCGGCTTACAGCCGGAACCACAACGTTGTGCTCAGGCGGCAAGAGACGAAGGACGAAAAGACAAGAAGACAAAAGAAAGAAGCGCCCGATCGGACGGTCCCCTCCATGGCCATTGGCACCGGCAAAGGTGAGAAAAAGTCGGTCACCTCGATCGGCGGCCCACCTCGCGGGACAGAAAAAGTAATTTAGAAAATCTACCTAACGTTACAAAATTATTCTCGTCAGCAGGAACTGCGGCAAGCTGCAACATCTCCTGCGGAAAAGGCACAAGGGACCCTTGGGTGCGTGATGATCAAATATATTGTGGCAGGGAAAACGCGTGCCGGAATATACCCCAGAGGGTTGTGCGCACGAATGCATAGTATGGACAAGGCAAGGGGCAACTAAGAGCATGCCAGGATGGAAGGAGTAACTGAGACACAGGACAAGCGAAGAACCTAGTACAGGTCAAAGGAGTGCAGTATGGAGGACCAAAAATGGCGTGTGCCGAAAAGGGGTGCGCGGACGCGGAGCAAGCGATCATTATGCATATTATGAGGGTATTTCCGCCGCATCAATTACGAAAAACATATCACAGCGATCCAATTTTGTATAACGTAGTTTAGTACAATTTTGGTCTGGTGCACCATGTCTGGCAGGAAACAAGGGGCAAGCATCTCTAACCCTACACAGCTCGGTCGAACGAATCGCTCAGCCCTGCGGCGCAGGGAAAGAGACGAAAAACGAAAAGGCAAGACAGAAGAAAGCGAACACTCGTACGGAGGGACCCTTCCGTGGCATCCCACACGGGAGCAGTAGGAGTCCCGTGGGATGGGTCGCTTACCACCATTCGGCGGCCCAATTCGCGCGAACAGATCGAGAAATATAGAGAACCTAAGTACTGTACTCTACAAAACTAACCTGAGCAGGAACTGCTGCCAGCTGCTATATCCCCTGCGGAGAAGACACTCCGGCCAGCCCGTGGGTTCGTGAGGCCCATTATATTGTGGCACGGAAAGGGCCCGCCAGAATATGCCTCTGAGGGCGAGCAAGCGATCAACACTAGCAGCTACACGGAGAGTAGCGCCGGGGTACAGACGCGGTCCCTACTCACCAGCGTGTTGTTGAGCTGTATGAAGGTGGCCCGCAGCTGGACTGCATCGTCCCTGATGTGGAGCGCGTGTGGGGAGCGCAAG
>LQNS02276867.1:140653-162243 GCA_001587735.2 Parhyale hawaiensis
GTTACCTTTGCCAGCAGCTCCTCCATCTGATACTGTAGCTTGGCCCGCCTGGCGACCTGGATAAGTGCAGGCGCGTAGGTGAGGAGATGGTGAGTGTAGTTCAGCGTGAGGGTGGCAGGGAGAAAAGATCCTACCACCTCCTCCATCTCCTGCCAGTGGCGGGGGCGCAGCTGAGGAGCAGTGAGGGCCACCAACAGCGGCAGCTGGTGAAAAGAAAATAACCTGAGTCGGCGGTAATGGCTGCCACTCTCTGATGCAGCAAAACAATCAAACGCTTATAGCGAAACGCTGCCCTCATGTAGTAAAGTCAACCTGACCCGCACACTCCAGCTTGAAAGTCCACATCCACAAGTTTGTTTGCACAGAGAGGTGCCCGTTAAGCCAAGAGCAATGCATGACTGCAGTCAACCAAAGATCGTCAAAGCTATGGCATTAAAGAGGGTCTCAAACGACAACTGCGAGACTCGGACGGCTCACTTTGCTCACTGGTCAGTGCCCTCGCGGGGATGTTTAAATGTGTAGACTAGTGACTCCGCAACCCTGGCCAAGAAGTAGAGCTCAGACCCACGGGACACCAAAAGCAGTGGTCTACCACCATACCGCGGTGAGTACAACGGCACCAGTGTACCCAATTATGAACAGTGGCTCATAATGAGTTAGGCATATATTTCATGCGAGAAATAGAGCTGAAAATTGAATAATTAGATAACAATAATAAGTGGCTAGTCATACGAGCTTCTCTAAGTTTTAGAAATTTGTGATTAACAACCAAATCTATAGAGCGCAGTATCGGCCTACTACCATCTACATTAATCATCAGTTGTGGCGGAAAAAGCAGAATCTGAAACTGGTCAAACTGGCCCGTTTGAGCGTTACAAAATTAAAGCAAAAAAAAAAAACCTACGAATTTTATCACATATCTTACGACTGGACTCATTCCACAGTAGCATTATCATGCACAGGGATCCATCAGTGGGTACATTCGCAGGATATACGTCGGCGATATAGCTACATATAGTGTCAACCTTTTCCTCGAACTTGCTGAGCAGCATATCGAGATGTTGCAGCACTGAGGATCCGTCACACGTCCCCTGCAGCCGCTCGACCCTGGCGCGGTACTGCCGGGCGACCCGCAGCACCTCACGGGATGACAGCCGCCGCACCTCCGTCTGCCACAGGTCAGTATTATTGAGTAGTAACAGTTTTAGCCTCTACGGTCCATGCAAACAGACCTTCAGTTGGAGCGTGCCAGAGAGATGTACGAAGATGAGATAATTGTATTATCAATGGCTATCGTAAGAATTCAAGGCCTCCATTCTAACCACAATGGCGATCAAATAAGTATTAGATATTACAAGAAAAATTAATCCTCCCTAAATAAGTATTAAGCTCTTCGAAGACGGGGAAAAGAAGGGACATATAGTGAGTCGTAGAAAAAGGGGGAACCCATGCACGAAGATGGTCCCACACAGGATCAACGGGCATGGGAATAGCAAGTCGAGAAAGAAGAGGAAGAACAGACAACAGTAAGATCAGCAAGAGTATGAAAGTAGAAGGAAGCAAAGTGGGCACGAAAGACAGACGTCCCGAAGACTAAACTAATGGCTAAGGTAACCTGCACAAACCTCCTGGGGGCGCCACTCTCCATAACAAAGGATGGGCGGGCGATGAAATAGATAAAACAAAAATATAGTACGTAGGACGTGCGAAAAGTTTTGGCAACAAGGTAAAAAAATAGAAATGAAAGATACTTATTCAACGAGCCTTCCTCTCCAGCACACTTTCCTCCACGACTTACGCCCTAGTAAAGCCCTGTCATCTACTCGGCAAAGCATTCGGAGTACTCACTAACAAGGTCCTTTTTCTTTTAAGAATTGATTCCAGCAAGTCTTCCGGACAAGATTACGCCAATTTAAGGGAAAAGTAAGCGGCAGCTCATCAACTATCCACAATACAATCCTGGACTTCGCACCAAGGGACTTTTTTATTAGTATATTGGTAGGTATTGTCCAGCTATTTTCGAATCTAAGACAATCAATGGCGATCTAAGATTATTATTTATTATCTTCACGGTTTTCCCGCCTTATTCGATACAAGGACGATACAACAGCGATCTATTCATTCGCCATTGATGGCGTTAGTATTCAAGGAATAATCAAAGTATTAAATATAGAATTGTAAGGTTAAACAGTGTCTTTCGATAATGTGGCAGAGTCGGTTGGTTTTTATGATTGGACTGAGGTTTCAGTCATTCAAAGATAGTATTGTAAGTCTATGTTGGAGATGAAAGAATATAAAGAGCCTCAGAAGGCCGTCTGGTTATAAGAGAAGAAGTCCTTGATATTGTCAGCATGAGCGCCGAAGTACTGTCGGCATCAAATTGAGGGCAAGCTACTAGAATGCGTTTGATAGTAAGGGAAACATTACAATGTTGGCTATCTGGTTGGGAATCGTTGCTCATCAGATATGCTTCAAGTAAGTGGGAATGACCCGCGCACAGTCTCGCCAAACAGACTTCCCATCGTCTGTTGGTACTTTGGGCACTATGAGAAGTAAATATCGATTGTTGTATTTCTTGGAGTTCATCGTCTAGATCCTTGGTAGTCCATTCCGTCTCCCAAGCCTCTCGGACTAGTTTCTTGTAGTACCATTTGTAGTCACTACGTAAGATTAGTGTGGCGTTTAGGCGCTCGTTGAGAGCAGTTTTTGCAGCTTGGTCAGCTAGTTCGTTTCCTGTGACTCCACAGTGACTGGAAACCCAGCAGAAAGAAAATTTCTCGGGGCTAGTTGCGATCAGTCTTCAGATTTGCATACAACAAGTGCATGAGTTGAATTATACTGAGTGATGCTCTGTACTGCACTCTGAGAGTCAGTTGCTATTAGCGATCTAAGATGATTTACTCGGTTTACAGCCGGAACCACAACGTTGTGCTCAGCCGGCAAGAGATGAAGGACGAAAAGAGAAGAAGACAGAAGAAAGAAGCGCCCGAGCGGACGGCTGCCTCCGTGCCATCGGCACCAGCGAAGGTAAGAGCCCCGCAGAAAAAGTCGGTCACCTCAATCGGCGGCCCACCTCGCGGGACAGAAAAGGAAATTAGCGAGACTACAGAACTTTACAAAACTAACCTCGTCAGCAGGAACAGAGGCCAGCTGCAACATCTCCTGCGGAAAAGGCACTAAGAGACCCTTGGGTGCGTGATACCAAAGTTTATTGTGACAGAGAAAGGGCCCGCCAGTATACAACCCTGAGTGCTCGAAGTGACTTTTGGCTTTTCCGTAATTGGCAGAATACTTTACCGGAATCTGTGAGAATTAATTTACATCTGAAAAGTATACCAGCTTGTGAGTATTCTGAATGCTTTTTCAAGTGGATCAAACTGCTTTAGAAATGTGTAGACCTTAGACGAGAGTTTGATGAAGGAGTGTCAGGCTCAATAGAACCTTTCGCCAATGTTTTTGTGCAACCCCATTGCCAAAACTTTTTGAATTCTACGTACCATAGCGACAAAAAATGACTGAGAATCGTGAAATTTTGTTCCCGCTAAAATATTATAGCTACATATTAGTTATGCTTTTGATAAGCTTTGATTGGCAAGAAAAATACACAGTGAAAATTCAAATAAGTTGTATGAACGAAAACGAATGAAAGAAAGGAAATAAGAAATACATGTAATATTTAATATAACGTCCCTACTTCTTCAAGCTGCCGAAACACGATGCTTCTGCAGCAAGGACTGGTGCTACTGTGAGTCCATGGAGCTGTTCTTTCGTAATAATCGTTACATCAGTTTCTTTGGATGAAAAGCACCCAGACATGAACTGTATCCGGATCCTTCACCGAAGATATAACTTGGGCTTTTAGATACCTTTCTCCGTCTGTCCTTCGATCACGATAACTTTTTGATCCTCAAAATGAGTGGAATAACGCCTTAAGAAAAAATGCCAATTTATTTCAGCTTCAGCAGCAATCGATTTCCTATATTTTTCGACAGAAATGAAGTCTTTCACAGTCTTTTACGAGGAGTCCTTGGCAAAAGTCTCTGCCTCGCGGTGGGAGATGCTGCAGTTACTCATGCGTTTTTGCCATTCACATAAAAAATCTCGACTTCGAATAAATTGCAGGCAGAGAAAAAGAATTCTCGACAAAAGAGAAGCTAATCAGATGCACAGATAGACAATAGTTACAGATACGTAGATTCTATGCACGGCGGGCTTTCCACACAGGTCCAACGTGCATGAGTTCAGCAAGCCGAGAAAGCAGAACAAACCAAAGCACCAATAGCATGAACAAAGATAAAAGCAAAGGGGGTACAAAAGAAAGATGCCACGATGGTCTCGCAACGTTAAGGTAATAGGTTTCTATATATGAGGAAAACATATCGTATAAGAAAATCAAGTCCAGCAAACGAGTTCTCCAGGAAATTCGCTAGTTTACGGACAGAAAATCAGCAAAATAGACAGTAAAAAATAGAAAAAAATACAGTATAACGGTCAATATCATTGTTATAATTATATCGTGGGTTTTTTCGCCGTATTAGATACAAAGACTAGGCCTATATAACAGTGATCCAATTTTGCATGATATACTTTACAAGTTTAGTCGAACTCAAATGAGTTCTATAAGTACAATCTTGGCCAGGTGCACCATGTCTGGCAGGAAATAAGGCGCGAGTATCTCCAACTCCACACGGCTCGGTCGAACGAAATCGCTCAGATGTGCGGCGCAGAGAAGGAGACGAAAAACGAAAAGAGAAGAAGAAAGCGAACACCCGTGCGGGGGGTCCCTTCCGAGGCCCCCACACGAAAGCAGATAGGAGTCCCATGGAATGGGTCGCTTACCACCATTCGGCCCAACAGAAAGGAAATACAGAGAACCTACCTAACTCTACAAAACTAACATTCTCAGCAGGAACTGCGGCCAGATGCTACATCCCCTGCGGAGAAAGCACTCGGGACCCTTGGGTGCGTGATGCCCAAACATATTGAAACATATTGTGACAGGGAAAGGGCATGCTACAATATGCCCCTGAGGGCTCAATATCATTATGAAAATTTATCTGTGGCTGGGTGAAAGAGATCAAATTTTTGAATTTTAGTATGGAGGTACTGTATACGTACGTATGGAGCCTACGTGTAAGTTACGTATAGATGTGTTATCTTCTAGTTGGCTACATCGCACTAGTGCATCTCACCTTAAGCCACACGGTGCTCTGGGTCTCCCATTGGTCCAGGCAGCGCCATAGCTGGGTCTTGCTAGCGATCACCTCCTCCACCTCAGCAAGCTTACTGAACGAGCTCACCTCCAGCTGCAGTGATAATAGAAGTCAGGCATCGGTGGTTGCTTCGCGCTATATGTGTCAGAACAATTCACGCAGTGGTGTTAGGGACTGGAACTGTTAATAATAACGTCCACCATATCCATATGAGAACACGTCCGATTGATAATAAATACTAATCCCCATGGCATAACATCATACTTAGAGGCTGCATGAAAAGATAAAAGTAACGCAAAAAATTATCTTTTTTGGCAATCGGGCAGTGGAATCTAGCGAAAGAGAATAAAACTAGTCACGTCCAGCACGATAGTAACAATTAAAATCCCTAAGGTCAGTCTTCACTCGAATTCGGCACGACGTTCACTTCTTTCGCCCATAAGAGCTCACCCTGAAGTCGCGCTGCCTCTGTGCCACAGTCTCCGTCTGGGAGCGGATAGCAAGGGCGCGGCTCTCAGCAGCCTCCAGCATACGCAGCGTCTCCTGCCGGTCGCTGGTGATGCGCAAGTACTTCAGCGCCTGCCAAATCAAATGTCTCTGCTTACTCGTTGCTTCTGCAAGTTGAAGTCGTACTAGAGGTTTAATTCTTTTAATTTATACGTGAAATTTAGGTATCAATTATTTTGCCCCACCGGTCTGTGCTTAGATATATGGCTAAATCTATTGAATCTGAGCGTTAGTTAACTATTCTGCAACATTAGTTTGTTTACTGGAAATGTAAGTAACCTTTAAGTTACAGTAACCATCTCAAATGCCGACTCAAAGACGATTTTAATTTCTGCATGTTGCACGACGGTAACTGATGATCATAATACGATTGCAGTACAGTATCCTAGCATAGATTAATGTAAGAAGGAAGAAGTATCAGAAGTGATTGGATTACAATATACACTGATTAGTATGCTCCGGGAACACGGTAACTGATTAGTCAGACGCATCATTTTCGAATTTGGACCGTGGACATAAGCGACTCCCTGCAGTTGCCGCCCTGCGCCAACCAAAGCTGCTGAATGAAGATTGTCCCTGCAGAGCATGCTACATTGGGAGCTCAACCCAACACGTTATTTCGGTAGTGCAGTGATTGCACAACAATGTTGTTGTAAACTGCCGTGAAGTGCCTCTACCGAAAACACAAGGCCAGCAATATCGTATCTTTCATACTTTCACACGTAACCGTATGATCAGATTGGGAAGCTAACGAAAATGAACTTAGACTTGGCGACTATCATTGCCCTCTTGCGTGTAACCAGTCATTGAAACGGCACCTAAACTAAGGTGCGGACAAATCAGTAGAGACATATGGTTATACTTGTAGAATTGATAAGCTATGAAGGTTAGCACAATTACGATATATAGAGTATATCTTGAGATTAAAAACCTGCAGTAGCAACTTTGTATAAAGCTTCCAACACATACATTGTCTTAGTAAAAGGACAGTTATCAAAGAATAGGGGAGGCCGGGCTGGATTGTCACTTCTGTGACAGAGGTGGTACACCTTTGGAGATAAAGAGTAGGCCGAAACATGGAGTACGAGTTCAATATATGGAGGACGAATGACGGGCTGGAAAGGTCCATGTCATGAAACGAGTTTCCGAAGTATGAGTGGTTGTGTGAAGGTCTCGGGGGTGAGGACCTAGTTTTCAGGGTTAGGGTCGAACCTCTGGGTGAATGCGTATAGTATACCTATTGCTGGAATAAGTCCAGAAGTCGTGAATGCCAAATACTGTAGTTGATTTGGGGTAAAGATTAAGTGTGAGGCATTACACGTTGGATTACGTAATATTGAACAATACCGTAATGAAACTTGATTATCTAAATGACATTGGAATTAGGTGCGCAAGAGCAAGTGGTGTACAAGGGATCGAAGACTAAGTTGGTGACACTCTTGTTTGGGCATGATGGAGAGTGGTTCTAGCATTAGTAAATTAGTTTACTAGCGCAGCCATTCTACGCCGCATCGCATCGAAATTCAAATACCTAATTTCAGTATTTCTGTCGGAAAGAAAGTATGAAGTTGACAGTGGCCTAACTCACCTGAGTTCAGTGTCGTCAATTATGGTCAGTGCGCTACTACCATTCGGGAGACAAGGCTCAAAGCTTCTCAAAGAAACGAAAAACAAACAAGCGTAGAATACAGAAGGAAGAGATGGGTTGACTGAGTAAGTGAAGAGTATCTGGCAAAAGTGTGGGGCACGTGTGAAGCAGCTACTGAACGATGATCGAACGCGTATAGCCGATGCCTCCTAGCTAATCCAATGTAGGTGGCGTTGGTATGTTACCTAATCATTGGGCTTCATCAGCGGAGTACATGAACGTTGTACAACCGCTGAAATATTCGGATGTCAGGGTTCTCTGGGGGCAGACAGTCCTATATAGCTCTCGCAGCCGTCCGGGTCAAGTGAATCGGCCTCCTATGACGGGCCGGGGCAATAATGATGCCTCTGCGGATGCGGACGGTCCCGGTATTACTCGCGGGCGGTCCGGTTTGTGCTAAGCGGCCTGTAGCGGCCAGCTGCTTTGGCTAGCGTGGGGAGCCTCTTCACGCGCCAGACTATGGCAGATCCTGGAAAGACCGAGGGCGCAACCGTCGCCGTGTGGTTCCGCTAAGGCTTCAGCGGAGGGATCCTAGGAAGACCTGTGAGTGCTCTCTTCGCCGTTTTTAGTCCTCTAACGCTAACTAGTGCTTGTTCCTGGTCATGGGCTAGACTGCGAAAATGGGCTTACTGACAGGTTACCCACTCAGGCGAAACCTATCCTTCGAGAAAAACGTCACAAGAAGTTTGAGCACAAACAGAGTCATTTGTTAGTTTTATCTCAGACTGTATTTGCAAAATCGGATGTTCTTCCGGTTCAAACATTCAAGAACAAATAATCAAGTTCCAAAATAATTACTTAATTCTAAACACTGCAGTAGATTTGCACATATACAGATATAAATTTCATACAATACTATTAAAGTTACACATACAAATATTGGTCTCTATCGTATACAGTGGACAGCACTAGAGAACAAACATGAACGTGAAATACGGTATAGCCATACAGCGGTGACTCAACTAAGTTACAAGCCCCCGCAGCGCGACAGGAGACTCAGTACACCCGGCAGCTAGAAGACTTGATGAGTGCCCTTAGCTAGTGGTGGTACTGAGTGGCGTTGAAGGGTGACTATGCTATTTTCAGTGAGCGGATTCCATGTATTTCCTGACATCAGAGAAGAGAAATTTTTATGTGTAGATTGTACTATAGAGCAATGAAATATATTGTGGGTTTTCCTGCCGTATTACAAACGAAGACTATGTAACAGCGATCCAATTTTGTATGATTTAGTTTAGTAGTTAAGTCGAATTGAAATGAGATCTATTAGAACAATCTTGGCCAGGCGCACCATGTCTGGCAGGAAATAAGGCGCGAGCGTTTCTAACTCCACACGGCTCTATCGAACGCAATCGTGCAGTCGTGCAGCGCAGAGAAGGAGACGAAAAACGAAATGAGAAGAAGACAGAAAAAAGCGAACACTCGTGCGGGGGGTCTCTTCCGTGACCCCCCACACGGGAGCAGATACAAGTCCCACGGGATGGGTTGCTTACCTCCATTAGGCGGCCCACCTCGCGGAAAAGAGGGGGAAATATAGAGAACCTACCTAACTCTACAAAACTAACCTTCTTAGCAGGAACTGCGGCCAGATGCTACATCCCCTGCGGAGAAGGCACTCGGGACCCTTGGGTGCGTGATGCCCAAACATATTATGGCAGGGAAAGGGCGAGCAATGAAATAAGTAATAATATGACTCCAGCAAGAAAATGGCTTGAATTTTTTCCGCTACCGAGTCTTCATGTTTTGCTGCACAACCGTGAGATGTGATACCCTGTGACAGCATCAGCCTGTTATCGAAATATAAACAAACTTGACCACTACGACAGCGCCCCGAGCTCACCTCCACCTGCTCGTGCAGTTTATCCGTCTCCTTGTCGATCTCGACCACCTCTGTAGCCAGCAGGTTCTTGAGCTTGCCTATGGTGGAGGGCCGCTCCATGACGCTGCGTCGCACACACTTCCGCAGTCGCTTCAGGTTCTTGCACAGAACTTCATACTTGTTCTCCACCTGCAGCAGCAGTAGCAGCTATGTCACTTCGAGTATTCCAACCAGAGACATTTACAAGAATAAAATCGTAATAACACACAAGCACCCGCACACAGTGCCTCAACTCTAGAACTGAGCCGAAGTAGAGCTTTGAACAGAATGCAATATTATCTACGACATGGTAAGGCTAACATTTCCTCGACATATAGTGAGACATAAGTACTCAGTAGAATGGAAAGCCAAGCTTTCAATGACAACGGGTAAAGTCAACTTGATCGCATTAACCAGAAGAGCCGCACGCACTGGTTTGTGCTGCAAATATATAGAGGCCCACTGGGTCCAAGAGAAGTGTACGGCTGCGGTCGACCACAGATCGTCAAGAACTAAAGTGCCATCGACGGGAGGTTCTTAAGTAACGACCTGTGCCCCCTGCCCTTCACATTTCCAGGAAAAGTAAGTGCATCACGGCAGCTGAGCATACTTATCAACTGCTGAATCAGCGCATCAAGCGCCACTAAGCTCGCCTGCCAGGGTTGGCACTCGAACCTGCAATGTCCAGCACCATGAGTTCAGCACACTAAGCTGCTTCTGCTACCGTGGGTATGCGGCCTTAGCTAGGTGTGACGGTAATAGGAAGAGCTGCGCTAGTGCAGGGTAAGGTCATAAGTGCACTTGCAATAACGGAAGGCAGGCAGGTGACACGTCAGTAGACAACACACTAGACACGACGCAGTATTCCAGTAAATGAAAAGAGGTATAGCGAAACATGCTAAGATAAGTAAAAGGGGATGACAAGCGTGGAACACAGGGCAAGCGAACAACAAGTCATAAAAGATAAGCAATTAGTGTGAGAATACGGTGTTCAAGCCCTCCTAGATAATATGATACCTTACTCTACAGCCTTCTCTCTTCCACCCCAACTAACTAGACATTTAAAAGTTCCTCATATCTAAAGCAAGAAATCGCGCTTACATGACAGTTTTTCTAATGAAATTTTTTTCCTTCTTTTCTTCTTTGTTTCTCAGTCATCGAAATGATACTGACAATGGCAGGAGCTGATGGAGGGTCGGGACGCATGAGTCTGAACCCTGGACATTCCGGGTGATGGTAAGTGATGGCGATCGTGTACGCGCGATGCCGGTGCGTGTGCGCAGTGCCATGACAGTTTTGAGGCTTTTGATACTTGGACACTTTATATGCTGCAAGCACGGCGAGAGGATTGCGCTGCTCTCTAAGCAAGCAATATGGTTGCAGACTCGCCTATCGGACAGAGAGTCGTACGAACAGTTGAAAATAGTGCCGAGTTTTCTGATGGATGGGACTTTCAGTGGCCAGACGCTAATGGTCAGCCTAAAGGAAAAGTCACGCTAATGAGGGGTCGCATTATTAAGCGTAGAAGAAACTTGGCCGAAAACATTAAATTAAACTTACCTAATGCTAAAATCCACTAATTAAATATTTATTTTATAACATTCTATCATACAAAATTGTTTTTGAATATGATCATTTTCAAATATAAGTTGAAATTTAAATGTGTTTATCATTAAAACCTGTTAATGCTCTCGTGGGACTTATGACAAAAAAGTGGTAAACACCTTCCCTGTTATATAGTTATGTGTTCCATATTACTGAGTTCTGTTGTTATAGCGTACAACCTCTTCCCACAGAAATTGCGCTTATTGGGCTATCAATAAAATATAAAGGTTACTGTTTTTTGGTGCTTTAGGCGGTAAAATCTATGAATCGCTACCAAGAGTAAATGCTAACTCACGTACGATGGCAAAACTGTAATGCTATTCATACAGTGTAGTGTTTCTATCATGCATTGTGACTTTTGGCGTTGACTGTAGGTACCTAGTATTTAGTTTACCCTAAATAATTTTATTGCGTAACTATATACTATACAAGTATACATGGCATATAATAAATGAGTTCTTCTGAATCTTTGAGTATCATAGTTTTTAAAATTAAATTTCCAATATGGTCTTAAACTTATGTAGTTCTACTCGTTCCCCGCATTCCCGAGGGCGGCACATTAGTCGCCAAGATTTTGGCGAGAAGTGCCACACTATGAAATGAGGCTCGTTCCCATGAAAAGTAACCTTTAATTGTTTATTCTTCTATTACTGAAAATCTCAAATAAAAGAGTATTGATGACATTTCTACAAAACAAACCCCGATACCTAGTAAACCACATATGCAAAAGCATCACGTTAATTTAATAACAATTTCTGTAAGGTATAACAGTCATTGCAGAGTATTATTATATGTATAGTCTACATGCTCTGTTGCCATAACGTAAAGTATGATTATAAGCATCTGGTCACTGAAAATCCCATCTATCCACAAGAAAACTCAGCACTATTTACAATTGTTCGTAGGACTCTCTGTTGCGCAACATATAAGCTGCACGGCACTTGTTGGCACACACGCACCGCGCGTATACGACCACCATCACTTACATCACCCAGAATGTCCAGGGTTCAGACTCATGCGGTCGGGACGTCAGTTCCGGTGTCTCTGGGAATGGGCCTATTAGTCCGTCTACTACCGACTATCTAATCTAAACTACGGTATTTCAGGAGAGAAAAGAAGGGACACGCAGTACATCAAAAGGAACGTGGAGCCACTGCACGAGGGTGTCCCAACACTGGGTCGGAGCCTTGAAGTAATTAAAGGAGGAGGGAACATAACGGAAACGAAGTGTAGCCACTGCATGCCTGTCCAGCAAGCTGTCACAGCTCCAGCCAGTTGGCGGTTGGGACATCCATGTTTGTGCGTGCGTGATTGCGTGGGTGGGGCCAATGGCCAGTTTTTTACTGACATTGATCGATTGTGTTATCGCGTGTCCGCTGGCGAGATGCCTGCAGCTTGCAGCGTTTACGGATGTTCGGAGAGGTTCAGCAAAGGAAGTGGCATTACCTTTCACCAGTAAGTGTTTGTTATCTACGCTATCATTTGTGGATTTTATCTTTTTATCTAGAAATAAAATTAAAAATAAATTAATAAGCAAAATAGATATGGAGAGATGCATTTGTTAATTAAAATGTACTCTGTTCGATTGAAAATAAATTATTTTAGCCTACCTTTCTTCGGCAACGTCAGTTAAAAATTGTTGAATGAAAAACCTAATATTTTCATATATTTATAAACTAATCTGTAACAGCATAACACTATTGCTCTCCTACTGTTGTATACGCATTTGATTTCAATGCTATTTGTACGGGATTTGTTGGCTGGTGTCATGCATGTTTGTCAGTTATTTTCACGAAAATGGGTCGGCTGAAGGTGGTTTTATACTGTATAAGCATCACTAATGCATAATTTGTATTGACGTCATTTAAATAATCTTATGCACCATTATTTCTTAATTCCGCATTAATTACATTTACGGATGGTGCTATGTGTGCTATATGTATTATGTTGTGCAAAATGAGAAACACGCATCGCCGTCATGCACGATATTGAACTTTTAGTTCGCCTTTAGAAGAAATTCCAGTACTAACGTGCACAAACATTAACACCAACAGCAAGCAACTTCATCGGCATTATGTTCAGATATTAAATCGCTCATGCTCTAAATAAATTGGCATTATAAGTATAGATGCAGAAGCAGACTCTGAAAGCCCCGATAACTTGGATATAGAAGACGTGGCTAAAGTGTGCTTAAAAGCTGAAATTATCTATGGTATAAATACCACAACCGCAACTGAACAAACTAAACTACTTGAAGTATTTAACAAACGAAAACGAAGTCTTATCTGAATGTCTAGGACAGGAAATCCTTAATACACCTCAAATTACTGCGTAAACGATCCTAAATTGACCAACCTTCGACTATTATTAGTGAAATCAATAGGTCAAAATATTTAGAAATAAGATATCATTATACCACCAAAGATTATACAGACACTTTAAATCATAAGCATAAAAGGAGTCGTCAGCGGCCAACAAACTAACACGTTTTAGTGGCTTGTAGTTACTAAAAGAGGTCACTTATAACCACTTACAGTGGTCACAAGCAAGAAGCGTGAACTCTCGTTGACTGATGCAGTGTACGCTAACACTATGTGCGTGTAACACGGGGGCAAGCACAGCTGTGCTGGTATACACGCACCGTCATGACTGCGCGCAACGACTGGCTGAAGATGGCTGCGGCAGGCGGCAGCTTCGGTGAACATTGCTGTTTATTTCAACCTTGTAATTTGATTCTGCGTCCAAAGTTTTCTCTTTTTTTCTTCTTATTAGTAGCCTGAAGGTTTGAACTTTATGTCATTCAATTTAGAAAGCAAATCTGCCACCGGTTCCTTTTCTGGAGAAGTAAATGTGAATTACTTCCTATGGTATACGTTATTTTTATGCCTCGGTAGCTGCCTGCCTCGGTAGCGTAGTGGCTACACTTATGAGTGAAGGGCTGGTCTGTAGCGCTCCCTCCTCCTCGGTAATTACTTCAAGGTCGGAGCACATAATGTAAACGAGAAGAAGAGGAAGAGCGGAACGGAACAAGATTATTATTTGCATTAATATCAAGTAAAGTGAGCACATAAGATAGACGTCCTAAAAGCCAAACGGAGGCTGAGGTAATCCATTTAGCGATGCTCAGTTGATCTTTAAAGACAAAAGATACTGACAGATATTGCTAACATGACGGCTCTCATAAACGCGGTTGTATTCAATCAAAGACAGGAGTAAAGAAACTAGGCAAGTGCGGCGCAGCAGTGGAACTGCAACAGAAGCTGTACGAGACCTCAGTAATGCGTGAATACCGATGGAACACGCCATATAAATGAGGTGCAGCCGTTGACATTTCAGCAGCTCAGGAACAGTACTGGATGTAATACATAGGTATTGTTTAACAGATCCAGATCAGTACTTGAGCGCAGTACACGGGTGTTGATCAGATGGTCGTGCTTCTACCAAGATATTGGCGGCTAGGCTCCGCGTGTAACGTGGCGGTGTTGCGCAACAGTCGAAAGCGCAGGCAAACAAACCGAGGACCGACCCAGCAGTAATGACGTTTGCCACCACAAAGCAGACCTCGAGTCACGGTGACCTCACCACAACAGCCGTAGCAGCCACGCACGGTAGTTACCCAGTCACCCAAAGAGTATGACGCATACGTGCGCAATTTTTTGACCATCGTAGAAGGCAGTTAACTAGAGAAACAGCGTTAACTCTTTAGTAAGCTGCTAGAGTGCGCCATTCTAGGGACAGCATTGCCAAATTGACCCTATATAATTATCAATTAGCTATGTGGAACTTTGGTGTTCACAAATATTTGTTGTCTTGTTTTTTTGTGCGGTGATGTAGGACAGCCTTTTCTGGTAATTAGTATTGTAACTATCCCTTTTGTACTGATTTTTATTGTATGGGCAGGGGTGGGTGGAGTTAGCTTCCACAGGCATGGCAAGACTATTACTATTATTGCACTGCGATTTTTCACCAACAGTGTAGTGAAATCACCCCGTTTTACAGTGAGAAGTCCATCGCGCGGTTTTCCGTTAATAACTTCAATACAAAAAAAACGTAGCTTTCCACAAATTAACATGAATGTACCTTGAAACATCATATATAAGTTTGAAAAGTTTCAATTTCCTAGCCTTAGCCGTTTTTTAGTAATTTTAAAGTATGCGGAAAATGTGACGAATCACCCCGGTCGACGCTACTCAATGAAGGGCATCAAGGATTGTGGAGAAATTCAGATCACGAGGACAAGCGTATGCAATGTGCGCCGAACAAAGACAGTGACTGTTGACTCTCGAGAATCTTCGGACGAGGTCCAGGTGACTGTACTCACATCACCTCACGTGTTTAGATTCACGATGCTGGTTGTCTTCCGTTGGGCGGCAGGTCGCGCCTAATAGAAGGGCCACCAGAGAATTATCTCCACAGTGCACGTAACCGTCAATCGCTAGTGTACCTGGCATTCTTTATGAACAAATCTTAAAATTTTTTATATATTTTAGCTTTCATTCTAGTAACATTTTGAATGTGCCGAGACACTTTGTGAAACAGTTTTCCTCCCCCACACGAAGACGCTATTAAAATACTTCGTTACCACCACCAACACGACTGCATGGCATACGCACCTATCCCACAAGTCCTGTCAGTACGTTCCGTGCGAGTCAATAAGAGGAGCAGATGACGTGTACAAGTTAGGAACTAAACTAAGGAGAAGACGGAATTATTAAGTTTTATACAAATTCAACAAATGCGCTACAAGCACCATGTTCACAGACAACAAACGCACCTCAGGCCTTAGAGTGACCCCGTACCGCTGGATGGTAAGGAACGCTCGTCGAATCATCATTTCTTCTGCCTCGATATCGCTCATCTGAAATGATTGGACTCACGTGACAAATATCCACCCAGGTCGCTTAAGTGAACTTTAAGGGAGAAGAAAGAAAAGAAATGCAGCGCGACAAAGCAATATGAAGTGCAAACACAAGGAGGACCATAAGGAACATACACTGAAAAAATAGAACACGCAAGAAATATTAGGGAGAACGAAAACAATTAGGTCTCATAAGTCATAAGTCAAAAGACACACTGGGCATGTCAAGAAAGATGCGCTGAATATGAAACGAGAAAACTGAAGCCCAGGCTTCGGCTCCGACCAGGGAATGCACCCTCTGGTCAGGTAAATATATACTCTACTAATGTTGTTTACGAGCGCCACTTCCCTTTAAGCACAAAGGGCAGCTTGACTCACTCACGATTCAACTTCTGTCGCTGACGCTCCACTTCAATACTGAACATACGTACTATGCAGTATTTATGCTGCGCTCGATACAACCTCAAAACGGCTATTGGTCTCTTTAACCACCATATTAATTATAGCCAATACACCTAGACCGACCTGTTGCTTAGCTAAGTAAGTGCAAGCAATACTAAAACTAGGCAGAACCCGTTTCATTTTAGACAACAGTATCTATAGATGGCAGGGAAGTGGCCCTCACACTTCATCCATGCTACAGAGGTTTGATGTATTAGTCATTCAGAGTCACAACTGAAGCTAAATTTCGTAAGAATCTTTTAAATTAGGCCAAGTGCATTCTGACGGATCAGTATGTCAGCTTACAGCAGTGATTTTCACACAAATTTAAAGTTACCTTTAGTCGCAACATAACCATGAAAATGGTGTATAATTATAACATTGATTGTATGATAATTACTGCATTTGTCGTTCCTAACCTGGTGACTGGACATAGGAGCACATGACAAATGCGCACAATGACAAAAGCGCACACGACAAATGGCCACAATGACAAAAGCGCACACGACAAATGCGCACAATGACAAAAGCGCACAGGACAAAAGCGCACAGGACAAAAGCGCACAGACTTAGGCGCACATTGACAAAACCGCGCACAAGCAAATACACACATTGACGTATTCGCACTTTCTATTTATTTCGTTCTACTGCTTCCTAGATGGCGCTGTTCTGCGATTTGAAAGACGAGGAATACAAAGAATTGCTAGAATCTTCTCCAGATTCTAGAACTACTGTATTACCCTTCGTGAGAGGTCGTGTGGTTTGGCTGTCAGGAATTGAATAGGCGAAAAACGTACACTTTAAATATAATGTATTGAGTTGTTGATCCTGCCAATTAGCGTTTTCGATTGCAGTGTTTATCTATTTCGTCAAATTGTTACCCTCGCAAATTATCTGAATTCCAGGTTAGATGATTATTAAACAGTGTGAATGATAACAGTGCTAAATTGCCTCAGGAGCGTACAAGTTTGATATAGTTTCATCTTTTTTTGGAAAACAGTTTGAGAAATTTAAGTGTGAACTTCTATCACTACTTCGCAAGCACCGCGCTGAAATAGATTTTGGAATAATCCTTAGCAATGAGTTCACTATAACCTCGCTGTTCATGTTAAAGGTTGTTCTTTCCAAGCCTCTAATCTCAACAGTAGTAGACTTGTTTAGCTCGCTGGAAAGAGCATTCTTACTTATTGCTTCAAGCTCATCCATCTCAGTCTGCTGTTCGCATACATGCTGAATCTTGCAACGTCCCTGTAGAGCTGAATGATATGAAAGTGTTGGGGGGACTGCATCTGGCCAAGTTACACTGGGCATTTGATAGTAATTACTCATTTCTAAATAGAAACAGTTGAATATGAATGTGTTCGATTAATTGTATAGTTCCCTTATATCGTAACATGTTTTGTTTTACAGTCATTTTCGTATCGTGATTTCCTGGTAACTCATATATAGCTTTTGATTATTAGATGTTTATATTTTACACACACATATACTGGCCAGCTTAGGTTCGAGAATCAAGTTTCATTAATAAACTAGAGCTAAAGCCTAATAATAAGCTACGATTAATCGCTTATACATTTCGGAGTGGATGGTTGTAGAATGGTCAGCAGCAACGGCTAAAGACAGTGATGGACTATTGTCTAAACTTATTTTGTTTTCGTATCGTCTATTAAGTAGGTTTGTTTTTTATTTATTGTGCAGTGAGGAGGAGTTGCCCTCCTCTCCAGGCATCTTCTTTCATTTCCTGCCGGTAGACACACTAAAGCATATCCTTACCTGTGCTGGGGAGTGCTGCCAAGCGACTTCTCTAATTAAATGGATTCAGCCTGAATAAATGCAGTAAAACGTTAACTAGAGCCAATGAAAGTTATTGTAAGAAGTTTTCTGGGGGGTTACTTCTCTTGTCTCTGTTTTTGTTCTTAGAGACGACCCTTGAATATGAGACTCTATATCCGCTAACTTAGGGATTCCAATGATCGACTTCTCTCGTTGGTAAAGACCGTCTTGACCTGAATAGAGTTTGAAGCATTCTTCCAAGTCTTTGGAGAAGGAAACGTCAGTCACACACTAGTATTTATTCTTCCACACTAGTATAGAGAAACAATGTTAACGCAGTAAGAGTGAAGCCATAGTGGCAATTCTCCCGGCCCTCTTCCCTACGGCTGTCGATTCGAAAAGCCCGTTTTCCGGGATCTTCTAGGTTTATATAGTATATATATATATACCTTAGCTATTGTGGCCAACATGACCAAGTAAGTATACCTCCGCAGCTGTTAGCTAATTAAAAATTAGTTCCACCTCATAACTGCTAAATAGTTCCTATTAATTTGGCTGAGCAGCTTCTCGCCAATTGCATCTTTGCGCAGATGTTTCTTGGTCAGCTTACTTAATTTGACTAGTAAAGCTAGGCTTCGTTGTTGATTACAATCAGTGGAAAGAGCGTGTATCACGCCATTGGCCTAGCTTGGCTCTCTTCCCTGGTCCGCCTTTGCAGCTGCTACTTATATGCAATCCGCGAGAAGACAAGCGTATCGTTTCTTATTATCCGACTCCTTAGTTGGTAGCCTTCTCTATACTGTGAGCTTGCACATAATCTTGGTTCACAGTACACTAACACAAGCACTAACACAAATATACAATATACAATCTTCAGTTAGATACACAATCGGCAATCGGTGTTCTTACTATTGCTACAATTGAATAATATAGAATATTGAACTCCCTCGTATTAAAGCTCGTCGTTCAACATTCCAATAGTTATAAAAGTTGAGTAAAAGCTAGACACTACTAAAATGAATTACAGGAAATCTTGTACACGCAATCAAACGATAAAATAGAAGGTGCGCATTTGTTCGTGTGGGCATTTGTCGTGTGCGCTTCTGTCATGGAAACCTTGACCTAGTTCCCTTATCCTCGATGACAATAGCAGTGAAAGGAAAATATCAAATTAAGAACAGGGAAATGGAAATACAAAGGAAGCCGAGAGGGCAAATGTGGAGAAGTTAAGCATTTGACCACCAACATGAATTTTTCAGCTAACTACAAAAGCACAGCACAAGTGACCTGCTGCTTGACGACAGAGACTGAGCAGAGGAGAGCGACGACTTGAGCAGCCGTCACAGGGGCCACCTCCAGCGCCAGCCACTTCTCTGTTGTGTCCGCCTCCAGCCGGTCTATGCGGCGCTCCAGTCCCCTGTGTAAAGTACACAGCAGTGAGACTCGACCTTAGTTACAGAAACCTTCTTACCACTAACCGTTTATATACAACTTCCATGCGTCAGATCCACCATGAAAAAGAAAAACTGAAGAAATACATCCAAACAAAGTTGACAAAGTCTCCTCCGGATGAGTGTGACAAAAGTGGGAAAAGCAGAAGCTCAATATGATCGATACGCAAGACTGTGGCACCAGCTGTCATGGAGAAGATGATGCCGTCAAGACCTGATCAATTCCCCAGGCATGGCGCTGTTGACATCAGTGCATCGTCAGGTGTCACTCTATCCGCCGTCCACACGAGTAAGGCTTAGCTAATGAGTTTGCAAGAGCAACGCATCACGCGTCAGGTGCAAATGTTATTGCTCGGCAGTTAGGCTGAGTGCATTCGACTTCAATACCAACGCACTAAAGAGAATTCGAAACAAGTCCAATCATTCGGCGCGCGAGCACTCTTTTTCTGGCAGGAGAATGATGCCAAAAAGAACTGTAATACCGGAGACACACTATACTTAGGTACAACCGTACGAGGGGACGTTCAATATACACACCCTTCAACTGAAGAACTTCCTAGGGGGATCTCGGATTGCGACCTTTACTATTAATATAAACAACGCACCGCACGAGTTAAGTGTCCGTTCATGAGTTGAGACTGAGATTGTAAAGCGTGGTCCCGGTAGCACAGACATCAAACTCGCCATTCGCTATGTACGTTTGTGTACAGGCATCAGTGTACGTGCGGGCGACGTTCAAGTTCGTGAGCTGTGCCTGCTCGCTGTATCGCAGATTAGGTTAGGTAAGGTTAGGTAAGGTTAGGTAAAGTTAGGTAAGGTTAGGTAAAATTAGGTAAGGTTAAGTAAGGTTAGGTTAGGTAAGGCTAGGTTAGGCTAGGTAAGGTTAGGATAAGCAAGGTGAGGTTAGGCTAGGTTTGGTAGTGCTTATTGTGGTGCTCCTGGTGGTTAATGCGCGGCAAGAAAGCTTACTTGAACGCACGCACAGGGATGAGCGCACACAGAATGGCGAGATTGTAGCCAGTGCGACCCAGTATAAGGCTGCGCGCAAAAAACAAGTGTGTGAAGCGTCTCCACAAGCGGCACATGAGCAGCTCGGAGTCTCGTGGGGTTAAATTGCTCGCCACCATTGGTGCCGCAACCCAAGAAGCAGCAAAACTACACAAGGATAACTGAACTCGACAAACTAAATTGAGAAATAATTGCAAACAGCAAGGATAAGAAAATCGTAATTATGACAATGACACGGCCTATTTGAATATCACTGAGTAGCGTCCCAGAAAACGATTGTCACCAGCTGCAATGGTTGCCTGCCGTCCAAAGAGAACAGGTATTATCGTTACGCTCACACTTGAGGAAAATTAAAATACCAAGAAGGGTTAGGCCGCATTTTATGCATTGCAGAGCGTCTGCAGTGTTTAGAAACAACAACAGCGCAGGTCTCAGGCTGACCACACTACGCAGTGCTCTTGTGGGATGCGAGCTCTCTGTCATCGAGGTGTCAACGCGGCGAAGGAGCGAGCGAGTGCCGCTGCTGCTGGGATCAATCTCGCCGATAACAACGTGAGTTTTATTACATCCGCCAAGGAGGTTATGTTTTCGTCATGTTTGTCTCCCTGTCTGTCTCTTTGTTTGTCTGTCACCAAGATAACTCAAAAAGTTATGAACCGATTTGGATGAAATTTACAGGGATTGTTAGGTATGTAAGGAGGAACAGATGATTAACTTTTGGTGAAGATATGTCCATCCGTTTGTTTGTCTGGGTCATTTTTTTCGATGCCATTACTCAAAAAGTTATGAATGGATTTTGATGAAATTAACATGAGTTGTTAGGCATATAACAAAGAGTAGAAGACCAAATTTTGGTAATGGTCCGTTTGTTCGTTCGTTCGTCATTGTTTTTAATTTTGTGTTTGTTAGCACACTAACTCAAAAAAGAATAAGTGGATCTTTATGAAATTTATAGGAGTTGTTAGTAATGGTAGAAGACATAAATGATAAAATTTTGGTGCAGATCGGTTGGTTCGTTTGTGTGCCGGGCGAGCCGGAGAAATCGTGGGAATGCGAGTCATATTGCTAAAATTTTATTTGCACTATTCTTTACGAAATCTTTTACCCTCTCGTATGGCAACATTTCGAGTAGGCATTTTATGGTTGTAGACTTCGTTCCCGTACTTTGGTATTCTTTCCTCAGCTGGTCGTGTAGTTGTGCGACATATCCTATAGAGTACGCGATGTA
>LQNS02276867.1:225489-236355 GCA_001587735.2 Parhyale hawaiensis
CAGCGAAGCCTTCGGCCAGCTGCCAGGCAGCCACCCCGCCAGTCAACCGACTGGCGGTTACCTCGGGGGTTGCCATGCCCACGCAACCATTTGGTCGCGACGGGGAGGTGGGAGGACTTCACGCTGTGAAGTTCCCTTATGGTAAAAAAAAAGCGAGTTCCGTCGCCCTTGGCTTGTCACAAGCATAGTTTCTCACCTCCAGGTCCTTTGACACCGATAGGACCTATTAGTTTAAGGCCCGAACGGGTAACCATTGGCTGTGAAAGCAGCCAGAGATCAGATTGTAAAGGCAGAAACTAATTATTCTAAGTCCCAGCCTGGCAAATACAGCTCAGTGGTAAAACTTAGGGTGCGTGCGTTACGATGGTAATCATATAAGAAATGGAAATCCGTATCAATTTCCTACCGTCAGGTGACCCCGACAGGTTGACCAGGGGGTCTGGGTCTGACGCGAGGTTCCTGAGTCGCGAGGTCCGAGTAATGCTTTCAGGGATGCCCGTGCTTGGTCGATCAGGCCTAAATATAGAGCGTATGCAGGGCTCGGAAACCGGAGGCTCGTCGCCTAGCCGAGCCAGGTGAGTAAGTAGTGAGGGATAGCATTGACTACCCTATCGTACGTTAGCACAGCAGACGGTGCGTACGTTCCGGGCTATGTGTAACCGGATGATAGTTCGGAGGGACCAAAGTCCGGGATGGTGGTAACCCTCGGTCACCTCTGCTAGTTGTGGATCTCGCCACCGGGGCGTAGCCCGCAAGGTGAACGGTGTTGACGGAAAGGCCGCATGAGGCGTAGTATTGGTAGGCAGGAGGAAGGTTGAGTTTGCACTCCTCAGAGTGGTTATGAGGAGCGTTATTCCTCGAGTTGAGCCCGTAAGTGCTGATCATGCCAAGGAAGGTAATGCTCTCCGTAGTTCGGATTTGGGACCGTCGTACCAGATCGGTTCTAGTTCCAAGAGCTAAGTTGGGTGAGATACTAAGGCTCGGGGGTGACCAACGGCCTGCGTAGGGCCTTCTAAGCTCACAGGTCTGTAGAAACCCTCGGTACCAGAGTGATGCAGCAAAGGAGTGCTTTGAGTAGGTTGCCTTGCTGGTGGCCCGACTACGTCGGGTCAATGTCAGAGATAGGTATATCTTTGTGATACAAGGGGTGTACGTTGTCCTTATTGCGTTAGCGACTACGATTCCCGTCTTAAAACAGCCTGGGACGGTGGGTAGTCGCCTAGAGCGAGCCGGAGCACAGAGTGCATACTTTCCGGATTGTCCCTGTCGGGACCGACAAATCCAAATTCGCCTGAGGTGCTGGGTAAAGTTTCAGTCGAAGCCGATGAGGCAATACTAGCACAGGTCTTCCTGAGTCGTGCTCTGAACCGATCAGATCGACTCGTCAGGTCGTGCTCGCCATAGTGCCTTCAGCGGAGGAGTTGCTGAGTAATGACGCAATGGGTAGTGCCAGACCAGCGTTATATGTTTTCGTCTTTTGATGCGGGCGCTCCTATCTGCAAGTGATTCCCGCGAAGCGGGATGGCCGGTTCAGGACAACTTAGGGAGCTATGTCCCGTCGACGTTTGTGTTTGTGTTTCCACGTTCAAACCAGAGGTGACACCATTCTGTCAAGAGAATACCCTGGTCAGAGCCTAGGGATATTATTGTGGAATCCGTAAAGTGAGTGCAAAGTACCGAGCTGAGTTTCGTACCCAAGGTAGTTGGGATGGCCAAGGTAAGTACAAATGGTGTGACGAAAGTAGAGTCCGGCGTAGCCGGGTGGAACTAGTTCAGGGAACTTAGCTAGAAACATAGCGAGCCTTTTGGGTGCACACTGTTGAGACCGTACAAGGTAAAAGGAACAACGGTTATCGCCGTTAGCTATGGGGAGTCGTGAGCCAAAGCTCAACGCAGCTTCTCCCGCGTCTTGGGGAGAAACAAAATCAGGTCATGCGCTTGAGGACAAGATCAAGGCACTGTAAGACTCTTGTCTGTCCGATGCTCTAACATGATTAGCTAGGGTGCAGCCTTTCGGGTACTGCAATAGTGGTCAGCCTCGAAGATATGGCCGACGCGATTTACGGTCAAGTAAGGGACTTGATGGATCTCGGAGCTATCAGTTCAGGACATTGTCCGTATGATTCTCGTACACCCGTACGTATCACGCTGGGCCGGGAATATCCAGATTGTGAAACTATCGATCCACGTGGTAGTCATAGGTAAAACAAGTTTTGGTAAAGCGGCGGGCAGGGCTTCGCCGAGTGAGACAAGCTCCGGGGTCCGTTGAAGGTGAGGACTTCCTCCCCTTGAGGCTTGCGTAATCACGCACGGGATTGAAGTGCAGCCGTTCGGATACTGAATTATCGGTCTGACTTGGTAGGCCACAGTTCAGGCTGTACGCCGGGCTCGGCAACGCCGTGACAGGAAAAAGTTTAGTGCGATGGCCAAAGGTGATACGAGTTTCGTATATTTGGGTTTGTATAAGCTCTCGGCACCGAGGAGTGATCAATTGCTTACTAGATGATTGGTCAACGTCCTTGACCTAGGAGGCTACTTCAATCGAGAGGTGGGCCCGGCGTCGCTGGGCGTGATAAGTTCGAGGCCGTTTTAGGGAGAGGTAAGATTTCCGCATGTTTGAGGGCGCATAAGCACGCTCGTGTATGGGGTGCGACCATTCGGTCAAGGAGGATTCAGTCAACGTCGTCTTTGGCAGATGAAGCAAGCTTCTGTTGCCCGGCAATCGACATTAAAGAAAGGGCTCTTATCGCAAACCTTCCTAGCGGGAACCCCGCTGAGAGAGGTGTAGGTGGTTAAAGCAATGGGCATCACCGCTGGTCTTGTGCGGTCTACTGTGGAACCACACCGAGCCGAAATCCTAGTAGAGCCGAGCTGGAACCAGTCCCGAATCTACTACAGAAACATGATTTGCAGAAGTTTCGGACGAGAGCTCCGGTCACTACTAGACCTGGATATGATTTTGTACGATCTTAATCAGTATTGACACTGCGAAGCCTCAAAATATAGAGAAGGAACAAAATAGCAGTCCGTAACATTTCTTGAAAGTTTAGTACCAACCACTGAATAACAACCGAACGTTTTAGACAATCTGTCCATCATCAGTGGATGGAATTCTGAGAAACAATATTACAAAAATAACAGTGCCTGGACATAAGTATTTGCACACTCTATTTTTTATGTATTTAAAAAAATTTAGGGACTGCAGTAGGAAAGTTTATATAACATAAATATATAAGAATATTTAAACAGAACAGTCCAATGTGTACTTATAACAAGAAAATTTAACACAAGCAAAAGTAATGAGCGACAAAAGTATTTGACCAAAAAAATATTATGACATTAGTACTTGGTGGCGTGCCCTTTATTGGCAATAACAGCATGGAGACGATTGTTATAGCTGGAAATTAACTTTTCACATTCACTTGATGGTATTTTTTCTATTCTTCCATGCAGATAACCTTTAATTCAGTAAGGTTTTTGGGATACCTTTTGTGGACACCAGATTTAAAAAGAGGCCACAAATTTTGTATTGGATTAAGGTCCGGTGATTAGCAAGGCCATGGAAGAACATTTATTTTCTTCTTTTGGAACCATTCTTTGGTTAAATTCGCAGTATGCTTGTTGTCTTGATGGAAGGTCCACCTGCGCCATCCGTAGAATTTTTTGGCACTTGGAAGCATCTTCTTCTCTAATATCTCCCTGTACATGGAACTATTCATCTTGCTATTAATGATATGAAGTTCCCCAACACAATGGGCAGTAAAGCAGCCCCACACCATGATGCTGCCCCCTCCATGCTTCACGGTAGAGATGGTGATCTTGGGGTCATAGGCAGTACCACGTTTCCTCCATACATGCAGAGCTTCGTTTCGGCCAAAAAGATGTACTTTGATTTTGTCAGACCATATAACCCCTTCCCAAAACTCATTACTTTTGTCCAGGTGGTCTTCAGCAAATGTTAAGCAGCTCTTGACTTGTTTTGCTGTAAGAAGAGGAGTTTAGCGAGGAGTGTAAGAATGAATGCCTGTACGGTTCAATTCCTTAACAATAGTTTTATTGCTGACATGCAGTCCCTGAGACGCCAATTGACTCAGAAGGTCAGCACGAGTCGTCATGGAGTCATTAGTCACCTTACGTAGCATGTAGCGTCGAGGACGACCCATGATCTTACGCGGAGCTCCAGCTCTTAGCACGGTGGAGACCGCCCCAGTCACTTGATGCTTGCGGACTATTGCTCCAATCGATGAAGAAAGAACATTGACAAGTTCTGTTATTACTCTATAAGCTAATCCCTCACTACAAGTTGAATTATCGGTTTACGAGTAGTTTCAGCGATTTTTTTAACTTTGGGCATTGTAGTGAGAGTGTGCGCGACTTCAACGAGGTCTAGAGAGGTAATAATTGCGCCGGCTGTGGTTTGTTGACATTGCATTTATTTTGAGATGTTTCGTGAACGTTCTAGAATAATTTACAAACTAATTCATTCAAATTATCAAAGATTCAACATCATATTTATTTTGTTCAAATACTTTTGTCCCTCATTACTTTTACTTGTGTTAAATTTTCTTGTTATAAGTGCACATTTGACTGTTCGGTTTAAATATTCTATTACATGTATGTATATGTTATATAAACTAATGTATCAATTATCCTAAAGCAGACCCAGAATTTTTAACAATTCATAAAAAAATAGAGTTGTGCAAATACTTATGTCTAGGCACTGTAATTCTAAGAAAGCCAGTTTGTTGGAAGAGAACAGTACTGCAAAGCTAACTAAAACAATCGAACGCCCATACTTATAGCTAATTTGAACTTTTACTCAGGATAAAGAGGATCGATAAAACCAGAAATATAGTGCAAGCTAGGCTATGTATTAGCTATGGCAAAAGAAAACGCGCTCTGAGTATCATTCAGCTCTGGTTTTAATATGAAAATATACAGGGACTCTAAAATTCGAAGATCAGACAAGTATGAAGTGCTTGCTAGGATTTTAAAAATCGCTATAGAAACTGGAACACTGCACTGTTCGGCATGTGTTCGTACAGAGGATTAGGAAGGAGAACAAAGGGGAACACCGGGGTCAAGACTACGCCCCCCATGCTCAGCGACCGTGGTGATAAGGGTACGGCAAGTAGAGCCCACGTACCGTCGTGATTCACAAGGTGAACAACAATATTGGTACACAATGGACGCTCGCATTGCAGTAGGTAGCTTATCTTTGTGACGAAACAGAACCAATGGTGAAATTATTGACGAGAATTATTTGTACTTTCAGTGGTGGAAAAAATTTGCAGAGAAGAGATTGCACATCGTCCTTTATTTTCATACATTGATGCCCAAAAAAGTAAGTTTAATACAAAAGCATGTTGATTGCAAGACTAGACTACAGGAGGAGGTTCATATACTTTGGCCAAGAACTTATTGATGCCCTTCTCTATAAGCGAGTTAGGGAACCCATTTGTTACGCCTTAGCGCGGCGAGGTAGAAGAGTTCAAGCAGATAAATATTGTCCTTGGTGGAATATAAAGGCATGTAAGTTTTCGATATTTTAATCAATAATCACATGCGGGATTAATACAAGCAGTTCCGTGCGTCTAGACAGTGGTGAGTGTTTACATAAACGTGAGTTCGACTCAAGATAGTTCAGAGTGAACTAGTCAAAAGTATGCGGGTGTTAAGCACTCCGATAATACTTAGAGTGGTGGCGAAGATATATAGTGGCACTGGGAAGGCGGCTTCTTGGCTTACGTTCGCCTATCACTGAAGAGATAAGGAGAGTAGCGCGTCCGCTAGGTGCACTTGAGTTTTTATAGCAAGGGTTAGCAAGGATGGAAAAGTCCAAGCTGTGGGTGAATCCCGTTCACTTGACCTGACATTAGCTTTTACTTTGCAAACAGAATTTGGATCCTTGGGAGACTAGAAAGTCTAGCGATATCTGTGCCACGGCTTTAATAAAATGTCTTATTTTATTATTAAAGCCTTTGTCAAGCGACACGGGTATAGTAGAAAAAGGAGAAACTGTCGTGGTGCTGTGGCGCTGGCCTCCTCTGGAAAGTTCGAAAGGTCCAAGGGTTTCTCAGGTGGCTTCAGTAGCGGGGCCCACCAAGGGTTGCTCGGATATGTTGAGGGTAATCTTCAACACCATTCTTAATCCAGAAGCATTGTTAAAACTCAAATTCCTGGTGTAACAGTTAATTTTTCGAACAAATTTTGTAAGCCCTAGCAATAAAAGAGCGGATACCGTTCAGTTTAAAATTATGTGAACAAAAACTGAAAAAGCTGGTACCTAATCCTGAAATGTATTCATGCGGTACACAGAATATTGAAATTTATAGCCTATTCTTTGCACACAGGTATCGAGAAAAGGCAACTGGTTGTTTGTTAGTTCCATTTTCTTTAGTAAACCGAATTTTATAATGACGAGAGTTCAAATATTTAAGAAAAATGTGTGCTTGGGATTCACACGCTGTAATCCAGAGGATTGAGATCAAGCGACTGTGGGGGCGAGAAGTCTTTGGGACAGAAAGTCATGTCTTGGCTCATTCAGTTTTGGACGGCTTTCGACGTGTGACGCTGGTGCACCATCTCGCTGAAACACGTAATCTCCATTTTTGACGATATTTCTGATCCAAGGAAGAACTTTTGTGTCCATGATATGCCTGTATTCAGCCCCTGTCAACTTTGAACCATCCTAGAACCACACTGGAGGCATCTTTCCTCCATTGGAGGCCACAACGCCAAGCATCATCACAAGAGGCAGTATGCTTCGTTATGGAGACATAACGAACATCAGAGATGTCTTGGGCAAAGCTCACCACTCAATCGTTGTGTGTTGAAGACAAGATCCACGGTGAAAGTCTCCTCATCTGAGAAAATGATGACTAGCTTTCAGGTCGTTAAGAAGGCGGGAACATCGCTCTTGGCGCTTTTTAACTACGGCAGCAGTCAGCAGCGGTCTTTTCTGACGTTTTGGGCTCTTTCCATCTTCACTTTTCACAGCTCTTGACACGGTTGACGCAGAAACATCTTCTTTACAAATTCAGTCACTTTGAGTTTCAGATCATTCTAAAAAGCTCTTCGAACTTTCTTCCGTTGAATAACTTAGGGTATGAAGCTGAATACTAGTAAGATCAAGTCGATGATTATCAGTCGGTCTCGGACACTTGTACCGCGGCATCCCCAACTGGAGATTGATGACACTTTGCTTCAGGAGTCTAGCTCCTTTGAGATTCTTAGTATTGTCTTTGATGAGCTTACTTTTGAGCCGCATATTAGGAGATTCGTGTTACGCGCTTCCACTAAGATTGGACTCCTGCGTAAGGTGAATTCCTTGTTTGGTGATAGTCGCGTTGTCCGTAGATGTTTTTATGCGTTTTTGCTGCCTGTATTGGAGTATTGCTCACCGGTCTGGGCTTCAGCTGCTGACACTCACTTGCGACTGTTGGACCGACTTGTTAGTTCAGCCAGCAGGCTATGCGCTGATAATGATCTAGTGAACCTTTCCCACAGGAGAAGAGTCGTAGAGCTATGTATGTTTTATAAAGTGTACAATAATGAGAGGCATTGGTTGTATTCTTCTTTCCCCGCCCTTAAGGTTTCTGAGAGACAGACTCGTGCTGCGTGCGGAGCGCACTCTTTCACTTTGGTGGCTGTCAGATGTCCAACTAATCAGTTCTGTCGGTGCTTCGTGCCCTGGTCGGCTAAAATTTGAAATTTGTTGCCGGCATCGGCTTTTGGTCGTATTAGCCTGCACGCGTTTAAGTCAGCTGTTAACTGTTTTTAGCTGAATTTCCGTTAGCAGCGTTTTGGGCTTCCCGGTGTTGCAAGAGGCTTCATTTGGGTTGTATTAACTGTCCGTGGGAGCTCAAGCGTCAAGTTTTAATAATAATAATATTAGTAAAGTTTCCCTGAACGTGATTGATCTTTGAGGCTTTCAGTATTCTTAAGGCGATTTTCGACCCATTTCACCGTTGATAAACTGACATTTTGCAACCTAACAATGTCCGCCTTTTGGTGACCCGCGCGAAGGAGAGCAGCTATTTTTATCCTTTTTGTTTCCATTACCAAAATATATAAAAATGAGCACTGTTACCAGTTATTATACTATCGGAAATAGTTTAGGAATGAGTCATTGTCAATAAATTTCATCAAGTCTTTGAAATGAGTTTCACACTTTGAAAATACAAAACAAGTCAGGATTTTTGCAAAGCCCGGTATGTTTTAGTTAAGAATCCTACTTGTGGAAGTTTTTCAGATTGGTACAGGGCAGAAGGAACAATTCGGCTAAGTCCTAACGTTGTCAAGTGACCTGCAGGTGAGAAAATAGAGGTATTACAGCTCCAAAGAAGCTCCTTGCTCTCTCTATACATCGAACAATATATTTCTCAGTTTACCACGAACAAATCCAGAAGGTAATCAACGAAGGGCGGACGAGGCGATAATTTTTCTCCTGTAGTAGACATTTTTTTCCGCTCGCCGTGTTTCTTTCGACGGAGCTCCTTCTCTATTTTGATGGCCTCGGCTGATTTCACTTAAAGACAAAATTTTCGATGCACTGAAGGCTGGTTGGGTATCATGGATACGCGGCAGGTAGCTAATACAATTAAATTCACTGAGGCTTGCTGCTTTCTAATGTAAGATTTTTCCGCATGTAATCGATAGTGGTAGACGAAATTGTGCATCTTACTTGAACTGAAAGAGAGAGAGAGAGAGAAGTATCATCAAAATTCAAGACGACTGTAGTAGCGTATCCTTCAGAAGCATATTTGTGGCAAAGGTAGCTACTGTATATAGAATGAAGACGGGTAGAAAATTCTTCGCGGTCATTTTTTGACAGCACGGGCACTCTAGTTTAATAAAAAAGACAGTAAGGTAGAAGAAATGATTATCTACTGCCCGTGAAAATCATCAGCTTGTGAGGGCCCCGTTGATTATTTGCCGAATGTAAACGTCGTGACCGGAGAAAAAAACTTATAAAATTGGACTACGGATGCTGCATACGTAATGTCTCGATTTCAAGAAGTGTTTCAAGCAAGAAGTGCATCCAGATGAAGAGATACGGATGCAATTTTCACGATCTTCTGCAACCTAATCGATCTCTGCGAATACGTAAGTGAATTACAAAATCAGCAACCTGGCTTATTTTTTGTCTATCTATATCCTTCAAAGCGGACACGAGTAGTCGGAACACTATGATGTTTCAACACAAAGCCTATCACACCCCTACCTAATTTATGACCCATATAGCATACTGGTGGCCCCGTGCGTGAAAAATTCACGCAATAACCTATACGTTTGCCCAATCACTCTAGGCCGGTGGGGAATCTCCTCTTCTATTATTTGCTTCTTAATTTTCTTCTTTTTTTTCATTGATCCTTTGTAGTGCTGTCATCCTTAGGTCTTCAATATAGACAGGCAGAAGTAACATCTTGAGTAAAACACTTCAACAAACTTAAACAAAATACCAACTTAGGTATATACAATGTGTTCGGTCCGTAGCAAAGATAGGTACCGTTGATACCGTCTTTCCACTTCAAATATCTGTTTCATTTGAGGTGCTCAAATTTTGACCTATGAAGAGAAAACTGCTTCGTCAGAGGAAAACAGTAAGCTAGAAGAAATAATTNTTGATACCGTCTTTCCACTTCAAATATCTGTTTCATTTGAGGTGCTCAAATTTTGACCTATGAAGAGAAAACTGCTTCGTCAGAGGAAAACAGTAAGCTAGAAGAAATAATTATCTACTTATATAGACAATTGCATCAAAATCTGAAGAATAGCGCATGCAACGAAATCATCTGTGGGAAGAAACTACGAATCAAGAAGCATGAGAGTGCCAACGGAAGCTTCAGATATTTTTAGTGCTCCGATTTGAACTTCGGCAATGCAAGAAATGCATTCAGACATAAGGTCGCCCTATAGTTTGCCGTAGATTCGATGTATGGAGAAGCTAATACTCGTACGTACAAATCAGACTAAGCCTGCGATGTCTTCATTGTTGGAATTTCAACTGACCCTGCTTAAGATACGTTTGCCATCTTCTGCAACCCGGCCTATTTTCTGCCTATCACTTTCAATGGAGCTTGAGAGGAGCACCAGAGCCTCCAACCTGGGCTAAATTCCGCCTATCTACTTCGTTCAGAGCGTGACACCGAACATATAAATAAATATGTAAACATATATAAAAACACACGAAGGTCATTCTTAGTAAAAATAGATTAGATTACTATGTGTTTACAGAGGAATTTACTCGTGTATATAAATCCTATATTAAGCTGAAGCCAGGAAGTCGCTCCAACATTATTATTACCTCCGCCAAGGAGGTTATGTTTTCGTCGTGTTTGTTTGTGTGTTTGTCTTTCACCAAAATAACTCAAAAAGTTAAGAACCGATTTGGATGAAATTTGCAGGGATTGTTAGGTGTGTTAGGAGGAACAGTTGATTAACTTTAGGTGAAGATACATATGTCCATCCGTTTGTTTGTTTGTCTGCTTCATTTTTCTCGACGCTATAACTAAAAAGTTATGGATGGATTTTGATGAAATTAACATGGGTTGTTATGATAGGTTTATGATAGGTTTATTACACACAAACACATTTTTATATTACAAGTATTTGGTAAAGTAGTAATAATCTATAGAATAATGCATCTGCGTAGCCACTGAAAGTTAAACAAACTTATTGGGCAACATAAAACAAAAAACAAAACTAATAAAATTGCATGACGTATTCTTTAAAACGTTTTTTTGATACATTATCAGAAATGGGATCTAATAAATACGCAGGAAGTTTATTGAGAAGAGTTGCAATTTGAAATACTGTAGCGCGTTTCTCAACGTCAACACGCACAGTTGGGAGATTGAGAAC
>LQNS02276867.1:250530-262562 GCA_001587735.2 Parhyale hawaiensis
ACCAGAGAGAATCTCTCCCTGTTGGGAGCTGTGTATGTTTCTCGGTCCTAGCTGGATTTTTTTGGTGTCGCGCCTGCTTTACTTTTTTCCTTTCCCTTCTCTCTTGCATATGGTGCTTGGCTATGACTTTCTTTACGGCTGTTACACTACTGCTTGTCAATCCATTGAGGAGCTCTTCCGTGTGTTCTCTATTTTTCCTTGTGTCACTTTCTCTTAATCTCTGTGACGCGCGAGTTGTAGCGGAGCAACATGGAATGATTTGTAGTGTTGGGCTCTCTCTGTGGCGCCTTATCTACATAGCTGCAGTAACAGATATTAAATAATTATATGAAGCTATATGCATAGAATAATTATGAGAATCCTTACGTATTCTATCTTGCTCGAAAAGCTTCTCAACGGAAGCTTATATAAGAGCCTGTGAACAACCATTGTATAGGTTTCTTTCAATAAATATTATTATTATTATTAAGTAACATTCGTTGCCTTTAAGCTCAGAAGCATGATTCTCAATTAGTCTGCTCAAATCTGCAAGAACAGGGAGAGATCAATGTGATATTTCAAGGCTTCCGCGAAGAGATATAGTCATCAGAATGTTACAACACCTATTGAAGTATTTCAGAAGGTCCCGGCTTGCGGTTCGAGAGCCGGGGACAGACAAAGCAGCGCCGTAGGCCGGCCTGCAACGTAACTTTGAGAGGCAGCTTTGTCATCTTGTCTGATTGAGGGGGTGTGTAAATATGTACACTCCCTAACAGGAAGAAAGTTGGACACACTCGTACCTGAGGTGCAACCCTTCGGTCAAAGAATGATTCAGTCAACGTCGTTTTTGTCATATGAAGTAAGCTTTTGTTGCCGGGTCTTCGACCTTCAATGACTAGGCTATTAGATTGCGTTAGCGCGTACCCTCCTTGCGAAAACTTCGCTGAAGACATGTGCAGGTAGTTAAGGTAAGGGCACATTTCCTTTACTACAGATAGTTATGTCAAGCAATAGAGTGGCAGCACCTGCAGTTCCAGCAAAGTGACGGCACAAAAATGTATCAGCGAATAGCGTCACTCCTTTTGCAGCGGGGCACCATAGGAAATGCCAAGACATGCATCTTGGGTACTTTCCAATATAGCGTCGTGTGTGCGGGATGTCAAGTGTGTGTCGCGATTTTTTATTACATAAACGTTGGTAAAATTGTTCAGTTGCAGTTAACTGTGCTTTTCATGTGTGTATAACATTCTACTTTATAACATGTTGTAATGCAAAGTTTTCTTGGTGAACGAAAAGCGTCTAATTTTGTCTTTTTAAACTCATGCGATTCATGCTATTCCGCGCAAAGCATTCGTTTCAATTCAGGCAAACATTTTCAGATGATTTTCTCAGTTCTTTTTACGACACTGAAAATCAAGACCCAATACAAGACATCAAATCTATGTTCTATTATTTTCCTTTCGATATGTAATTAAGTATATGGCCAGTATTGGTAGTTCCAGTTTGAGGTAATAAATGATAAACAATTGGCAGGAAAACCGTTCTGGTATACTGCGGCACAAGGAGCCGCCGCTCACGTAATAATTTGTTTACACCAGCAGAGTGACGTGGCAGTCGCCCATTGGCTGAAATTGACGCCAGTCACGGCGGTCGTTGATTAGCTGAGAATGGGCGAGAGGGTGTTCCCTTTAGGTTGACGTACTATCTGTAGTAACTGAACAGTGGGTAACGGTCCTTACCATCGGTGTCTCGCAGTCTAGCGGGCTACACTGCACAGAGCAGAACTCGCAGCAGAGCCACGGTGGAACATGTCCAGAGCAATGTACAGAAAGTGTTCTCGAAGTTTTTTTTTTTAGATTATCTTCTAGTTTTTTCTTTCTTTTCTACCTTTTTTTTACTTCCCCTGCTATCTTAAGAGTGGTGCTATGATACTTGGATGCAAACACCAAGTATCGAAGTCGGGTGTGGTCCCATAACCTGCAGGTAGAAATTTTTTTTAAAAAAATTTACCTTTCTTTTTCAATTTTTTTTAAGCTTCCCCTGCTGTCTTAAGAGTGGTGTAAAGGGACTTGACGCAATGCCAAGTACCAAAACCATAAACTCTGAGACAGATAATGGGCGAGGACACCCAACGATCCAGTCGGGTGCTGTCCCATACCCTGCAGGTAGAAGTTTTTTTTTTTTTTCAAATTCACAAAGTATCCTTTAGCTAAATAGGTAAAGGGCTTCTTCTTTTACAAGCACCAAGGCTTGCCGGGAGTTAAGTGTCCATAAAGTCGGAGGAGATAGGCACCAGAGAACCTGCCCCGCCGACTTCACTAGTGGGCATGGAGAGCTAGGCCAGTGCAACTCCCGAGTCCCGAGGTATTCGCCAGCCGGCTGACTGGCGGGGTGGCTGCCTGGCTGACTCGGTGGACGGCCGCTCAGCCGGGCGTAGCGCTGGAAGGCTGACGTCCCGTGCAGCGGCGTGACGGATGATCTGGAAAATGGAAACGGCTCTTAGTAATTAATCCTCTTCCTACATTTTGAAACGATCATAGAAGTAATCAGACTGAATAAAATTGTTACGATTTATATAAGAATCCCACCTGTGGAAGCGATCAGAAGGTAAAGGGCAGTAGGAACCCCTGGGGCTAAGTCCTCACGGTGTCAAGTGACCTAGAGGTGAGACAAGAGTTGCAATGAGCATGGAGCAGAAAGTCTCACAGCCTCTTCGTTCCCACTGCACAGGGACACTCTACATTCAGAGGAACAACGTGATGCTAAGATGAGCAGCTCGGACGTCACTTATTCCTACAAATTTTAAATATGCATCAAAACGATTCGCAGTCTGTAAATTCTAGCAATCAGTTGAGCAAGTAAATGCCGTTGCGGTCGAGCATAACGCACCCAGACATCGCGACCAAACTGGGCGTACGCTTTGCATTAGACCCAGGTGGTCCAGACCGGCTGAGGTAGCGCGAGCAGGAAGCTCCAAAGCATTGTTCTCTTCAGGTTTGCGAATCACCACCTGATATTTGAAGACTGAATGCGAGTGCATTGCAGAGTTGATAATGTATTTAAGTCCCTAGGCTAGTAACGTCCATGTGCCCAGTACTTTCCAGGAACTGAATAGCAGCCAGCAGCATCCAAATTGTGTAAGACATCCAAGCTACCGGCCAATGTCGTGCCGAGGCATACACGTAGGAGCGCTGGAATCGGACAGGCTCTTTGATGCTAAATGCACGCAGTATAGACGAACTAGTTCGCGGTCTGCTTCGCTACGCTTATCAGAAGAGCAAATTGGCTCGTTCTTTATCCTGCCTGACATAACAATATTACCACAGTTAGTTTTGGCTTGATAGAGGTAGTGGAGTAGATAGAGAGGTAGTGGGCCGGTCAAAGAAGGTATCAAAATTCCCAGTTCATCTCCTAATAAAAAAGGACATTGGGTATTGCAACCAAAGAGGCAAACCCCGATCCGGAACAATAATAAATAAGGAAACCAGGCAGAAGCAATAAACACGGAAAAATGGTGACGCCACAAGCTAACAAAACGAGAAGTTATTTTTCAGCACAGCGTGGTCACGCATGTAGGGCAAATGCCGAAAATTCTCAGCTCTACCCTGCTATTACCTCTTAGTTTCACGAATTAATTTGCTTCTCTCGTAAGAATGACGTTATACGAAGTGTTATATATGCTGGATGTAACAGTATGACAAAGAGTTAATAATAAATGAACTGGAGAGCGCTGGTGAAGCAACAGCGGCGCAACTGTCGAGCAAGCAAGAGCTGAGACGGGGCGACGAGAGGCTTCAGCTGGTTGAACTCCGTAACGATCAAAGAGAGAAGAGAGCGCATGGAATTAGGAGGAAAGTAGGCTGTATTTCATTAGGGAGTTGAACGGTTGGGTGAGTGGCCCGCCATGCGCAAAAGAACGCAAAAGAGGCGTCGGAGAGATAGCGCAGAGAGGTAAGAGGCAAGTGCGCTGGCTGCCTGCAGAGGGCCGAGATCCCCACGGGACAGTGTACGGCCGAGGAGCTTTTATAGGGAAGAAGGAGCCCTGCCGCAATAAAGTAGGTTAGCTTACGTTCCAACATTTCGTGTGTGGCCGTGACGACTTGATGTGTGGATGAGCTGCTCGAGAATCGTCCCTATACATATTTGACGTCGTAGCATAGAAATGGTAGATTAACGTCGTCCAAGCCGCACATCCTCGTCTTAAGTTGTGTGCAAAATTATTATTATTATTATCACTCGCTAATTAAGTGAGAGAGGAGATAATGTTATCGTTGAAGATTAAGTATATGTATATATACCACAAAAAATGGTCGAAGGCGTTGAGCACGGTTCATAATTTTTTGAAGGGAGTCTGGTGGGTTGACCTAGATGTGACCCATGCCTAAAAACTAGGCCTAGCTGGCCATCAAAAATGACGGCGTTGAATTTTTTGTCCACAGCGGTGAATTTGCCTCCACAGTGGCAGATCGTCTAAAGCAACGAGGTGTTCTATTTTTTTCCTATGTTATTATTGAAAAGTTAACCTCTGGGAATGGGGCTGTGACCTAACCTCGTTCATCAAATGACTACGTTGAAAATGCCCCCTAACGCGGGTGATGGTCTTACGCCACACGAGGCATTATAGTTATTATATTGGTATTGTCTGGCTACTTCCAAATCTAAGACGATCAATAGCGATCTGAGATGATTTACTCGGCTTACAGCTGGGGAACCACAACGTTGTGCTCAGGCGGCAAGAGATGAAGGACGAAAAGAGAAGAATACAAAAGAAGCGCCCAATCGGACGGTCCCCTATATGGCCATCGGCACGGGCAAAGGTAAGAAAAAGTCTGTCACCTCGATCGGCGGCCCACCTCGCTGGACAGAAAAAGTAATTTAGAAAATCTACCTAACATTACAAAATTAATCTCGTCAGCAGGAACTGCGGCAAGCTGCAACATCTGCGGAAAAGGCACAAGGGACCCTTGGGTGAGTGATGATCAAATATATTGTGGCAGGGAAAACGCCTGCCAGAATATACCCCAGAGGGTTGTGCGCACGAATGCATAGTATGGACAAGGCAAGGGGCAACTAAGAGCATGCCAGGATGGAAGGAGTAATTGAGACACAGGACAAGCGAAGAATCTAGTACAGGTCGAAGGAGTGCAGTATGGAGGACCAAAAATGGCATGTGCCGAAAAGGGTGCGCGGACGCGGAGCAAGCGATCATTATGCATATTATGAGGGTTTTTTCGCCGTATCAGTTACGAAAAATATATCACAGCGATCCAATTTTGTATAACGTAGTTTAGTACAATTTTGGCCTGGTGCACCATGTCTGGCAGGAAACAAGGGGCAAGCATCTCTAACCCTACACAGCTCGGTCAAACAAATCGCTCAGCGCTGCGGCGCAGGGAAAGAGACGAAAAACGAAAAGGCAAGACAGAAGAAAGCGAACACTCGTACGGAGGGACCCTTCCGTGGTATCTCACACGGGAGCAGCAGGAGTCCCGTGGGATGGGTCGCTTACCACCATTCGGCGGCCCAATTCGCGAAACAGATCGAGAAATATAGAGAACCTAAGTACTTTACTCTACAAAACTAACCTTCTGAGCAGAAACTGCTGCCAGTTGCTATATCCCCTGCGGAGAAGACACTCCGGCCAGCCCGTGGGTTCGTGAGGCCCATATATATTGTGGCACGGAAAGGGCCCGCCAGAATTTACCTCTGAGGGCGAGCAAGCGTTCAACACGAGCAGCAACACGGAGAGTAGCGCCGGGGTACAGACGCGGTCCCTACTCACCAGCGTGTTGTTGAGCTGTATGAAGGTGGCCCGCAGCTGGACTGCATCGTCCCTGATGTGGAGCGCGTGTGGGGAGCGCAAGAGGCTGTGCAAGTTTAGCTCCATCTGCACCAGTTCGCTCTCCACCGCCGCCATGTCCCCCAGCGACGGGAGGCTCTCAGGGCTGCATCGAGCCACAGGGATCTGCACCTCCTCCAACGACTGCCGTGTCTGCAAATTTAGATTTACAACATTAATGGAAGCAAAGGTAAAAATGGACGCGGCGATTACTTTATCGCTTATATTATTCATTGATTTAGTTATTAATGTATAAATGAGAAAGTGAAGGAATGTTCTAACTCCGGGAAATGAAAATACCGTAAAGTTCAATTCATGTGTTAACTCTGAAGCATTATAATAAATGTTAGGTAAAATCTGCGAGCAGGTTCTGCTGTATAACCAGGGTTCCAGAATATACCAGTCGGATATTTCTTTAGGGAACAGGAGTCGGAGTTGGACACCTGTGGGACACCGTCGCAATCCCGAGCACATTCATTGTGATTTTTGTTTACCATTCTCTAAATAGTTGCCAAGAGGTTTAATAGAAGGAGAGGGCAACGGCTGGGGGAGATGGGCTTTTGAATGCTCCGGCAAGGCTGGAGCCTGGCTGACTCGCTGACTGGTTGCCTGTGTTTGTTGGGAAGGGATGTCGCCAACGACGAAAAAATCCCTGGACAGTACGGCGAAATATGGCTGCGTTCCTTCCTTACACTAAAGCTCTTCATAGTTACTCAGCCTCCCTGGCAATGGAAACAGCTGCGCATTCACTAGCTACTCTATAACCAACCTGCTGCTCAATACGCTCTTATAGATATCAGCAAGCAAAGGCACCATGTAACCGAGAAGATTTTTACTGCTGACGTCAGCAATTCTCACTTTCCTGCCTTTGACCTCACAAGCACGTATGCAGCAAAGCTGTGCGATATTCACTAACCCCCCCGGGAAGCACACAAATTTTCCTGGCATTGAGCTTCACGGATCATAACTTAAAATTGGTCTTCGTAAGGATGGCACTATGAGAAAGACAACCCAACGTTCCACGAAAACGTCAGCACTGTTTGAAAATAAATATTCCTTTTTCGCTTTTTAGTTACAGAAAACAATATCCAAAGAGTTTTGTTACCTTTGCCAGCAGCTCCTCCATCTGATACTGTAGCTTGGCCCGCCTGGCGACCTGGATAAGTGCAGGCGCGTAGGTGAGGAGATGGTGAGTGTAGTTCAGCGTGAGGGTGGCAGGGAGAAACGATCCTACCACCTCCTCCATCTCCTGCCAGTGGCGGGGGCGCAGCTGGGGAGCAGTGAGGGCCACCAACAGTGGCAGCTAGTCAAAAGAAAATGACCTGAGTCAGCGGTAATGGCTGCCACTCTCTGATGCAGCAACACGATCGAACGCTTGTAGCGAAACCCTGCCCTCGTGTAGTGAAGTCAACCTGACCCGCACACTCCAGCTTGAAAGTCCACATCCACAAGTTTGTTTGCACAGAGAGGTGCCCGTTAAGCCGAGAGCAATGCACGACTGCAGTCAACCAAAGATCGTTACAGCTATGGCACTAAAGAGGGCCTCAAACGACAACTGCGAGACTGCGACGGCTCACATTGCTTACTGGTCAGTGTCCTCGCAGAGAAGTTTAAATGTTGGAACAGTGACTCCGCAACCCTGGCCAGGAAGTAGAGCTCAGACCCACGGGCACCAAGAGCAGTGGTCTACCATCATACCGCGGTGAGTACAACGGCACCAGTGTACCCAATTATGAACAGTGGCTCATAATGAGTTAGGCATACATTTCATGCGAGAAGTAGAGCTGAAAATTGAATAAGTAGATAGCAATAATAAGGGGCTACCCATACGAGCATATCTAAGTTTTAGAAATTTGCGATTAACTACCAAAGACCTATAGAGCGCAGTACCAACCTACTACCATCTACATACATTAATCATCAGTTATGGCGGAAAAAGCAGAATCTGAAACGGGTCAAACTGGCCCGTTTGAGTGTCAAAAGGTTAAAAAAAATACCTACGAATTTCAACACGTATCTTACGACTGGACTCATTCCGCAGTAGCATTATCATGCACAGGGATCCACCAGTGGGTGCATTCGCAGGATATACGTCGGCGATATAGCTACATATAGTGCCAACCTTTTCCTCGAACTTGCTGAGCAGCATATCGAGATGTTGCAGCACTGACGATCCGTCGCACGTCGCCTGCAGCCGCTCGACCCTGGCGCGGTACTGCCGGGCGACCCGCAGCACCTCACGGGATGACAGCCGCCGCACCTCCGTCTGCCAAAGGCCAGCATTATTGTGTAGTAACACTTTTAGCCTATACGGTCAATGCGAACAGACCTTCAGTTGGAGCGTGCCAGAGAGATGTACGAAGATGAGATAATTGTATTATCAATAGCTATAGTAAGACTTCAAGGCCTCCATTCTAACCTTGGGCCATTCTAAGAGAGGAAAAGGAAGGGACATATAGTATGTCGATAGGAAAACGGGGAGCCCATGCACGAAGGTGTTCCCACACAGGATCAACGCGCATGGGAACAGCAAGTCGGGAAAGAAGAGGAAGAACAGACAACAGTAAGATCATAGGCGTATGAAAGTGGAATTAAGCAAAGACATCCCGAAGACCTAACGAATGGCTAAGGCAACCTACACAAACCCCCAGGGGCTCTACTCCCCATAACATAGGATGAGCGGGCGATGAAATAGATAAAACAAAAATATAGTAAGTAGGATGTCCAAAAAGTTTTGGCAACAAGGTAAAAAAAATAGAAATGGAAGATACTTATTCAATGAGGCTCCCTTTCCAGCACACTCTCCTCCACAACTTACGCCCTTCTGAAGTTCCATCATCCACTCGACAAGGCATTCAGAGTACTCAATAACAGGTATGCTTTTTATGTCTAAATTTATCTTTCTTGCAAGGTCCTTTTTTCTCTTAAAAATTTTTTCCGGCAAGTTTTCCAGACAATGTTTCGCCAATTAGCTAAGGGAAAAGAAAGCTGCAGCTCAATAACCATCCACAATACAATCTTGGACTTCGCACGAAGTGACATTATTATTATTATATTGGTATCGTCCCGCTATTTCCCAATCTAAGACGATCAATAGCAATCTGAGATGATTTACTCGGCTTACAGCCGGAACCACAACATTGTGCTCAGGCGGCAAGAGATGAAGGACGAAAAGAGAAGAAGACAAAAGAAAGAAGCGCCCGAACGGACGGCCCCCTCCGTGGCCATCGGCGAAGGTAAGAGCCCCGCAGAAAAAGTCTGTCACCTCGATCGGCGGCCCACCTCGCGGGACAGAAAATGAAATTTAGAGAGACTACCAAACGTTACAAAACAAACCTCATCAGTAGGAACTGCGGCAAGCTGCAACATCTCCTGCGAAAAAGACACAAGGGAGCCTTAGGTGCGTGATGCCCAATTATATTGTGACAGGGAAAGGGCCCTCCAAAATATAACCCTGAATGCTCCAAGTGACTTTTGGCTTTCCCGTCAATTGCAGAAAACCTTACCGGAATCTGTATGGATTAATTTACATCTGAAAAGTATTCCAGCTTGCGAGTACTCTGAAAGCTTTTTCAAGTGGATGACACGGTTTCAGAAGTGCGTACACCTTGGACGAGAGTGTGATGAAAGAGTGTGAGGCTCAATAGAACCTTACGTCAATGTTTTTATGCAACCCCATTGCCGAAACTTTTTGAATGCTACGTACCATAGCGACAAAAATGATTGAGAATCGTAAAATTTTGTTCCCGCAAATATATTATGCATATTAGTTGTGCTTTTGATAAGCTTTGATGGGCAAGAAAAATCCACAGTGACAATTCAAATAAGTATTATTAACGAAAACGAATGAAAGAAAGAAAACAAAAAATAAAAAATACACCTACTATTTAATATAGCGTCCCTACTTCTTCGAGCTGCCGAAACACGATGCTTCTGCAGCAAGGACTGGTGCTACTGTGAGTCTATGGAGCTGTTCTTTCGCAAAAATCGTTCCATCAGTTTCTTTATATGAAAAGCACCCAGACATGAACTGTATCCGGATTCTTCACTGAGGGTATAACTTAGGCTTTTAGATACCTGTCTCCGTCTGTCCTTTGATCACGATAACTTCTTGATCCTTAAAATGAGTAGAATAACGCCTTATGAAAAAATGCTAATTGATTTCAGCTTGAGCAGCAATCGATTTCCTATATTTTTCTACAAAAACTAAGTATTTGGCAGTCTCTAACGAGGGGTTCTTGGTAAACGTCTCTGCCTCGCGGTGCGAGATGCTGCAGTTACTCGTGCATTTTTGCCATTCTCATCAAAAATCTCAACTTCGAATAAATTACAGCTAAAGAAAAAAAAAATTCTTGACAGAAGAGAAGCTAATCAGATGCACAGATAGATAATATTTACAGATACGTAGATCCTATGCAACGGCGGGCTTTCCACACAGATCTAACGTGTATGAGTTCAGCAAGCCGAGAAAGCAGAAGAAGAGAACAAAGCAGCAATAGCATGAACAAAGATAAAAGCAAAAGGGGTACAAAAGAAAGATGCCACGATGGTCTTGCAACGTTAAGCTTATAGGATTCTACATATGAGGAAGACATATTGTATAAGAAAATCAAGACCAGCAAACGAATTTTCCAGGAAATTTGTTAGTTTACGGACAGAAAATCAGTAAAATAGACAGCAAAAAATATTGTATAATGGTCAATATCATTATGTTCTTATATTGTCAGTATATTGTGGGTTTTCCCGCCGTAAGAAGATACAGAGACTTTATAACAGCGATCCAAATTTGTATGAAATAGTTTAGAAGTTTAGTCGACCTCAAATGAGTTTTATTAGAACAATCTTGGCCAAGTGCACCACGTCTGGCAGGAAATAAGGCGCGAGCATCTCCAACTCCACACGGCTCAGTCGAACGAAATCACTCAGCCGTGCAGCGCAGAGATGGAGACGAAAAACGAAAAGAGAAGAAGACAGCAGAAAGCGAACACTCGTGCGGGGGGTCCCTTCCGTGGCACCCCACACGGCGAGCAGATAGGAGTCCCATGGGATAGGTCGCTTACCACCATTCGGCGGCCCACCTCGCGGAACAGAAGGGGAAATATAGAGAAATTACCTAACGCTACAAAACTAACCTTCTCAGCAGGAACTGAGGCCAGATGCTACATCCCCTGCGGAGAAGGCACTCGGGACTCTTGGGTGCGTGATGCCCAAATATATAGTGGCAGGGAAAGGGCCCGCCACAATATGCCCCTCAGGGCTCAATATCATAATGAAAATTGATCAGTGGGTGGGTGAGAGAGATAAAATTTTCGAATTTTAGTACGGTGGTCTCGTATAGGTACACTGAGAGTGCGACCTTATATGTACCAGAAGGTGCCAGGTACGTCACGGCCGCTGCCTGCGCCTGCAGTCTGAATTCGACATGTGCTTGTCGTCGGTGGCTCATCTCCGGGGTCCCATTGCCAGCGTTTCAGAAGCTTCATTTGAATTTTGACATTTTCAATTAAGAGGAGTTTTGCAGTTTACCTTTAATCATTTTGATTTTGAAAATATTTTTTTGCAGATTTTCTTGGCCAAATAAACTATCTTATCAACATTTTAATTGTGATGACAAAATAACTAAAGACTTCAATTGAAACGCATTTTGAAACCGTTAAATAAGGCAATATCGATTCTAGCTGAAACTCTCAGAAAACAAATGAAAGTAAAAAAACTAATAAAATGAATCTCTGGAGTAATGGGGCACTGTCGGTGTATGAACAGTTCTACTGGGATTAGAAAAGTGGTGCCCAATAACAAAGGTGTTAAACGCAATTTTGATACGTTTCAGTATGTCACGGTGTAGCTTCAAACTGTACAATGACGAGCTCTACATACACTAGCGGGCAAAATAAGAGAACGACTTTCGTTATTTGAAAATAAAGTTTAACCATGTAGAGTAGGTTAATGAATCTTTTGATTGGGCCTTGAAGGAATTTATTTACCATATTTCTACAAAATATCAAGACAAACATAACTATATTTAATACATTAGAACGATCTAACAAACAATAACAAAAATTGAACAGTGCAAAATAAGAGAACGATCGTCTCTAGAATATTCTCACATTTACCCCGGTCATCTGGCAACATTCAATTTCGTGTACATGACTTCTAGAACTGCCACTCTTACGATTACACCATTCTAGAAACATGGCACCTCACGTGAAAGTTA
>LQNS02276867.1:262927-278177 GCA_001587735.2 Parhyale hawaiensis
AGGTAGCGTAATGGTGTGGGGCATGTTTTCATCTGAAGGAGTTGGACCGTTGGTGGCCATTAAAGAAACTGTCAATGCTAATGTGTATCTCAATCTTGTACAGCAATATGTTATCCCATCTCTACGAGCATCACTAAACCAGCCAGCAATATTTATACAGGGCAATGCCCCGTGCAAAGAAAGTGAAGGAATATTTTGCGCAAGAGAATATCGAAGTCATGAAGTGGCCTGCCCAAAGCCCGGACCTTAATCCTATTGAAAATTTATGGAAAATTATAGGTGATAATGTAAGAGAACGACAATAATCAACAGGAAAGGATCTGTGGACTAAAATTGAAGAAGTGAAAAAATATAACTATCGAGTTTTGTAAGAAACTTGTGATGTCGTGTAACCTTCGCTGTGCTAAAGTTATTGAAAATAAAAGTTTTAGTACTCCATACTAATTGTTCTAAACCTAAAATTGACCATTGTTCCATGTTATTTGTTTTTAAAATTGTATTTAGAGACGATCATTCTCTTATTTTGCACTGTTCAATTTTTGTTATTGTTTGTTAGATTGCTCTAATGTATTAAATATAGTTATGTTAGTCCTGATATTTTGTAGAAATATGTTAGATACATTCCATAGGGCCCCATCAAAAGATTCATTAACCTACTCTGCATGGTTAACCTTTATTGTAAAAAATGATAATCGTTCTCTTATTTTGCCCGCTAGTGTAAGTGTACAAACTAGAGTCTTTATGGCCATTCACAGCAAGTTGGTACGAGTTGCACCGCAGAGAAGTTGCACCTGAAGCACATCACAACCTTCCACCCCAACAGTTGGAGAATTGAGCAGCGGTAGGAACGCCCGTATGTACGCGCAATGCTGTCTTCTACGCATCTCACCTTTAGCCACACGGTGCTCTGGGTCTCCCATTGGTCCAGGCAGCGCCATAGCTGGGTCTTGCTAGCGATCACCTCCTCCACCTCTGCCAGCTTACTGAACGAGCTCACCTCCAGCTGCAGTGATCATAGAAGTCAGGCATCAGTTGTTGCTTCGCGCTATAGCTACATGTCAGAGTAATTCCCGCAGTAGTGTTAGGGGGCGTTTGTGCGACTGGAACAGTAATAATAACGCCCACCATATCCATATGAGAACACCACCGATTGATAATATTCACAACCATGGATGGCCTAACATCATACTTAGAGGCTGCATGAAAAGATGAAAGTAACCCGAAAAATGATCTTTTTTGGCATTTGGGCAGTCGAATTTAGCGAAACAGAATAAAGCTAGTCACGTCCAGCTCGGAAGTAACAATTAAAATACCAAAGGTCAGTCATTACTCGAATTCAGCACGACGTTCACTTCTTACGCCCATAAGAGCTCACCCTGAAGTCGCGCTGCCTCTGTGCCACAGTCTCCGTCTGGGAGCGGATAGCAAGGGCGCGGCTCTCAGCAGCCTCCAGCATACGCAGCGTCTCCTGCCGGTCGCTGGTGATGCGCAAGTACTTCAGCGCCTGCCAATCAAATGCCTCGGTTTACTCGTTGCTTCCGCAAGTTGCAGTCGTACTAGAGGTTTAATTGTTCGTATTTATAGGTGAAATTTACGTATCAATTATTTTGCCCCACCGGTCTGTGCTTAGATATATGGCTAAATCTATTGAATCTGAGCGTTAGTTAACTATTCTGCAACATTAGTTTGTTTACTGGAAATATAAATAACCTTTAAGTTACAGTAACCATCTCAAATGCCGACTCAAAGACGATTTTAATTTCTGCATGTTGCACAACGGTAACTGATGATCATAATACGATTGCAGTACAGTATAATAGCATAGATTAATGTAAGCAGGAAGAAGTATCGGAAGTGATTGGATTACAATATACACTGATTAGTATGCTCCGGGAACACGGTAACTGATTAGTCAAATGCATTATTGTCGAATTTGGACAATGGACACAGGCGACTCCCTGCAGTTGCCGCCCTTCACCAGCCACAGCTGCTGAATGAAGATTGTCCCTGCAGAGCATGCTACACAGCGAGCTCAACCCAGCACGTGATTTCGGTAGTGCAGTGATGTCACAACGATATTGTTGTAAACTGCCGTGAAGTGCCTCTACCGAAAACACAAGGTTCCAGTAACATCGTATCTTTCATTCTCTCACGCAACCGTATGATCAAATAGGGAAGGGAACGAAAATTAACTTGGACTTTGCGAGTTTCATTGATCTCTTGCGTGTAACCAGTCATTGAAACGGCACCTAAACTAAGGTGCGGACAAATGAGTTGAGACATTTGGTCATACTTGTAGAGCTGATACCGGTAGGCTATGCAGGTTAGCACACTTAGGATATACAGTATATCTTGAGATTACAAATCGGCAGTAGCAACTTTGTAAAAGTTTCCAACGCTTACATTGTCTTACTAAAAGGACAGTTGTCAAAGAATAGGGGAAGCCGGGCTGGATTGTCACTTCAGGGACAGAGGTGGTACACCTTTAGAGATAAAGAGTAGGCCGAGACAGGAAGTACGACTATGATATACGGAGGATGAAGGGCGGGCTGGAAAAGTCCATGTCTTGAATGTTTGAAGAGCACATGGTAGTGAGCATATAGGATTGAACGTGTACGTACTTTTGAGTTTAGGTGGTCGCGTCAAATGTCAGGGCTGGTGAGGAATGGGTAAAGAACAGTTGCGGAAGATGGAGCTGGATGAATGTGTAAAGTTGGAAAGGACAAACACGTAGGTATATGCTAAGGTTTGAACTGGGGAGCAAAAAAAACTCTGGGATGCTTCAAACGGAACGAGTTTCCGAAGTATGAGTGGTTGTGTGAAGGTCTCGGGGGTGAGGACCTAGTTTTCAGGGTTAGGCTCGAACCTCGGGGTGAATGCGTACAGTATCTCTATCGCTGGAATAAGTCCAGAGGTTGCGAATGCCAAATGGTTGATTTGGGGTTAAGATTAAGTGTGAAACATTACGCGTTGGATTACGTCGTATCGAAAGATGACGAAACTTGATGATGTAAATGGTATTGGAATTAAGTGGGCAAGAGCACGTGGTGCATAAGAGATTGAAGACTAAGTGGGTGACACTTTTATTTGGGAATGATGGAGAGTGGTACTAGTATTAGTAAATAAGTTTACTAGTGCAGCCATTCTAAACCGCATAGCATCGAATTACAAATATTTAATTTCAGTATTTCTGTTGGAAAGAAAGTCTCCAGTTGACGGTGGGCTAACTCACTTGAGTTCTGTGTCGCCAATTTTGGTCAGTGCGCTACTACCACTCGGGAGACAAGGTGCAAAGCATCTCAAAGAGACGAAAAAAAAACAAGCGTAGAAGACAGAAGAATAAGATGGGGATGGGCGTACGAGGATGACTAAGTGAGGAGTAACTGTTAAACAGGGTGGGGCACGTGTAAAGCAGCAACTGAACGATGGTCGAGCGCGTAGAGCCGAGGCCACCTCGCTAATCCAATGTAGGAGGCGTTGGTATATAACCTAATCCTTGGGCTTCATCAGAGGAGTACACAGACGATGTACAACCGCTGAAATATTCGGATGTCAGGGTTCTTTGGGGGCGGACAGTCCCGTATAGCTCTCGCAGCCGTCCGGTTTGCGAGCATCGGCCTCCAATGACGGGCCGGGGCAATATGATGCCTGTGCGGACGGTGCCGATATTAGCTAGCCTGTAGCGGCTAGCTGCTATGGCGAGCGTGGGGATTCCTCTTCACGCGCCAGACCCTGGAAAGACCGATGACGCAACCGTTGCCGCGTGGTTCCGCTTAGGCTTTAGCGTAGGGATCCTAGGAAGACCTGTGAGTGCTCTCTTCGCCGTTTTTTAGTCCGCTAACGCTAACTAGTGCTTGTTCCTGGTCACGTGCCAGACTGCGAGAAGGGGCTTACTGATAGGTTACCCACTCAGGGCGTAACCTGTCCTTCGAGAAACGCGTAGCAATAGCAAAAACAAAGTCATTTGCTAGTTATATCTCCGACTGTATTTGCAAAATCGGATGTTCTACCGGCTCAAACATTCAACAACAGATAATCAAATTCAAAAATAATTAGTTTATTCTATACACTGCTGTAGGTTTGCACATATACAGATCTAAATTTCATATAATACCTACTAGTTAAAGTTACACATACAAATATTTGTCTCTTTCGTATACAGTGGACAACACTAGAGAACAAACATGAGCGTGAAATATGAATTCAAGCGGTGACTCAACTAAGTTACAAGCGTCCGCGGCGTGACTGGAGACTCAGTACACCCGGCAGGCAGTAGGCTTAATGAGTGCCAGTTAGCTAGGGGGTGGTACCGAGCGGCGTTGAAGGGCGACTATGCTATTTTCAGTGAGCGGATTCCATGTGTGTCCAGACATGGGAGAAGAGATATTTTTATGGGTAGATTGTACTATAGAGCAATAACATATGTAGTAATATGACTCGTAGAAGAATATGGCTCCAATATTTTACGCTACCGAGTTCTCATGTTTTGCTGCACAACCGTGAGATGTGGCACTCTGTGACAGTATCAGCCTGTTATCGAAATCTAAGCAAACTTAACCACTACGACAGCGGCCCGAGCTCACCTCCACCTGCTCGTGCAGTTTATCCGTCTCCTTGTCGATCTCGACCACTTCTGCAGCCAGCAGGTTCTTGAGCTTGCCTATGGTGGAGGGCCGCTCCATGACGCTGCGTCGCACGCACTTCCGCAGTCGCTTCAGGTTCTTGCACAGAACTTCGTACTTGTTCTCTACCTGGAGCAGCAGCTATGTCACTTCGAGTATTCCAACCAAAGACATTTACAAGAATAAAATCATTATAACACACGACGATCAAGCGCCCGAGCACAGTGCCTCAACTCTAGAACTGAGGCAGAGTAGAGCTTTGAACAGAATGCAGTATTATTTACGACATGGTGGGGCTAACATTTTCCTCGACATATAGTGAGACAAAAGTACTCTGTAGAATGGAGAGATAAACTTTTAATAACTGGTAAAATCAACTTGACCACATTCACTAGAAGACCCTCACGCACTGATTCGTGCTGCAGATGTATAGAGACCAACTGGCCCAAGAGAAGTGTACGGCTGCAGTCGACCATAGATCGTCAAGAACTAAAGTACCATCGACGGGAGGTTCTTATGTAGCGACCCGTGCCCCATACCCTTCCCATTTTAGGGAAAAGTGCATCACGGCAGCTGAGCATACTTATCAACTGCTGAATCAGCGCATCAAGCGCCAGTAAGCTCGCCTGTCAGGGTTGGCATTTGAACCGGCAATGTCCATTACCAAAAGTTTAGCGCACTAGGCTGCTGCTGCTGCTACCGTGGGTAGCTAGGGGTGACGGTAATACGACGAGTTACGCTAGAGCAGGGTAAGGTCATAAGTGCACTTGCAATAACGAAAGGCAGGTATCTGACACATCAATAGACGGCACACTAAACACGACGCAGTATTCCAGTAAATGGAAAGAGGTACAGCAAAACATGTTAAAATATGAAAAAGGGGATGACAATAGTTAGTTATAGTTAGGAAGTTTAGGCCTCCGTTTCCGAGCAGAACTATATCCCAGAGGAAAGAGCAAGGGACATATAGTATGCCAAGATAAACGGGGAACCCATGCACGAAGGTGTTCCCACCACACAGGATCAACGCGCATGGGAACAGCAAGTTGGAAAAGAAGAGGAAAAGCAGATAAAGAATGTGCAAGTAGGAGTATGACATCGGGAAGGAAGCAAAGTGGGCACGAAAGAAAGACGTCCGGAAGACCTAGCTAATGGCTGAGGTAACCTACACAAGCTTCCTGGGATTGCCTAGCCCCATAGCATAGGATGGACGAACCTAAACTAACCTAACCCTATGGCCTATGGCCCATCCTATGCCCCCTGAGGGGGAGGGGATGACAAGCGTGTGTCATAGACCTCACTAATTTTGTAGAATTTGTATGAAATGGCAAGGGTCTTGTTTTAGGTCTATTCGAGCTCTACAGAAAGTCCGAAGCTAAACATTCCAGGGGATGCAAAATAAGAGCAAATTTTGGAATTTCGACTGTAACTTCTCTCTCCAACCTACATCAACAGACAAGGCTAAGGAAACATAGTTACGGTTAAGGCAATTATTGGTCATCTATTCATGTTAAAGTACCGGTACAATGCACGGTTGCCGGCTATTCACCCTTCCTGTTGAGGATCCCTAATAATAACCCCCACTAATCACCAGCCCAAATTAGACACTAATACATCGTGGTAATATCAGAATACTCAACTTATCACTCGTCGGGTCTTCTGTTGGCTCAAGCCCTAAACTAACTTGGCGAGCTGTTTCGCGGCACAACCTATCGATATGAACTCACAGGAGGATCTGCCGTCTCCTCGCAAAAATCTACGCTCGTGGGGCCTCCGAACTGTTAGGCTTATCCTTTTTATAAAAATTGTGTTACTTCTGAGTAAAGTTTTGAAAAGCTCCTTATTGCAATGAAATTATAATTATCAGAATTATGAATATTCTTGCCTTGGCTATGGTAATTAATTCACACAAATAATGGGCAAATAACAAGCTGGCAACTCTTGCCGTCTTTGTATTCCTTGAAGGCACCCCCAGTTATGTGGGGATAAGCGAGGCTGGGGTAGCCCACAGTTCTCTGTCAGCTTGTCCGTTACTTCCCAGCTATTTTGAACAAAATCGCCCTGAATTAACACAATATTCTAAATAAGTGGAATTATGAGAAATCTAAATAATCTGTACATTTCGTAAATAGGTGTTGGAAGGGCGTAATCAATATTTTGAACATTTCGTAAACAGACCCTATGAGTAACATTAACATTATATTGGGATTGGATGGAGGTACGTTTTTGGGGCGAGGTGTCAGGGGCACGGGAAAATAAACGGCGTGCTCATGACACGTGGAACACAGGGCAAGCGAACAACAAGTCGAAAAAGATAAGCAATTAGTGTGAGAATATAGTGTTCAAGCCCTACTAGACAATACGACACCTTAAACCACAGCCTTCTCTCTTCCACCCCAACTAACTTGACATTTCAAAGTTCCTCGTATGTATAGCAAGAAATAGCGCTTACATGATAGTTTTTCGGATGAAAGTTTCTTCCCTCTTTTCTTCTTAGTTTCTTAGCCATCGAAATGATAGTGACAATGGCAAGAGCTGATAACGCTCGGGAAGTCAGTTCCGGTGTCTCTCTCTGGGAATGGACCTATTAGTCCGTCTACTGCCGCCTATCTACTCTAATCTAAACTACGGTATTTCAAGAGAAAGAAAAGAAGGGACATGCAGTATATCAAGAGAAACATGGAACCACTGCACGAGGGTGTTCCCACACTGGGTCGGAGCACATAGATAATGTAAGCGAGAAGAAGAAGAGGAAGAGCGAAGCGGAACAAGATTAATATTAGCATTAAAATTAAGTAAAGTGAGCACATAAGATAGACGTCCTAAAAGCCAAACCGAGGCTGAGGAAATCCGTTCAGCGATGCTCAATTGATCTTTAGAAACAAAACATACCGACAGATGTTGCTAATATGACGGCTCTCATACACGCTCTTAGAGCCGCGGTTGTATTCAATCAAAGACAGGAGTAAAGAAAATAGGCTAGTGCGGGTCAGTGGCATTGCAACTGAAGCTGTAGAGAAATCAGTAATAAGTGAATACCGATGGAACACGCCATGAAAATAAGGTGCAGCCGTTGACATTTCAACAGCTCAGGAACAGTAGTGGATGCAATACATAGGTGTTGTTAAACAGATCCAGAACCGTACTGCATAGGCGTAGTACACGGGTGTTGATCAAGAGGTGAGGCTTCTACCAGGATGCTGGTGGTTGCGCTCCGCGCGTAACGTGGCCATGTTGCGCAACAGCCCAAAGCGCAAGCGGACAAAGCGACGACCCAGCAGTAGTGACGTTGCCATCGCAAAGCAGACCTCGAGTCACGATGACCTCACCACAACAGCAGTAGCAGCCACACACTGTAGGGACCCAGTCACCCAAAAAGTATGACGCATACGTGCGCAATTTTCTGACCATCGTAGAAGGAAGCTAACTAGAGGAAACTGCGTTAACCCTTTACTGAGCAGCTAGAGAGCGCCGTTCTAGGAACAGCATTGCGAAACTGACCCTATATAATTATCAATTAGCTACTCGATGAAGGGTATCATGGGATCGCGGAGAAATTCAGATCACAACAGTCTCCAACACAAGGAGGACAAGCGTATGCAATTGTTGACTCTCGAGAATCTTCGGACGAGGTCCAGGTAACTGTACTCAAGTCACCTCACGTGTTTAGAGTCACGATGCTGGTTGGTTGTCTTCCGTTGGGTGGTAGGTCGCGCCCTATACAAGGGCCAGAAGAGAATTATCTCCACAGTGCACGTAACCGCCGATCGCTAGTGTACCTGACATTCTTTATAAATAAATCTTACAAATTTTTACATATTATAGCTTTCATTCTAGTAACATTTTGAATGAGTCGTGACACTTTGTGAAACAGCATTCCTCCCCACACGATGACGCTATTAGAATACTTTGTTACCACCACCAACACCTCTGCATGGCATACGCACCTATCCCACAAGTCCTACCAGTTCGTTCCGAGTGTGTGAATAAAAAGAGCGGATGACGTGTGCAAGTTTCGAACTAAACTAAATTCAACAAATACGCTAAAAGCGCCATGTTCACAGACAACGAACGCACCTCAGGTCTTAGAGTGACCCCGTACCGCTGGATGGTGAGGAACGCTCGTCGAATCATCGTTTCTTCAGCCTCAATGTCGCTCATCTGAAATGATAAGACTCATGTGACAAATATCCACCCTGGTCGTTAAACAGAACTTTAAGGGGGAAGAAAGAAAAGACATGCAGCGCGACAAAGCAATGTGAAGTGCACACACAAGGAGGACCATAAGGTACATACACAGAAGACAAAGAACACGCAAGATGTATCAGGGAGAACGAAAACAATTACAGTAGTTCCCATAAATCAAAAACACACTAGGCATGGCAAGAAAGATGCCCTGAAAGTGAAACGAGAAAACTGAAGCCCAGGCTTCGGCTCCGCCAGGGAATGCACCTTCTGGTCAGGTAAATATATAACCTACTCTACTAATTTTTTTTTACGAGCGCCACTGACCATTAAGCACAAAGGGCAGCGTGACTCACTCTCGATACAACATTTGTCGCTGACGCTCCTCTTTAATACTGAACATACGTCCTATGCGGTATTTATGCTGCACTCCATACAACCTCCAAATGGCTATTGGTTTCTTTAACCACCATATTAATTACAGCCAATACACCTAGACCGACCTGTTGCTTAGCTAAGTAATTGCAAGCAATACTAAAACTAGGCTGTAATCGCTTCATTTTAGACAACAGTATAGATGGCAGGGAAGTGACCCTCACACTTCATCCATGGTACAGAGGTTTGATGTATTAGTCTTTCAGTCACAACTAAAGCTAACTTTCGTAGGAAACTGTTCTAAATTAGGCCTGGTGCATTCTGACGGATCAGTATGTCAGCTTACAGCAGTGATTCTCAAGCAAATTTAAAGTTACCTTCAGTCGCAACATAATAACCATGAAAGATGGTGTATAACAATGATTGTATGATAATTACTTCATTTGTCGTTCTTAACCTGGTGACTGGATATATGCCCACACGACAAATGCGCACGCACTATTTTCTCATTCTACTGCTGCCTAGATGGCGCAGTCCTGCCAATTGAAAGATTACGAATACAAAAAATTGCTAGAATCGTCTCCAGAGATTCTAGAACTATTACCCTTCGTGAGAGGTCGTTTGTTTTGGCTGTCCGGAATTGAATACGCCAAAAATTAACATACATTCTAAATATATGCATTGAATAGTTGATCCTGCCAACTAGTGTATTCGATTGCAGTGTTTAACTACTTTGTCCAATGGTTATCCTTGCAAATTATATGAATTCCAGGTTAGCAAATTTTTAAACAGTGTGAATGATAACAGTAATAAATTGCCTCAGGAGCGTACAAGTTTGATAAAGTTTTATCTTTTTTTTTAGATAACAGTCTGACAAACTTAAATGTGAACTTCTATCACTACTTCACAAGCACCGCGCTGATATAGATTTTGGAATAATTCTTAGCAATGAGTTCACTATAACAATGTTCAAGTTTAAAGTTGTTCCTTCCAAGCCTCTAATCTCAACAGTAGTAGAGTTGTTGAGTACGCTGGAGAGAGCATTCTTACTAATTCCCTCTGAGCTCATCCACCTCAGTCTGCTATTCGCATACACGCTGAATCTTGCAATGTCCCTGTAGAGCTGAATGATATGAAAGTGTTGGGGGAGCGCATCTGACCAAGTTACACTGCGCATTTTAATGTAATTACGCATTTGTCAATAGAAACAGATGAACGACAGTCAGCCAGCTTTCTGGTTGAATAGCGTAAAATGAATGTGTGTTCGATTGACAGTATAGGCCTAATTCCCTTATATCGTAACATGTTTGGTTTTTCAGTCATTTTCGTATCGTGATTTCCTGGTAACTCGTATACAGCTTTTGATAATTAGAGGTTTATATATTGCACACACACATATATACTAGCCAGCTTAGGTTCAAGAATTAAGTTTTATTTATAAACTAGAGCTAAAGCCTAATAATAAGCAGCGATTAATTGCTTATATATTTCGGCGTGGATGGCTGTAAAATCGTCAGCAGCAGCGGCTACAGACAGTAATGGTCTGTTGTCTATATTTATTTTGTTTTCGAGTCGTCTATTTGCAAGGTTTCTTTTTGATTTGTTGTGCCGTGAGGAGGAGTTGCCCTCCTCTTCAGGTCATATCTTTCCTTTCCTACCCGTAGAAACAGTAAAGCATATCCTTACTTGTGCTGGAAAGTGCTGCCAAGCAACCTCTCTAATTAAATGGATTCAGCCTGAATATAGGTCGTAACACGTTAAGTAAAGTTAATGAATGTTACAAACGTTAACTGAAAGCTAGACACTACTAAGATGAATAACAGGAAATCTTATACACGCAGTCAAACGATGAAATGTGCTAGTAGGAGCGCATTTGTCTGTGTGAGCATTTGTCGTGTGCGCTTTTGTCATGGAAACCTTAACCTGGTTCCCCTCTCCTCGATGACAACAGCTGTGAAAGGAAAATATGAGATTTAGAAGAGGGAAATGGAAATACAAAGGAAGCCGAGAGGGAAAATGGTGGAGAAGTTAAAAATTTGACTAACAGCATGAATTTTTCAGCTAACTACAAAGCACAGCAGAAGTGACCTGCTGCTTGACGACAGAGACTGAGCAGAGGAGAGCGACGACTTGAGCAGCCGTCACAGGGGCCACCTCCAGCGCCAGCCACTTCTCTGTTGTGTCTGCCTCCAGCCGGTCTATGCGGCGCTCCAGTCCCCTGCGTAACGTACACAGCAGTGAGACTCGACCTTAGTTACAGAAATCTTCTTACCACTAACCGTTTACTTACAACTTCCATGCGTCAGATCCACCATGAAAAAGAAAAACTGAAGAAATACATCCAAAAAAAGCTGACAGAGTCTCCTCCGGATGAGTGTGAAAAAGTGGGAAAAGCAGAAGCTCAACATGATTGATACGCAAGACTGTGGCACCAGCTGTCATGGAGAAGATGATGCCGTCAAGACCTGCTCAACTCCCCAGGTATGGCGCTGTTGCCATTCAGTGCATCGTCAGGTGTCACCATATCCGCCGTCCACACGAGTAAGGCTTAGCTAACGAGTTTGCAAGAGCAACGCATCACGCTAAGTTGCAAATGTTATTGCTCGGCAGATATGCTGAGTCCATTCGACTTCAATACCAACTCACTAAAAAGAATTCGAAACAAGTCCAATCATTCGGCGAGCGAGCACTCTTTTGCCGGCAGGAAAATGATGCTATAAAGCACTGTAAAGAGTGAACATTGTAATACCGGGGACGCGCTATACTTAGGTACAACCGTACGAGGGGACGTTCAATACACACGTCCTTCAACTGAAGAACTTCCTAGGGGGATCTCGGATTGCGACATATACTATTAATAAAAACAACGCACCGCACGAGTTAAGTGTCCGTTCATGAGTTGAGAGTGAGATTGTAAAGCGTGGTCCCGGTAGCACAGACATCAAACTCGCCATTTGCTATGTACGTTTGTGTACAGGCATCAGTGTACGTGCGGGCGACGTTCAAGTTCGTGAGCTGTGCCTGCTCGCTGTATCGCAGATTAGGTTAGGTAAGGTTAGGTTAGGTAAGGTTAGGTTAGGTAAGGTTAGGTAAGGTTAGGTAAAGTTAGGTATAGTTAGGTAAGGTTAGGTTAGGTAAAGTTAGGTAAGGTTAAGTAAGGTTAGGTTAGGTAAGGCTGGGTAAAGTTAGGTTAGGCTAGGTAAGGTTAAGTTAGGATAAGCAAGGTGACGTTAGGCTAAGTTTGGTAGTGCTTATTGTAGTGATTGTGGTGGTTAATGCGCGGCAAGAAAGCTTACTTGAACGCACGCACAGTGATGAGCGCACACAGAATGGCGAGTTTGTAGCCAGTGCGGCCCAGTATAAGGCTGCGCGCAAAAGACAAGTGCGTGACGCGTCTCTACAAGCGGCACATGAGCAGCTTGGAGTCTCGTGGGGTTAAATAGCTCGCCACCATTGGTGCCGCAACACAAGAAGCAACAAAACTACACAAGGATAACTGAATTCGACAAACTAAATTGAGAAATAATTGCAAACTGCAAGGATAAGGAAATCGTAATTATGACAATGACATGACCTAATTGAATGTCACTGAGTAGCGCCCCAGAAAACGATTGTCACAAGCTGCAATGGTTGCCTGCCGTTCAAAGAGAATAGGTGTAATCGTTACGCTCACACTTGAGCAGGAAAATTAAAATACCGGAAAGGGTTAGGCCGCATTTTATGCATTGCAGAGCGTCTGCGGTGTTTAGAAACAAGAACAGCGCAGTTCTCTGGCTGACCACACTACGCAGTGCTCTCGTGGGGTGCGGGCTCTGGGTCACCGAGTTGTCCGAGGTGTCAACCCGGCGAAGGAGCGAGCGAGTGCCGCTGCTGGTATGAATCTCGCCGATAACCACGTGAGTTTTACTAGAACATGAAGAGGTCACGGCAGTATAAGAGATGCTTAATTTGGTTGGAGGTGCAAGCCACTTCACCCTGCATACTAACAAGTTATGAAAATGAGAAACTTGGGCATATAGTAAGGTAGAGTAAGAAAGGACTTACCCACATTAGAGGTAAAAAATGATTAGGATTTTTAATTTTTTACCAAACTTTACTATAATGCAAATGACGTAAACGCGCCCATTGTATGGGACTAAGAAACGGTTACAAGATGTGATCAAATGGTGTACAAAAACTGCGGCAGTTTGCACAGCGTTGAGTTCATAGCGTCCACCTGTGTCACGGGCATGTCACTAATCGGAAAGGGAACCAAAACTAAAAGTTACCTTGACTTTAGGGGCAATATTGACATGAATTTAGTGAGTGCTTGGATGGGTAGCCGATAATTTAATATGAAAAGAGAAGCGACATAAGCCGGATTAATAGAAACGAGGAACCCATTAACAAATATTAACAGCACCAAGATTGTCAGTGCAGCATCTAAGTAAAAGTAGGAAACATCGACGAGAATAAAGTCCCGAATACCAAACTAAGACTAAGTAATCTATGGATAATGGAGTCCGAGAGGCGCAACTCTCCGTGACATAGGAAAGTTACCTCTAATTGTATCAGAGAAAGCAGCACCTAAGTTCAGCCTTCACAAGTCCTTATAGCTTCATCTCGTACTGGAAACAAGCTTACTTTGCACTTGGTTTCGAATGTTAAACAAGAACATTAATTAATACCTACTTGTCAGACACCAAAACCACACACATTGCTCCAGTTTGAGCTTTGGGACGAGTGGGATTGGCTTAGATAGACTTTGGTAAGCTAATGGAACGAGTCCCAAGTTCCAGGAAGACTAGGCACTGTAACAATAGCGAGGTACCGTACGAGCACTCACCCAATGATGCACTGGTGTATGGCGCGCTTGTGCTGCACCAGCTGTTCGATGAGCCACTCCCGAGCAGCCGACACGTCCACGTGCAGCACTCCCAGCTGACACATGGGCTGCAGCTCCTGACACTCTGTCAGTAGAGCCTCCATGGCACCCAGCTGACGGCCCACGTCCGTGTCAGCTGTGCACACAGTGCGCGTCAAGTGAGCATCCTGCAGAGGAGCTGACGCAGCATGTAATTGCTTGTCTACCAGTATACGCCATTCGAATGATAGGTGCCTTCTAAGAATCCGTTCGTAATATCATTCGGCTCTTAAGTACAATAAAAATCAATGGAATAGCAAGGTTGCAAGATGAAACAAAACGAGAGACAACATTTTTCTGGCAGCATGTCATTGATAACGAAGCTACGTTAAGGATGCTGCCGGACATTCACTTTTCTACGAGTAGCGCCAAGCATTAGCATGGCGGGCGGGGGACTGCAGCAGAGGACGAAGAGTTGCTATCTGCCAAGAGTGCGTGTTGGGCTCCAAAAGAATACACTTGGTAACACCTCTCTAATGTACATGGAAGTTCTGCAGAGACCGCGCGGATGATGAGGTGCGAAATTTAACGCTCGTTTTCGACACATTACAACACTCAGGAGATGATGACGCTCATCTCAGCCACAACGCAAACTTCGAACAATGTAGGTCATAAGTATCAGGGGAGAGTACGTACGTAATCCAACGGACCATCTTAGCATAAAGTTTTCTTTTGTATTGATGAACTGGTGCGCGGTCGAGATCCAGCAAAAGGGAGCACAAAATGAGTTTAAATTGACAACAAAAGTTTATGAATCTTTAGGACTGCTTGCCTCACCAGTAGCGTCATCAACAGCACCTAACCTTTGAAAATATGCATACGAGCAAGACAGCCGAAGGCTAGTATCGAAGTATACAGTGAACTTACGAATATTGCTTTCTTCACCACTACCATCTTCGAGGGACTCCCGTCTATCGTCTTCCTGTTCACCGGCGTCATCACCAGCATCGTCTGTAGCGAAAAAAGCGTCCTCAGAGACGCCTTGGGTCTTGAGCTGCAGTATCTGCTCCAGCATCTGTCGCAGGTGCGCCAGTCGCTGCTCCACCAGCTGCCAGTTGTGGCGCAGGGTGGCGGTGATGAGGGACAGCATGTGCGGCAGCGTGTGGTCCGTGTCCAGCATCAGCTGCAGGGAGCTGTTCCGGTCCTCTGACGATGCTCGAGACGA
>LQNS02276867.1:316570-341327 GCA_001587735.2 Parhyale hawaiensis
ACAGCATCACGCAGGCGAGGAGTAGGTATAACAGCTATCAAAGTTGAATCGTCGGCATAGTTGATCATCGTGTTTTCAAGTGAAGAAAACATGTCACTAGTATAGAGAACGAACAACAGCGAGCCAAGCACACTGCCCTGAGGGACACCAGACACCACCGCAACTGAGGCACTCAAGATGCCGTCAACAGACACTCTCTGCGTTTGCTCAGAAACAAAATCGCGAATGATTGACACTCACTTGCGTCTATAGGACCGACTTATTAGTTCAGCCAGCAGGCTGTGCGCTGATAATGATCTAGTGAACCTGTCCCACAGGAGAAAAGTAGCAGAGCTATGTATGTTTTATAAGGTGTACAACAATGAGAGGTATTGGTTGAATTCTGCTCTCCCTGCCTTCAAGGTTTTTGGGAGAAAGACTCGTGCTGCGTGCGGAGCGCACTCTTTCACTTTGGAGGCTGTCCTATGTCGAACTAATCAGTTCTGTCGGTGCTTCGTGCCCTGGTCGGTTAAGGTTTGGAATTTGTTGCCGGCATCGGCTTTTGGCCGTATTGGCCTGCAGGCGTTTACGTCAGCTGTAAATGGTTTTTTGCTGGATTTCCTTTAGCAGCGTTTTGGGCTTCCCGGTGTTGCAAGATGTTTCATTTGGGTTGTATTACCTGTCCGTGGGAGCTCAAGCGAGAAGATGCCCAACCACAACAGTTGGATGTAGTTCTGTCCACGGGACCAATCTAATCAAAGACGTTCAGACAGTAAGTAAGCCCATTGCCTGACTAAACAATAACTTTACGATTATCAATTCTAGCAGTGAACTTGATTAGATAAGATAGTATACGACTCCTTAAATCAGTAGTAAACTGTTCTAAGAGAAGAAATATAAGGGACCGGACATATAGTACGTCAAGATAAACGTGAAACTTATGCACGAGCATGTTCCCACACAGAATCAACGCGCATGGGCACAGCAGGTCAGGAAAGAAAAAGGAAAACAGCATAAAGTAGGAGCATGAAAGTGGAAAGAAGTAAAGTGGGTGGACACGAATGACAGACGTTCCGCAGAGCTAGCTAATGGCTAAGGTAATCTACATAATCCCCCTGGAGGCGCTGCTCCCCATATCACAGAACGAGCGAATCTAACCTTATCGCCTATGACCTATTCTGCGACCCGGAGGGAATTGGGAACTCTGCTCGGTGAGTTCACTCGGTACAGAAACATGAAAGATTTAAGCAATAACCTAGTGAGCACAGTGTCGTCTTTTTGACTCCAATGAAAGGTAACATCACGAAGTCACGTCAGTAATGAACTATACTAGTGGGACCCGTGGAAATTCCACGGTTGAATATAGTCTATACCTTCCAAAACAAACCAGACCACGTTACGCAACAGCAGTTTACTCGAGTTTAACCTAAAGCAGCTCTTCTAACGTAACACACCCCGTCTATGATAACGCCCGCCGCTTAACCCTGACGAACTCTTTTTAACTCAATAAAGTCTGTCTATAACAATATAATAATTATATTGTAGACGCTAACTTGACCCATGGGTGAACCGTTAGAATTCAACGATTGAAGTTCTCGCTTTGTTAAATGCAGCAAAGTTATCATAACTCGTTTTAACTCGACCTAACGCAGCTCTTCTTACCTAAGCCGTAAATATTGCCACAGGGCTCCGCGGTAAAAAATGACAGCAGTAGCTTTGTCATTAAGCTTTTTATTGTTCCGGTTCCTGGTATGGGTTTTGCTGTAAAATAGATCTCATTCCTGCAGGCCTAATCTTCCCTTAATGAATCGCAAATTGCGCAGGCATGCATTTTGCAAGAGCAAAATACAGTATCCCCCTTGCAAGATAAGGCGCAAATATCAGTTTCGAATTTGGCAAACGTTGAGCAGCACTAAGAAATTATAGTTCAGTCAAAAGAATTCACCGGAAATGCTTGGGGCCTACTGTAAAATGAATACCAATCGATTGTTGAATCTCAAGCATCGAAATTTGGCTGAAATGTAATTCAATATGAAAAGCGTTAGCTCAGTGTGAAATTTCAGCTGCATCTATGAGATTCAGCTAAAGAAAGCATTAGTGAAATGGATTACCCACGAAAAGAACGAAAACTCCAATCAAGACTGAGTCTCTCATACAGCTGAAAAGAAATTCATTTAAAAAAAAGGCGACATAGCTTACGCCCGACAAGATTAAAAACTCTATCAAATATATTGCCTTATAAGAATCCCGTCTAACAAAACATGGGAACGTTTCTTCGTATCCATCCGATGATGTTGCTATGGATGCAGCTGAAAGCAGCTCAAATTCCACAGAACAGAAGCAATGTTCTTTAGTGATATCTCCGATCCATATCATCCTAATTGCCCCTATCCAATACTGAAGTAACCTGTGCAATTCCAACAGAAAAGAAGACTCTTCAATTATGATGCCATCGGAACCGCATCATGCAAAGAAAGGTTGAAAAATGCCCCAAGTTAGGCAGCGAATCTTCTACCTAAGACCTGCCTAGAAGTAGCAGCTAAAATTTGAACTTAACTCTTTTCTCCTACAGCGTGTTCTAACTACATATCTGGCTGGCCGTAATAAAAACGTCAAGCGCCATGAGCAAAGCGAACATAACATGTTGTGAAAGAAACGAAAAGCGGTAGATAAGATACATTACAAGTGATATGGTCTTTGTGTCTTTTCTTTGAGAGTGACAAATTTTTTTCAAGAAGCGCTAAAGAAGACAGCTATGGTTGAACTTCGTTCCAGCGAAAATCAAAGCTACTTACACGTTGAATTTTCCCCCATCTTATTTTGAAAAGCGTTACGTGCAGACGCACTGACGGACGGATAGACGCACGTATGGATGGCGCCTCAAGCAGAATTATAATATACTGTAGATTTTGACATGGAAGCCACCTTAGGTAAGGTTTGGGTAACAAGTTTACTGGGCCCCCTGTGCACAACTGCTTCAACAGGCACTTTTGTTTGGACTTTCCGATCTTTGGTGAACCTACTGAAATGGTACCAGCATTACTTTACTTTCCTTTAAGACAGAGTACATGACGGACATCCACATTCTTCATATTTTACGTAGCCTAAATACCATAGCATGAAGTAAGAGGGCACTCTCGTTAAAGTCCACTAGCCGGGCGAAAAGTCAACGAGCAATAACAATCTGTACATTTCTCCAACAGGTGGAGGAATTCTTGTTCGTAATACTAGTAAAGTGGTACAATATTAATTATGTACATCGTTAAACATAGACGGCAATCACACAATGCTTCCCTAGTTGCATATAGCACGACCTTGGAACTCTTAAAACAGGAGACAACCCGACGAGGATGAACATGAACACATCATCATTGGAGTTTAACACAGGATGGGATCATGGGAGCACACTGGGGTCCACCAAGAAAGGCTGGAAGGAGGAGAAGAACAGAAGAATCAGGAGTAAGAAAGTGGGAGGAAGCAAAGTGAGCAAGCAACAAAAGTCCCACAATCATCTCTCGGGCTAAGGAAATCTATGGGGTTCCTCTGGGAGCGCTGCCCCATCAACATAGAATAGGCGAACTTAACTTAATAGCTAGGTATGGATTATCCCGTCAATGATTCCTGCCGATCTGAGACAAACACGTCATTCAGAATATAACTGATATGATTGGAGAAAAAAACAGCTAAAAGTATAAAAATGTACCTTAACACATTCGCTACCAGTTTGAGCCAACAAAAATATCAGCGAGATATGAGTGTGCTATCTACTTACTACCTACTTGATTACTTGATGATACTTCGGACGAGGTTCAGGTGGCGTTATGTACGCAACCCATCTTGCGCAGAGGTGATGCTGCAGTCCGTGACCAGCGGGATGGCTAACAGCGAGTTATCCCCACAGTTCACGTAGCTGCTTACAACAGGTTTATCTGGCACTTTTAGGAAGTATGCGTCCAGTAAGTTTTTAAATTTCACAGTCTCTGTACCGGTGACATTTCGGATGTGACGTGACATTTTGTTGAATAATCTCGCCCCCCGAACCGCGAAACTATTAGAATACTTTGTGGCCACTGCGTCACCACCAGTTTTGATCTAAATTCGCACGTCACAAGTACGACCAATACGGTCTGAGTGTCTGGCCTGGATTCGTCCATTGACGTTGACAGTAATGCCTTCTAGAATTTTCCAGGCATATATGATTGTAAAGCGCTCGAATCTCCTTCGAATGGAGTACATTTAAAATTGAGCAAGTCTTTCGTGATAGTTTAAATCTTGCATGCCTCAGATTTTGGCAGTAAATGATCGCTGGATAGCCTCAAGGCTCTTTAAGTCTTTCCGTTTGCTTGGCATCCAAAGAGGTGAACAGTATTCAATCCTCGGTAGTATTAGTTGTTTCCATAAGGTGAGCATTGTGTTTGCCTCTTGTGAAGAGAAAGTTCGAAGCACCCATCCGCTCCACTTCTTGCCTATAGTAACAACTCGAGCCATGTCATCTTCAAAAGTGGCATTATCTTGTATTCTCACCCCAAGATCTCTTAAAATTTGTTTTCTCTCGATTTTGCTCCCATCTCTCGTCGGGTAGAACGTAGATTCAGTAAGGGAGAGGTTTTTTTCCGTACCGTAATAGTTCAAATTTTGATTCGTTGAAGGTCATGTTGTTAGCCGATGTTCAGCGAAAGATGTTGGTTAGATCTAGTTGCACATTCAGTACGTCTGCCGCTGATTGTACCGCTGCCAATATCCGTGTGTCATCAGCGAACGATGACGGAATGGCAAACTTGCATTGGTGCCCCATATATCATTCATCATGATGAGGAAGAGTATTGGACCAAGCACGGTGCCTTGTGGGACTCCACTGAGCACCGGCTATCGTTTGGACACTTTATTATTTATAATTACACTATGGGTTCGGTTTTTCAGGAAAGTTTCGATCCATCTTAGACATTTTCCACAGATGCCCATGTTGAAGAGTTTGAGTAATATTTCATGATCCACTTTATCGAAGGGTTTGGCAAAATCTAAGTATATGACGTCCACATTTTACCTTGGGATAGTAGGTCTAGAATAGAGTCATAATGCTCAAGCAACTGCGATGTGGTTGAACGTTTATGGCGAAAGCCGTGTTGATTTGACGTAAGCAGGTTATTGCTCTCCAAATGATGCACAAGGTGTTTCCTAAAGACCCTTTCAAAAGTCTTCACTACGTGGCTCGTTAGGGAAACAGGTCTATAGTTGGCTGGATCCAAGCTATTTCCAGCTTTAGGAATAGGTGAAATAATTTCGTGCTTGTAGGTGAGTGGGACCACTCCATCATCCATCGATTTTCGCCACATACGGTACAGTGGGTAAGAGATGCTTAGCTTGCACATCTTAAGAATCTTTGCAGGCACATCATCCGGTCCTGTTGCACTGTTGCCGCTAAGTTCATCATTGGCTAATTCAATGCTTAGTATTGTGAACTCAAAGTCCGTTAGGTAGTTTGTAGCTAAATCAGTTCTGGGAATTTCAGGATTTGGAATTTTGTCACTAAAGACTTTTTTATATTGACGGCTTACTATTTCGCTCATTTCCTGGTCATCATCAACAATAGAACCTGTAGCAGTGGCCCGATCTTCGATTTTACCGAAGAATGATGTGATACATAGGCAAAAAAATATTTGCTGTTATTTTTTCAATGGCTTGCTTTTCTTTTTCCTGTTTTTCTTCATCATGTGATCTCGCAAGCTGACGTTCTATCTCATCTAGGTTCTTTTTCCAGTCGGGTTGTCGTTGCAGTAACTTCGTTGAGTTTTTGCATTTTATGAGTTTTGCACGTTTCTTAAGTAGTCCTTTACAAAATTTGTGGTGTCGATTTTTATTAAATTTTTTTTTTTGCCGGGCTAAGGTGAGAAAGTTTGTGAGAAAAACCTTTCAAGATCGAAGACACCTACTTCTAGCAGTTTCACCTGGAGCATACAGTAAATTGGCTGATCATCGAAGGGGTGAGTGCAGAATACGTGAATCATACGTGCACGACCATCTAGATTTGTAATAGTAAGATATTTTAACAATTATACACAGCTTTTTTATGGTTATGAATGCTTTCAATCTATTTTTTCCCATAAACTAGAAGTTTTTCAGCTTTCATCAAAAAATTACATTTTTATTTTTAGCTTCCACAGGTTTCTACAATTTTTATGCTAGAATGAAAACAAAAACAGTTTTGGAATCGTTAAACAATAGACCACACCATACATTGACTGGACACTAAAGTCGGGCCTCTCGCAATTGGGTCAGGAGGCCGATTTACGTAAGTGTTAATAAAATGAGTTCTAATTATCACAGAGACCTCAAACAATGATTAATTTCTTCGTCGTACCATAAGGAATGCGTTGCAGAGCATGCAGAGAATCTAAATTCACAATCATATATCTAAGTAGGCGATATGTATACATACCTACCTACATTATACCTTCGGACACCAAGAAAAATTGAAAATTCATCAAGATTTTTAGGAATATAAAAATTCTCTAGAAGAAGTTGGCTCATGATTCGACACGTAATGTACTCTAATATCACAATCAATTTTTTTTAATGAGGCAATAATCTCAGAACTTGATATATGTAGAGCTTTCGATAGACCTCATCCCAATAGCTGCAACAAAAGTGACGTTCAGAAAACTCAGTAATGTTTAAAAAATTCATTAAAACCACAGTAATACTACATTAGTACCCACCAACGAACTAAAAATACTTGTTTAACTAAGAGATAAAGATACCAAGACAGCCAGCAAATTATATTAACACTCAACGATTTATGGCTGAAACAACCTTCATTACAGGGACCATCTAAAGCTGCACATTGTGATGGTCAATATTATTTCACGTCTCTGCCTATAGGTATAACCATTCGGGGCAAATGGCGATGAGGTCATTTTGGGTGCTTAAAATTATTTCGGCCTCAGGTGAGTTAGAATCACTATGGACAAGAAATGAGTACCTATATACATAAACTGTTAGAGCATTCATTTGTGATCCTTTCAGTGTTTGTTAAAAAATGAATGTGTGAGACCAAAATCATTTTTTACCCTCAAGATGACCTTATCGCCATTTGCTCCAAATGGTTATATATTACGCTACTTTGTGGTTGCCTACGTTCTATCACTTCAAGGCTTCCTAAGTTGCATCACTTTTTGATTGCGTAAGTTGAAACACTTCATGGTTGCTGGAGTTAAATCACTTCACAGTGGCTTACATTACATGACTTCACAGTGGCCTACATTACATCACTTCAGAGTGCCCAATGATATATCAATTAACAGCTGTCAAAGCTAAATCACTTCACGGTTGCCAATGCAATATCACTTCACGCTTGCCAATGCTGAATCACATCACGGCTGTCAATGCTGAATCAATTCACGGCTGTCAGTGCTGAATCAGTTCATTGCTGTCAATACTACATCACTTCATGGCGGCCAGTGCTTCATTATTCAGATCATTTCACGGCCACCAATGCTATGTCCTTCACTGCTTCCAATGCGAGATCAGTTCACTGCTTCTAATGCTGGATCACTTCACTGCTTCCCATGCTAGATCACTTCACTGCTTCCCATGCTAGATCACTTCACTACTTCCCATGCTTGATCACTACCTGGCGGTCAGTGTTTCATCACTTCACTGCTGGCCAGGATCCATTACTTACTCTGGGGCTGCATGCTGCGCCAACTCGCCTTTCAGCTCTGCGGTCTGTTCTGATTTTTTTGCTTGGCCCATATAGCTATCTAATAAATTTCATCAACATGTTCATCAGCTGTTTACTTGGCATTTCATTACTAGTCGAACATACCACGAATTTGAGAAGCTTTTGTTCTACAAAATGAGACTGTTTTATTTCACTAACTATTGCAAAATAAATTTACTGCAAATATCAAAGGATGTCATAAACAGTTGCTCAGCGTAATTACACTTAAGGCCTTAATATGTTTGTGAATTTGTTGCGTATAGAAGTTTCAGAAGCATGAACAGGTTTGCCAGTCATTATTGAATATAAAAGAATTATTAAGTCAAATAGCCTAAGCAACGTATGAAAAAGTAACGGGAGAACATATAAAAATGCGTCTGCGGCACCGTGCCGTCATGCCCAATTGCGGGATCGAAATCTGCCTTAGAGGCCAGTTTCCAGTCCATGTATGGTGTGGTCTATGGTCAAACCTTTCTCCACAAACGTACATACCTAGGTTTTTAGATTTGCTGCCTCGTTTTCTTTCAATACAGCAATTTGCAGCGCAAAAGAACACATTTTTAAAATACTTTTAGTCACTAGTAAAAGTGCAGATTGAGAGAAAACAAGACAGAAAATGAAAAATCTAAAAACCTACGTTTGTGGGGGAATGGTTTGACGGTTCCAAAACGGTCTTTGTATTCATTCTACTAGCATAAAAACTGTAAAAAACCTATAGGAGTTGAGTAAACAAGAGGAAAATGCAAGTTTACTCTGAAATTCGATGCTAGAAAGAAAACGAACAAGAAAACAGGAACATTTCCTGTACACACGTATACCTATAGATAGCTATATGCACACAAAATAGTCTCCATGAAAGAACGGGTCGATAATTAAAATTTTCTCGTACAGTAAGGTAGAGCGTACTCGCTATTAATAATAGCAACAAAGGAGAGACGAAAGGAGGAACATATATTAAAAACATGGCTGGAAGTAGGATAACGACTAGCATCAGATTGTATCGTCAGTGGCCGGCTTCTTGAGTAGCGTGCGCTGGATGCGATGTGCAATTGACCGCTGCTCTGGGGAGATAGCAGTTTGCATATTTTTATTTTCTTTTCGGATAATAGGAGCTACGAGTTCAAGTAACTCACTGAATGTTGCATCCGACATTCTCAAGTAGTTTTTTTTAGATCACAAGGGATATTTTCTTTCAATTCTAGAAAGGAGAGTCTTGTGAAAATCCACTCCTACTTTCGAACCACTCTTAAGACAAATATGATTAAGACATGCATGATTTTTCCTTGCGAGCAGCTTTTCTCTTCATCGCACACCCCACTATAGTCATGAAAACAACTTTCTTTTTATATTCCATTTTCACTGAATAACACACTGTCGTGACTGTCCACCTCCCTGTTTGACAGACGTTTCTATAAACTGTCCAAGTATCCGACAGACTCAGATTGTATCGTGAACCACCGACCAGATTGCATCGTGAGTGGTCCAGGGAAGGGAACGATTGGACTGTATGTGATTGCACCGATTCAATCTGCACAACCAAGTTGAATCGTCAGTGGCCGGCTTCACGGTGCGATATGGTCGGCCGACCAATCAGATCGTATGCGATTGGTCGAGATCTTTTACCCGGCTCAGTACAATTTTGATCGCATCGGGTTGTACGTACAATCGAATTGTGTGAGCCACTCACGTACAATTTCCCTGCAATCTGATCAAAATCAGGCGGTTCGTTCGATCAGATTGTAGGTGTCGCCAGTGGCTAGCTTAACCCTTTCAGTTATCGTATGCTCGCTGAGTGGTGCATTTCCCCTAATATATAGGTACTGTTCGTCAGAGGCGGAGCAGGGCAAGTCTGTTCGTACGAAATAAGTAGGCTAGGCTCACAGAAAACAATTCGATTTAGATTAGCAAGCATTATTATTAGGCTGAAAATTTCAAACTTTGTAAGCACAAAGGAGAGCCGTTTCCGACGGCCCAGCTTAGGTTAATGTAGCTTGCGATAACTCTGGAGCCGTGCACCCTAGAATGTAGAATGGGTGAACATACCAAGCCGTATCCTATGGCCCAACCTATCCCCCCTGCGGGACCCCAATCTATTCCTTCTATGCGGTCAAACAGAGTAGCGCTTAAGCTTCACCCCCACAAAGGCTAATCTTCAAGAATTAGAGCTACTACTAGCTTCTCTATTTTTTAACGCCCCCAAAGCCAGGACCTACTTCTACCTTCTTATTTCATTCTGGCTATGCTGTTTTGCTACAAGGGTTTCTCCCCCTACAGGCCTACTTTTCCCATTGGAGAATAAAACTTGGCAGTTACGTAATAGGTACCGCCTGAATGAGATAGGGTTTAGGAGAGGGACACATCATAAGTTACTACCTATACCTATGCCGAAGAATGGACTCCACTAAGCCAAAACAAATTTGGCAAGTTACACCGAAGAGATCCGAAGTTATCACCTCCTGCTGAATATTTACAATCAAAATTACACAAAAAAAAACGGACAGTACAGTTCTCAACTGTTATTTTGCTGGAACTCTCAAAATGAAGCCGTGGGCAATAGATGTTATACGCAGTGCAAATTCAATCACAGACAGAGCATAAAGTATGCCATCTAAAATTTTAATTAACGGCTGCTGTGATATTATATGAGAAGCGCATTTGCGATTGCTTTCCTGACCTGATCGCCAGTGTTGCATTTCTGTAGAAATACTGAAGATCAGAGTCGCCATGGCTCATCTAACCGCATATAACACCATTAGGCACTTCTCTCTGCCTTCTTCGCTTGAACCCACCAGTAAATCAATCGCTCTATCATAACATGACATATGATGAACTAATTGTAGCTACATATTAATGGTTACAATACAGTTTCGTAGCAAGTGACAAGAATAACTGCTTTGGACAGTTCTGAACTCAAAGAGCTACATGTAAGGTCCTAACCACAAGAATTGTTGAGTTGATACAGTTCGTAAGAAAGATCTCTCTTCAACCACAACATGTGAAAAAGTCAATTTACAGCCTATTTTTAAATAGCTACAGTAGGCTAAGTGGGCAAAAACATGCAGTGAGAATATATACCACTAACCTGAAGTCATAAGGATTGTAAAGAACATCAGAAGGACCTCGCTTCAAGCCAAGATAAAACACTGCATCAGATGCTTCCACTGTAGACAGAGCCTCTTCAAATGTGATAGGTTTGATGCTTGCAAGGGCTAGAGCTTTGGCAGAAAGACGCCTGCGATGCTTCGTGAGCGTGTCAACACCTGCTGCAGGCAAGGCATAAGAGCAAGCCTGTCCTTGCGGAGGAGACACATTCAGCTTTGTAACATCTTTCTGTGGTGCATGTAATAGCTGACCAGAAGTAGTAGTAGCTTCAGCACTGCGGTGAGTCGGGTCCGGAGAGTGTCCAGGGGAACGTTTCTTGTTACTTGCCCTAGCTGAGGCAGTGTGTGAAGAGTATTTGGGCTGTACATAAAAAGAAAAAAAGCTTATCATAGGAGAAACATTTTATTTTACATACCTTGGACAAAATCGATAGGGGATGCACCTTTCATTTAGAAGTTTGACTAGATCGTAGCAATGACAATAAGGACAAGCATTCACCAAGAACTCAGTTAGCTCGTCTCACACATTGTCACCCACAGGCGCAATAACCAGGAACACTTCTATCAAGAGAAGCTAATATTAGGTGTAACCATCTGCAGCTTCAGTCGTGAGCAGTAGTTCTGTGCTTTGAATCGAGTTCAGGGCATTGCTCAAAAATTCATTGCCCTTGAGATGGCCTCAAACTCTTCTATGATTGAGTTTGAGTCATCTCAAGGGGCAATTGGTTAAGGATTCAAGTCTGAAACTTGCTCAAGAAGTAATAGGTACTTTAGCTGAAGACTGACGTCATTGAGAAGCTAAAGCTACTAAAAATACTTAGCTATCTCGCATCCTTACTAAAGATTTTTATTCAGAGCACAAATAAACATAATTATCAACTCTGGATATCAATTACTTTTTAGTATCTAGGTTGCATATACTGTACTTGAATTACTGGTATTTGCTAAGCTGATTCAGCATCAGTCAGCTCATGAACCCACCTCTGAAATTTTTTATATTCCAATTATTACAAGAATTCAATTAATCACAAACCTAACCAGATAGTTCTTGTGTTTAACTGTAAAAATTCACAATAAAGACTGCAAAACATTCTTCCGCAAAGCACCAATTTACCACGCGCAATGTACCAAGGAAAAGCCCACCAGCTACAGAATAAAAATAAATTAAACCTACCGCTTCAGCAAAATGGATCAAATTCAACACGTTTTCATCTTAGTAAACAGTTTGATGCATCATATTCAGCAAAATGACCTCTTCACATCAACATTAAAACATGTGGTCAAAGATCAACGAGTTGATCCGACTTAAGAAAATGACGGAGTTTTGCGTTCAGCACATAGCTACCTACTTGTCTTAAATCCTTTCAAATTTCTTAGAACAATAACTAATCATAGAACTTAGAAAAAATTAGCTATATAGCTACTGTATGCATGCATAGGTACATATAAAGCTAATGCAAGTGATGAAACACACATAATGTAAGCGTATGTTTACGAAGCAGGGTTTTAGCTCAGGAATTGATGATGCTGTCAAGCATTAAGATTCTATTGCCAATTTTTGGAGGCTAATGAATTTGGTACCTATTTTCCGTGTGATAACAGCAGCCAAGTTAAAGCTTACTGGATAAACTAAGAGAACTTCTGTAGCATCTGAGCACAGTGCACTCTCCGTCTTATGATGCTGACTTATATTTCAAACGAGGTGCCAGGGAATTTTGCAAATTTCTTGTAAGTATTGCAAACGGGTGGCCAAGATTTGCTCATTGGAAGAAAACTTCCTCTTCTGGGGCAAATTAATCATAATTAGTTGAACTAAAGTTAGAATAATTATGAGGGCTTTACATTTTTTCAGCCTACAGAACCGGCACATTTTGGAAAGACCAGGCCGGGCGACCAAAAAGCAAGCAACTGGGACCGGGACGACCAAAACCAAATATCCGAGGCTGGGGTAACCAAAAATCCAGCAACCTTGGCCGGGGTGACCAAAAATCCAACAACAGGGGCCGGGGGTCAGAATTTCTACATATTTTGATTAGAGTAGGCTAGCTGAATAGAGCATTTGCTATGAACCCTTACATTGTGATAACTCATTTTATCAACACTTCAAGTGAGAATTATTTAAGGAATGGATTGATGCAAGCGTGGATCAAAAGTGATCAAGAGCACGTTCGCAATCTTGCAGATTCAGTGCCTTCTAAAATTGCTACTTCATAAGTGCTTGATTAGGTCATAGACTACACATTAGTAAAAAGTGACTAACTTCTAGACCGGAGCTGAAGAAGAATTTTGGAAGTAAGTTTAAGCTTGCTCTTTCAACTTTTCCTGTTGAGCATTTGAATCATTAAATTAAGGATGCACTGCAGAAACCAATATATTTAATGTCATGATACCATAACTTCTACCATTAGATACCTACCTATTGCAGCCAATTTATTGGCATTCGTTCTTCACTAGCCATAATATGCTGCTGCACATTGCCAAAGAAGATATATGCTGCTGCACATTGCCAAAGAAGATATATGCTGCTGCACATTGCCTAAGAAGATATATGCACCCCGCATTTTTCATATATATAAGAAGTAAGGACAAAGGTTTCGGCAAAAATTTACTTTAGCCTAATCAGATCTAATTTTTCCCTGATTTGTAATTTCAATCCAATCAATTTCTGACACAGAATTCAAATCTTAAGCCTCTTTGTGACGGTCGGCTTTAGTTTTCGAGATACTATTTCACTTTAAAGTTTCCATTGTTTTCCCAAGGGAGAAAATGCATGGTAACCCCATAGGAACCAAAACTAAAAACAGATGAAAAGAGGTTTTCCCTTATACTGTGCAATTGTGGTTATTTTCTCCAAACGATAGGAATTGAAAGTCAAATATCTCAAACACTAAAGCCAAACGCCACGAATGGACTTCTGATTTGAATTGTACATAAAAAATTGAGCGACTAAAATAAAAAATTAGGAAAATTTGGACCCTACTAAAGTAAACTAATATCAAGGTTACATGCAATGACGGTAGTTTGAGACAGCATATTGAAATGATAGTGTTGAATCGTCACTAATCAATAAATTTACAAACAGAAAAACTCTCAGCTTTCCCCAGAAAACTTATTTCATTGCCTCCTAACTCAAGTGTTTTCCCTCCCCCAAGAAAGCCCCGGCCAAACCTCCGGTATTCACAGTTTGAAAAACAGAGGCCACGCTACGCAATTTTCAATAGACCGGTGCTGGGGGCCCGAAAAAACCGGAGTGTGCCGGGACCGGGGACGTCAGTCAGTCTATACCGTGCTCCTCAAAAACTGCCAGCTTCTCGCTGAACTGCTTTTGGTGCACCAGCGCTTTAATTCTGGCAGTATTTTTGGCTGAAGAACTGAAAAAGTCCTCATAGATTGCATCATACTGTATATTTGAAAATCTCAGAATATTTCCTTTATTTTAGAGTGCTAAAAGTCTAAAACACCACAATGTTTACAAGGGTGATAACTGTGTCAACAAAAGCAATGTTAGCTACTCAATTCATAACCCTACAATTTTTGAGGTTGGAATCGGTGCTGCACACCATACGGACTGACCGGGGTCCCGGCAAGTCCTGGCTCTTTCAGCCCCCTGGGCCCCAGTTTATCGATAGCAGTAGCATAACAAAATTTGGGCCTCCAAAAATAAGTACTTAGCTCTTCTAGGAGAGGAAGGGACATATAGTATGTCAATAGCAAAACAGGGAACCCATGCACGAAAGTATTCCCACACAGGATCAACACGCATGGGAACAGCAAGTCGGGAAAGAAGGGGAAGAACAGACAATAGTAAGATCAGTAGGAATATGAAAGTGGAAGGAAGCAAAGTGGGCATGAATGACAAATGTCCCGCAGGCCTAGCTAATAGCTAAAGTAACCTGCACAAACCCTCTGGGTGCCTGACTCTCCATAACACAAGATGGGCGAACCAAACTAACCCTGTAGCCTAGTAGGTATGGTCCATCCTATGCTACGTGAGGCGTGGAATATCTATACCGGCCCCGGCTTTTCAAACTGTGAAAATCGGGGGTTTGGCCAGGGCATTTTTGGGGAAGGGAAAACACTTAAGTTAGGAGGCAATGAAACCAGTTTCCTGGGGTAAGCTAATTTCACAATCACAAATTGCCGGCCTCTCTGCAAGTAAAATCGAAACCACGACAGAGAATTGCCACTAAAACCCATGTGCTGCAGCATGTTCAGTAAAATATCGTGGTTAACGGTGTCAAACGCTTTTTGAAAATCGAGAAACAGACTTAAAACTAAGAACATTTTTTCTATCTAGTGAGTCATAAGCAAAATCTAAAAATTGAAGCACAGCATCAGAGGTATTCCTATTTGTCCTAAAACCAAATTAGTGTTCACATAAAATACTAAACTTTGCTAAAAACTCAGACATCCTACCCTACATTAATTTTTCAGAAGTTTTTGACAAAACGGGCAGGGTGGATTTTGGTCTATAATTGCTTACTTTGCTATCACCATTCTTAAATACAGAAATAGGCCTAACCCTCGCCGTCTTCAAACACGTTGGGAAAAACGCCTGTATGTAAACTTATGTTAAATAAATTGGAGATTACCGGACATAGCAAATCTGATAAACACTTGTGCACATAGACAGGAATAACATCATGGGGACAGCCTTTATTACCCATGACCTGCAAGATCCTGCTAAGCTCTAGAGTGCTGGACGGCCAGGCAAAGAAAGACGCTCAGTTGCGAGGCCCCATGTACGAGGTGGCAGATACATTGGAAACTGGTATTGACTTGAGTTTCATACCAATTAAGAAAAATATTCGTTAAACTTTTAGGCCACTTCTTTGGGGTCATCCACTATACTGCCGTCTTCATCATGCGAGCTTATCAGATTGCGCTAATTATTTGAATTACAGTAAGCAAATACCGTAGACTATTTTGGATTTTTCCAGGTGTATTTAGGCTAATATCCCGACGGCTTTCATCAAATTTATAAATGAAATATTCAGTTTTGGCCCTTCTGATCTGTGTACATAGCGCATTTTTGTATCTATTGTATACGTCAAAGTTTAGTTTGTCACGCTTATACTCTCTAAAAAGTTGGTGTTTGCACTGCACTGAACTAATAATACCATCAGTGAGCCAGGGGCTAACATTGCGGGTCGACATAGCCCATTTGAGGGCCGTAACGTGTTATTATATCAATGCTTAGTCTATTTTATTACCTCCTCCAAGGAGGTTATGTTTTCGTCGTGTTTGTCTGTCTCTCTGTCACCAAGATAACTCAAAAAGTTATGAACCGAATTTGATGAAATTTACAGGGATTGTTAGGCATGTTAAGAGGAACAGATGACTAACTTTTGGTGAAGATATGTTCATCCGTTTGTTTTTTTGTTTGTCTGCCTCATTTCTCTCAATGCCATGACTCAAAAAAGTTAAGAATGGATTTTGATGAAATTAACAAGAGTTGCTAGGTAGCTATATAACAAAGAGTAAATGATCAAATTTTGGTAATGATCCGTTTGTTCGTTCGTTTGTCACTGTTTTTAGTTTCATGCTTGTTAGCACAATAACTCAAAAAATAATGAATGGATCTTTATGAAATTGATAGGAATTGTCAGTAATGTTAAAAGACAAAGATGATTAAATATTGGTGCAGATCGGTTAGTTCGTCTGTACGTTTGACTCATGTTTGTCATTACGTTGTTTAACAGTATAACTTAAAAAGATATGAACGGATCTTCAAGAAAATTGCACAAGCTATTATTACTATCAAAAGGTGCAAATGATTAGATTTTGGAGTTTATGCGAAGAAAATTATGGTTCTCCAGAGTCAACTTGAATTTTTTGCTACTGTTGCCTCACTTGGCGGAGGTATGTGCTCTCAGAGTGCTCTAGTTTGATCCTATGATGAAGCTCATTACTAAAACAATAAAAATCATGTAAACACAAATTGAAAAGGGAATTATGAGCGTCTCCTCTGGTGGCAGCCACTCCAATTCTCTCCTAATTGAGACGGTAATGTTTGGCCATTAACTATATAATTTAATTAGCTACATGGTATCTTATGAGATCTGCTATGAATAAATTCTTACAGTCTATGTATTCACAATGAAAAAACACTATGACTAAAAGCATAAATTTATTCAACATTTACATCTAACAAAAGGAGAAAGTAAACAACTTACTTAACAAATCCACAAGAAAAGGCCACGAAAACAGAGCGGACCATGGTAGCAATGCTTTACTCATAAAATATATATATTTCCCGCCAAATTGTAGCCTCATTGTTTCATCTAGAGCTTACTGACAAGTCTTAGATTATCTATAATTTTAATGAGCAGGTATGTGGATTGTCATTTTTTTAATATTTACGATATTGTGAAAAAGTGCCAAACATTAGGTACCTTACGGCCAGAGTTTGTTACCTCTACCCTAGTGCCAGCTGCACATGGTTGATGTCTCCTTCATAACATTAAATAAAAAATTCCTTCTTGATTAATTTGACAGCTGATAACACAGTAGGATCAGTTTAGCTACAGAAGCAAAAATAGTGGAATAAATTGGGCACAAGTTCATAGAAATAAGTTCCTAATGGTACTTCAAGTGTGTCGATGCAGCGTTGTGTGCACGCCCTTTTTGTAGACTGTTGAAATTAATTGTTTCTACATCTTTCCATCACTTGAAAATCGAGATTGAATGCATATTTTCCACCAGAAAAAGGACACATGCTGCCCCGCTACTAAAGGGCACATGCTGTCCCCCCTGTTGCCCCTATTAACCCTTTAGCACACAAGAATCCCGTCCGGGCTACTCAATGACGTCATATTTATATTGCTGCACAAGACAACAGGCAGGCTTTTGCACAAAAAGTCAGTGACCAAACTCTAGAGAAACTCCTGGCGGTTGTTATACTCTCGTCCCAAGCTTGTCACTTGCCTCCGGAAGCCGTACGAGCGCGTTTCCCCTCAGTGTCTCACAAGACTGGCTGAGGGGAGGTCATTCTTGTGCATTCATCTGTGGTTCCGGTGCTCCTTGGCATCCAGCAATTGGGGTAATTCAGTTTAATTGTAGCTTATTATCTTGAATGCTTTTACTTTAAGGTGATATTACTGCTCCAATGTCACACTGTAGCAGTATGAGACAATAGAAGTTTATTTTATGGTGTATCCCGCCCGGGATACTTGATCTCTAAGCAGTGAAGTAGACATATACCGTGCGGAGCACTTGATCCTTTTTACTCAATCCAGCTAAGCTCCGCATGGGATAGTTGTGTCTTGAAATAATGTATTTAGTCGTGAGGATCTACTGTATTATTTTATTCCAAATAAAATTTGTGGCCGTCCCATGCATAAATCACTTTCTACTATATTATCTGTGTGAAAAATGTAAAATGTGATACATATACATTCATTCCAAGCCATTGTAATGTACTTAATATAGCAATAAGAGGTGAGATTATTCATAAGTTTATATGTGTATCAATAACATTAGCTCTGATTTTCTTTGTAGTTTTCAGCAAAATCCTTCAGCAAGAAGGCTGCTGCACAGCCTACAAGATGCATTGCTGCAGAACAGTTTCAAGGTAGTGAAGTTCAATTTGACGATCATTATGACTCTGTTGACGAACCTGCCTTCACTATAGCTACTAGTGCTGCTACACACAGAGAAACAGTGTGAAATACCACAAAAAAAAATGCTGCTATGAGAGTGCTTCCTGAAACTAAAAATGAAGATTCGCATAATATTATCTAGCAAAATTGGACGAAAGAGGGTAACTATTTTCTAAGGAAGAGCACAAAATCCATGAACATGTTAAACCTGTTTTGAGCCCGTTTGTGTAGGTATTTCAAGCAGTTTTTTCTTTTTTCAGAGGATTTGATTAAACGCACTATTACTGTATCAAATGAACCTTTTTGCCAAACAGACTGATGTAAATGTTTCCGTCTCATGCAAGAGATACAACAGAAATTGTTGCGTTTATCGGCATTATAATTTACGTGGGTCATGATAGGTGTCATTTCAGCACTATCGATTCGAGATTATTGGGATACTTTTACAACGATACACAAGATATCGCAATTGATAACTTACAGGCGGTTCCAAAAAACTTCGTGCAACTGTTCACTTCAACAACAAATGATGATACACAGCAGTCCTCTGACCAATATTTCAGGGTTTGTCCACTCTTTGATATCATTGTTGGTGACAGCTTGAAAGTCCCAGAAACACTATTGCAATCGGTTGACTACGTTATGGTTGCCTGCAAAGGTACTAGAGCTGGAAATTTGTGACAATACCTTGCAGATCAACCTGATGAATGGAGCTTCAAATTGTTTAGACGGGCAAGATCGAAGACCATCATTGACAACATAGCATTGCGTATACAAAGGACACACTTGTCAACATCATTTCGCTAATTTGACCGCAAAGGAAAGAAAGATGAACTTTGAAACTAGACCTATGTAAGATCATGTCAGTACATTTGCTGAAAATCCTTTTTCAGGGATTGAGATGGTTACCACTTGAAAGTGAGATACAACTGCCGCTATACAGTAACAATACAGGACAAGGGACTGAATATCAGATTCAGTACAGAAATGCATTTCCTCATATCAGAAAAAGAGACACATAAACATTACAGTTGTAAAGGAATCATACATCGTTCCCATTGGTTCTGCACAGTCTGCAGTATTTCATTATAATTGAAAGAAGAACAGAATTGTTTTGCTGAGCTTCACACTAAATAACTAATTAGGCATAAAGTGAAATTAAACTATCTTTGTGATTGTTGAAATTATTTTGTTTCATTTAGATGCATTAATTCAAAGTATTATCCAGATAAAATATTATATATATTCCATGATGACATTTCAGTCACACAACACACAAGTATCCCAACTGGGATGCTCCTAGTACTATTGTATTGATACAAGTATCCCATTAGGGATGCTTCAGTTTTTATACATAAATTATTAATACTAATGAATGAGTTTTACGAAAAATGTTCTTCCATAAATGTCTTGTATTAGATACTCCAAAGAAGTGTTTTATAATGAATAAATCATCAAATTATTACTGTTTTTGGTACTGATCCTTAAAGAGTTAAGGGGCACATGCTGCTCTCCTACTGAGGGGCACACGTAACCTATCCGTGACATTGCCAATCTCGTCGACGGGTCACATTAGTGGTGTTGCCAATAGTTAAATTTTTACTTCAACTTGCATATGTTTTTCTGGATTTAGCTGCTTTCAGTTTGTTAATTCAGCGACTTTAAGACAATTTACAAGTATAACGTTCCGTCGTAAATGCTTAGTTTTTGAGATACAGTATTAGGCTTTGAAGTTCTCATTGTTTTCCTATGGGAGAATATAGCCAATGCCATCACAGGATTACTAGCGACCTAAAAGGTACATAAGCAAACCTAACCTTCCGTTATCTAACCTTATTTAACCTAACCTTACCCAACCTAATCTTACCAAACCTAATCTCACCCAACCTAATCTCACATAACCTAATCTCACACAACCATGGCCTACTATAAATACGGCTGTGCATGTTACATTTGCCTCTTAAAATTAAACGGCCTGAATTGTTAGTTGCCAGTTCTGTTTCAGGTATGGTGTTCCGTATCTTGGATACGGCTGGCTGCCAGTTTCGTTTCCCGAATGGTGTTCTATCTCTTGCATACGGCTGGAGTCAATATAGGCCATGATTTGAGTTTTCTTGCAGTATGTTCTGTGTTTGTGATTAGAATTAAATAATAGTGAACAAGTGCGTGGCTTACGGATGTGAAACTGGAGCAAACCAGGAGATCGACGAAAATTCTGGCTCAAGAGATAAGCTGGCGAGCTTTCACTTTCCCATGATGAAGGAATATTTACTGCAGAGGTGGGTGAGGTTTGCCAATCGTCGTGACTGGAAACCAACTCCTAAATCAGTTCTTTGTGAGAAGCATTTTACCAAAAACCTAAGAACTCAAGGAAAGTGCTGTACCCTGAAATGGGATCTGAACCCTATTACGACGGAACACAGTTCCTTTGCAATGAAGAGACCTTCAACATAACCGGAAGTGTCAATCCCTCGCAGGTCACCGAAAATTCGAAATACTGAACCTGATCAAATCACAGACTTCCTCGACAAGGACAATATAGGCCAACTTTCATTGTCAAATATTGATCCCCTCCAACACTGCCCACCTGGTTATCAGGGCGTAAAAAAGGATGAATCTGTAGTTTCATCATGATGGACACCGATGACCTTGGATTTCCATTCGTGAGCAGATGCGTCAAATTGACGGTGATCTGCACGTAAGACTAATGCAAGTTGCAACAGCAGCAATATGCCTCTCCCCAAGTGGTACGTCTCTGGCCAAAACGCAAAACTAACCAGGTATTCAATGCTTGAAAATTTCCTTCAATATTTGTACAAGAGGTACCTAAATATTCGTCTTATCCCCCACCCGAGTTATACGATAAGAAAATGATGTACAGCATAATTGAGGCATGCTGAAAATGAGAACGACATCCACTTTTTGTGGAAATTAGGCAAACCAGGCTTACGCCTTACCTAACCTGCCCGATATTATGAAGGGGCTTATGCTTAACTACCCGACAGTACGGCCTAAAGAGAGGTGAATCTGAAGGGGTTTATGCCTAACTACCAGACAGTACGGCCTTAAGTGGGCCGAATTTGGCTCTCACGCATAGCTGCTGTACCCATGCAACCTAACCTAAAGCAGCAGCACGCTCCGACGGGTCAATTAAGAAGATGAAAAGACAAAAATTTGATAAAACAGAACAGAATTTCCACAAATAAAGACCTATATATTCTGACTCAGTAATTTTCAACGAATCAAAATATATCAATATAATTCCGAAATTCAAGTGGGGGATAAGACGAATATTAGCCGTACGAGAGCTTCATCACTCAGGAGCCATATCGTCTGATGTAATATTGATGGCTAATGAAATGTATTTGCAGCCAGGCTCTCAATATCATGCAGGTGCTTATGTTGGTTCCAGTCTGCATTTCCGAGGGCGGCAAACTTGTCGCCAAGATCTTGGCGAGAAGTGCCACACTATAAAATGAGGTTCCACAGGTCGCGGCGCTCATGTTGGTTCCAGTCTGCATTTCCGAGGGCGGCAAACTTGTCGCCAAGATCTTGGCGAGAAGTGCCACACTATGAAATGAGGGTTGCAGTGATTGGAAGGCGTACAAGGGTATCTTCTGCTTCTTCACAGTAGGACTTCAAGAGTCGGTACCAATCATAGTCGTGCTGTTCCGGAATGTTCGGTAAATGATGAGTTTAATGCTTAAAATTTATTTCTCTTGTTAAGTACCAAGGTATAAAAGAAAGAAGACCATAAGCAAGAATAGGCATCTGTTTAGGATGTGGGTTCCCTAATAAGATTATGATATAATTAATGTAAATTATTGTGTCATAACCAAATAACTATATTATTAATAATTATAATTATCATTACATAATTATTTCTAATTGTTATACTGTAGGTAGTATTGTTAATTTTCACTTTATTGGAATTTTATGATAGGTATTATTGCTGCTCCAGATCTTTTCTGTTTGGTGGTCATTGCCAAATTTTATTTTGAATACATATTTTATGTAGGCTATAGTTCAAAAGTGATCATTATTTTTCATAGCAACTTTGTGGCTTTCGAGTAATGTGACCTTAAAAATATTTTTCTCATATCTATTACTGATGAAATAGAGACTAATAAATACGGGGCTACTTTTAAATATATTAAACGTACTTCCTAACATAATACAGTAAAGGAACATAAAAGGAAAACTTTACCTAAAGAATGAAAATTTATATCTATATGCTTATTATAACTAAATTTGAGAGTTTTGAGCTTAAAAAGGCAAAATATAGCCTATTCATAGAAGTATAAAATTGTCCAATTTTTTACTTTACTAATAGATGGAAGAAAAATAACATGAAAAATCTTCTACTCAGAAACCGTTAATTTCTCCGAAAAACAAATATTTTTGGATTATACGGACAAAAACACATCGGAAAAATGCATTTAAAATAAATTTTAGTGATGGTCACCAAACAGGAAAGACCCGACACTCCATACCTAGGTTACTTCTCTGTTTATGAGATTTAGTATGTCTAATGCTTAGTTTTCATTTCGGCACGAAATTGGGTTGCTAACGAGATGCACCAATGCTTGGATGATCTGTTCAGTATCGGATTACGGGTCAGGGGACTATTTCAGATAGAATTTTACTGAGAGGCTTTGTGCCCTAGTTTATGCATTTAACAGTTTGTGAAATGGATGATGTCATTGTATGTATGTACTTGTTTATTCATTTAGATAAGAAAGTGAAGCTATATTATATGTAGCAATATACTGCATGTGTAAATATCGTAAATATTTCCGCTCACAACGCTATTCATTGTTTTTACTACATTTGATTTCTATTTGATAGCATTGTTTTTAGATTTTTTCTAAATTACTGCTTGTTTTCGTCGATTGTAGTTTCTAGGATATGAATACATTCTAATTAATCTAGCTCAATCAGTTTGATTCCCCCAAATAGGCTATGTAACTAGCTATACTAAACTAGCTATACTAAATCGGAAAGATAATGCAATATAATTTTTAACAAATCTTTTAGAAATGAGTGAACTTCAGCTTGCATTGCAAAGAAAACTTAAATAATAGCCTATATTGACTCCAGCCGTATCCAGGATACGGAAAACCATTCGGCAGCCAGCAATTTAGGCCTCTTAATTTCAAGAGGCATATGTAACATGCACGGCCGTATTTATAGTAGGCCATGACCCAACCTATTCTTACCTAACCATACCTAACCCAACCCTAATTTCACTTGTATAGGATTGCTTGGTATTTTCTCCCATAGAAAAACAATGGGAACTTCAAAGTCATATAGGCCTATCTCGAAAACTAGGCATATGGAATGAAAACGTTAGCTATTCCTGTAAATGGTCAAATTGACCCAATTTACATACCGTACCGAACACAATAAAAATCATGAAAATCATTTGTAAGTGAAAGTAAAATAACACCGTTGCATTGACGGCTGCTTAGCCTATACCTTTACCATCTGCAATGAATGGCAGTGACAAAGATAACCAATAGGAGTGACTAGGTCAGGTAGGCCCTGGTAGGCTAGATTTGGCTAGGTTAGGCTAAATTCCAGAGCGGGGATTCAAAAGAAATAATCTATCGAGTGTCAGCTCTGGACTAAATTCTGTTTACATAAGTACGTCTGTATAAGAAGAACCCAAACAAAACGCGCCCAATTGTGGCAATCCATCTTTCCAACAATGATTGACCAGACTCTGGGTAAAAGTGGCCGCTTCCATATTATGGGCTTTGGCCAATTTTGTTCGTCACATTTGAACAATTCAAAGCTTTTGGCAATTCAGTTTTCCCCTGTTAGCATCTCACTACTTAAAATAAATATCCTCCATTTTCCTTACATTTTTACTTCGAATGAATCGATTCCAAAGAATAAATGGATGCGTCTCAAAGTTAGAAATGAAGTTAGGGCAGAGGCAACAAACTCCGGCCGTGAGGTAATGTTCGGCACTTCTTCACATTTCGTAGGTAAATATTAAAAACACACCAAGCCACAAACAAACCTGCACATTGCTATTACAAATATTCGTCTTATCCACCACCCAAGTTATAGGATAAAAAAGTGATTTCTAGTATAATTAAGGCATGCTGAAAAACGATAATGACATCCACTTTTTGTGGAAATTTGGTAAACCAAGCCTACACCTCACCTAACCTGCCCGATATCATGAAGGGGCTTAGGGTAGAGGCGTTAGTCTCCGATCACGTTTACACCCCTCCATTAAAAAACTGCTGCAAGACGAACCATTGATGCTAGGAAGATCAGCTAAGGCTCAAATTGTAGCCAAAGAAATACTTAATATGTCCTGCAAGTCGTAAATTTCAATTCCC
>LQNS02276867.1:379460-403599 GCA_001587735.2 Parhyale hawaiensis
CACAAGACAGGTCACCTCTGTGTCATTGGAGTCATGGATTTAAATGGCTCACCAGACTAGAGAGCGCCGTGAAGTGGGTGCTGTATTATAAAGGTTTGGTAGCACATGGTGCAAATGGTCAAGCTTACAGCAGATAGATCTCGTGTGGGTTGATCACATCTGGACGCAAATCTGTTAGCTACCGCCTGTGGGAGTGAGCAAGGTTGCGGAGTATGAGTCGGCCGGAGTCGGAGGATTTGAGGCGGAGTTGGAGTCGGAATCTCACTTGCTCTAGGAGTCGGAGTCGGAATTTTTAGCCCGACTCCGGAATCCCATTTATACACAAATATTCAATTCTGAATTTTCTGTCACAAGTTTAAAAAAAAAACATTTTTTTTTTGTAAATGTGTGGATATTTTTTTGAACATAGGTCTATCTCTTATAGCTATAGCTTCCATGTATTTTCCTATTCCATATGATGAGGCCATTGAGAAAATGTTGAGTAGAACTTTCACACCTGGTACATTATGGCAGGGGGGCAAAATGATAAATTTTGGACCAATTGTTCTGAAATTTGCATAGTAGACTAGCTATATATATTATTGAAAAAGAAATAATTTTTCTCCTACAAATTACTTGATTTACGCCTTAGTTTTTTTAGATAATGGGAAATACCTATAAATATAGCTATACCGTACGACGGGGCAACTCGGGACGATTTTTTACTTTTTTTTAATAACTTCTTACTATGGATGATTTTTGCTACAAACTGGGTGTCATATTTTAGGTCTGGATGAGAGCTACAGAATGGTGTCTAAGAAAAAATTCTAGCTTTTAATCATAGCGGGCAATGAACGAAAAACGAGCGTCCCGAATTACCCAGGCACCCGGGGCTACTCGGGACACCTGTAAATAAAGTGTTAGAAACATGCTTTAAAACTATTTTTAGAAGCTCAGATGTCTTTAATGATGATTACAGATGTTCACCGTGTATTGTTTGACCATATTAATATGTTGGACGAAGTTTTTGAAGACATAAACACCTGTGGAATAAGATTGAATTATATTTCTACTATCGTATTTTATGACAAATTTTTAAATTTTTCTCAACTTTGTTTTACATAACTACATGCCTGATTTGCCGCCAGATGTCATTGACAGGCACTCTATGGTGAAACACTGCTCAAAAACTCTCTCTTTGACGAAGTATATGCCACGCTAGTGAATCCTCTGTATGATGTTCTGATAAACATTAGCTAAAATACAAAGCATTCCTTGCAATGATGTAGAGTCCAGCTAATGTCCTAAAGTATAATATGTTCTCTACACTTCTCAGTGCTTGTTACATGTCCTTCCTGACGTAATTCCTCCATGAAACGTAACTATAAACTAGTTTATAATGTGACACCGTCGTAATTACTGCCAAGTATTATCCAGTGCTTCTTTTGATGTTATTGGTACGTTTTTTCATGTAAATACCTACTAATACTTATCGTCGGGAACAACAAGGATTGTTTTCGTCGCTTTCAAGTTAAATCAGACCTTTTTACTGGAAAATATTATTGATAAACAGGTTTTAATGGGTGTCCCGAATTACCCCGGGTTGCGGGAATGGCCGCCATTTTGTTTTGAAAAGAGGTAGATACATTCTGATTGTGAGGTTCTATAGCCAACACCCTACGCTACATTCCATCTAAGTAACGTTTTGCTCTCCGCCTTTTAGATTTTTCACCCCAGACCTTAGCAGGGGGACTTTGGAAAAAAATTAAAAATGCCGTTTTTCTAGAATTTTTTCTAGTATTTGCATGAGCTGAATTGAATGTTTTCTATGCTGAACCAATAGCAAAAATGTTGAAGTTTATTGTCCTATTTTTAGTTTGGCAAAACTCTGCATAGTTTGGTTTCTACAGCCCTCAATATGTGAAGTGGGACAGCTGTCCCGAGTTACCCCGTCGTACGGTATGCATTTTTTCAAAGTTTCAAAGGAATAGAACCCAATAAGTTTTCACGCTAAAATAAAAGCAATGACTGTTTTAGATTCCTTGAAACATTCCTAACAAAACTATAGAGCTGGATTTTCCATTTTTGTCCATTTTTTCAAGTTTGCTCAAAACCGATTTTTTTCCCCATAGTTTAGTTAGGTAGTGATTGGACAGAATAGCAAATGGAGAGTCCAGCTCTGTAGTTTTGTTGAGAATGTTTCAAGGATTCCAAAAATATCATTGTTATAGCATGAAAACTCATTGAGTGCTATTCCTTTGAAATTTAGAAAAAACGTATAGGGATATACCGTATCTATATATATCTAGTGTCTCAAAAACTAAGGCCTAAATAAGAAATTGTATTAGCAAAATGTGTTTCTTTTTCAAAAATGCATGTATTTTGCCCCACATGCCCCCTCACATAATGTAGCTACCAGTTGAAGATGTTTTACCCAAATTTTTTTTTAATATCCTCATGTCCTCAATTTAATGTCCCAAATGATACAAAATCTCATATATGTACAATACACCTAGCGTCTTCAACTTGATATGTGTATGTACTAGCAAAATTATTTTGACGTGTTTAATGTTTACATCAAATATCTACTTGTTTTACCAAGGAGTCGGAAGTCGGAGTCGGAAAATCTTGAGGGCCAGGAGTCGGAGTCGGAAATTCTGGAGGGCCAGGAGTCGGAGTCGGCCCTTGAACCATCCTACTCAGCAACCCGGGGGGTGAGGCATGTAAGAAAAACACAACTCGCGAGGTTCCCATTGGGAAGCCTCAGCAAGCTAAATTGGTGTGATACGTTGCAAGAACAACAGCTTCTAAAGTGAGAGGTAGCTATATAACTATCCCTGAGATTTTGCTAAGGGCCGTAGGGTTCTACAGGCCAATACAGTGTTAGAGATTTGTTAGTTAAAAGCGAGAAGCATGATTCCGTAGTAAGTGAAACCCCTTGAAGGGAGCTCTGACATATCCGGCATTAAGGGAAGAGCTGTCGTGACGCCCGCCGGAGAATTATGGAGAATTTGTAGCAAGTTCTTTACTTTCAAAGGATAGTTAGTTGGAAGGAGATTGGATCAGTTTCAGGAGCATTTTGATCAAAACTGGCATAGGGTTACAGTTCAGGATCTTCCAGGAATATACTGTGAGGAAACCCAATGGTAAGGAAAAATATTAGGGCTCATTAGCAGTGGCACATAGCTCAAAGTACTCGCTGGGAGAAAGAAGAGGAAATGTTGCTGGTCGGATGGCAGGTCCGGAGTTGCAGAGTCTGCTGATTAAAGTAGGGATCTGTATCTAATTCCCTGACTCACAGAGTTGAAGTATTGGTATGGCCAACATAGGGGGGCTGTGAAACGCCCTCTGATGTAGCGATGTTTGCTCTTTGCAAGCTCAAAATTAACCGAAAGTCTCTCGACCATACAATGGGTATGAATCGTTATAGACGTTCCACTATTGTCAAGCTTCTGGTTGTAAATCATTTTCGGTATTCAATCGGGTTGTAGGCCCTGGAAGGAACTGGAAGAGCCACAATTGAAGCCTCTCTGTCCATAGGCGAAGAAGCCACAAAAGTCTTAACAATATAAGGACCAACTAAAATGCCCGCATCTTGTAGGCCTAGCATTATATATTTCTAATGGTTTCTAGGTCCTTAAAGGGTTAAGCATGCTGCTACCGTGGGATAAGAGAGACAGGTGGGGAAAAGCCTTTCTAACTATCAACCAATCATATTTCGAGTGTCAGCAAAACCATTAAACGACTTTTGAAGAAATGCTTCATTCACCAGCTAAGGATATCATTCTTACACCCAGTAGGTAGACTACCTTATAGCTTTTGATATACGAGAAGCTGTTTGACGAATTTAATGAACTTCTTTTCAAAAGTTACGAACATCAAAGAAGAAGCAAAAGTAGTGACTCTCCTTTACATAGACTGCCATGAGAATTTCAATATAGTTCCCTATCAATATTTATATATTTAAAAAACTCGAGGCCCATGCCATCTAAGGTGAGTTTTCACGTCGTATGTAAGCATAGCTCACTGTTCGGCTACAGCAAGTGCAAATCCATGGACTGACCAGCGACTAGACGCATTTCTTATGTGACGTTTCACATGGTGGCTTACCTACCCTTTTCCTCTTCATTATTTACATCAGTGGTCTTGTTCTTAACATCCGCAGTAAAATCAGTGAATTTGCACATGACACTAAATTTTGTCATAGGGTTGTATTGTACAGCAACAGCGTAGAGTCCCAGCAAGAACATGACTATCCCATGGAATGGACTGCAACGTTGCAGATGAGCTTCAGTATTGACAAATGTTCAGTAGTGCACAATGGGCCACAGAAAACATCCCAGTGTGACTTCAAACGAATAGTAGGGATTAAACTAGTATCGCACTCAGCCTTGTGACCTGGGAGCAGTGTGACTGTTGACCAGTGTAATAAGTCAATTTGACCAAAGAATCGGCATCAGCAAAAATGTGCTGATGCCGATACCCTCCAAAAGTGGCGATTCTTGTCGTTGCCTTTGCCAATTAATAGCCACACCCCTATACCAAATAGACCAGCGATTGCGTGCACTGTGGAAATAATTCTCTGCTGGCTCTCTCTGGTCGCTAACTGCGACCCAAGAGAAGAAACCCAGTATAGCTAGTGACTTCACACTCGTGAGGTAACGTAGGGAACATTACTTGGATTTCGTCCAAGATGCACTAAGTACACAAGCTAGTGATCTCCTAACACCAAACAACTGCTGAAAGCTATACTGGGGTTGATTTGTTAGCTACTGGATGAAGCATCTGCTTGGTTTGGAATAAAGTGATTTAAAAGTGAACCTGATGGTCCTTCTGAGTGGTAAAGATTGAGTAGCTCATGAACTTGCGACTATAATTCCATTGAAGCCTTACACCATATGCCTGTTACATGTTTGCTTCCTGATTTCACAATTGGCCGTGCGTATTTAACTCCTTTGATAGTCATCATATTTGCGATAACATAGGCTAATAAGTTTTTTTTTCAACAGGCAAGTACAGGTGGCAAGTGGCGTGGCATTGCCAAGAAAGGCAAGAGAAGAGATGTAGGCCTGTTAGAACCTGTGGACACCTCAGTCAAAGAGAAGCCCGTGCCTTACATGCCCTCACTGGACAAGCACCGAGCAGCTGCTGCAGCAGCTGCACAGCCTAGCTATGCGAACATCGCTCCCCGTCTGACAGGCCCCTCCAGCGAAAAGCTCCGTGTTAGTGTTACCTCTCAAGATAGTGTTTCTCTCAGAACTGCTGGCAAAAACCAAAGAAACAGTTTTACAAATCCGCAAGAAAAACATGCAGCAGTTGCTGCTCCAAGTTTAGATGGCGCTTCTGTTAGCAATCTTCCTCGAGCGAGGGGTAATCATATATTAGTGAAAAATAAAGCTTCTGGAAATGCATGTAATGCTGTCCTCTCTAAGTCCGCCAATTCTGTAGTATCATCACTTAAGAGTAAATCGAAGTTTTCTAATTCTAGAGCTCGTCTTAGTCTTTCTAGGGATAGCAACACGAGTAGCTTGTCTTGTAATAGTATTGCTGTTAATTCCAACAAAACTGATAGAAAATATAGTGACCATGCCAAATTAAGTAATTCAAAACCTAAACAGAAAGATTTGACTGCAAGTGATGTAAAGTCAGGAGATACGATTGTTGGAAAAGACAAAATTCCTGACACGGTGGGCAGCAATGATTCTTATGATGGCAGCACCACTGACCAGTCTGACACAGCCGTAGTAGCTCCCAGAGAGGGAGGCAGTGCTGCCATGAAGACCAAGAAGAAAAAGAAGTGCGGTTTCATGCGACCTGCGCAGCCTAGAACCGGCAGCAAGCCATCGAAGCACAAAGCTATTCTCGGTCGATTGCTGGATTTTTCGAAATCAACACCAGCTGCCTCGTCCGATAAGCCACCGAAGGAAAAGCTTCCGTCCAAGGCAGAGCAGTCCAACTCGTCCACTAGAAAATCTGACTCTGAAAGTACCAAGTCCAAAGGAAACAACAAATCTGAAGGTCCATCGTCTCTAACAAAAGGTGATGCGATCAGTAGCAAAAGCAACAAGAGTGGCGGTGAACATGAGCAGAACGCCTCTGCTGGCAGTAAAATTTCCAAGAAGTTAAACTTGGTATCTAACCATGACAGTCGAAGTATATCACCCAGCTATTCAGATACAGCTCTCTCCAGGAAAGCTAAAGATATTTCTAATGCTGTCCCTAGAAGCAGTGATGGTAAGAGACATTCAAGCAGCAGAGACAGTCCACACAGTGCACCTGATCATCATAGGACTAGAAAATCGCACTCGTTTGAAAGGACTGGTGGTGTACATACTAGAGACTCACCGAGTGTTACAAGGTCTCGCCATAATTCCAGCAGCAGTGCAGAGTCCTTGGCTTCAAATAGTAGAAGACCCAATAGTCGTTCGAGTGTTGGTTCCTCCGCTCAAGAGTCTGAAGCTCATCTGCCCCTACGCAGCTCACGCCCATGCAGTTCAGATAGAAACTCTTCTCAAAGTTGTAAGTCAAATGAAGATAGCAGTGAGCATAATATGAAGGGGAAGTCAAGTGATACTAGCGTAAGTATAAAGTCTCACTCCAGTGGGAAGCACCGTGTAAATAAGGAAAACCATAGCAAGAAAGTTAAGAGTAGGAGCAGTACACCTGATGATACCAGATCGAATAAGAACAACCACTCTGACAGAAGTCGTAAACTGAGATCAAGAGTGAAAGAGAAAGAAAATCAAGATCACCAGTCAAGAAGGAAAACAAGAAGCTTGTCTAATTTAAAGAGTGATCTTGATGACAGACCTCCCAGCGCTGGTAAGAGCGATATAGGCTCTGAGCTTCGTCTTGCAGCTCCTCAGACAGAGCAGGCTCAACCAGTAATTGTGCAGTATCGACATTCCCCTCGCTTTGTTGTTGATGTTGAATCTGTTGCTGAAAAGAAGCAAAATCTCAGAAGTGGTTCTAGGGAGTCGTTACGGCTTGAAGATAACATTTGGGAAAATTCCGATGCATCAGACTCGGATGAATTGCCGGATTTGTCTGGTAAAACTTTTGAAAGAGAAGTAAAGTGTAGCAGTAGCCTTGCTGGAGAGGATAGTCCTGCCGCTCCTCCTGAGCAGCTCAAGCCGTGTGATTCACAGAAGACTCCTGCTGAACAATCACTTTCCAATTCTGCCTCTTGCGCCCCTCTAACTAATATCTGTGCAGCTACATCACCTGGTGAACAGTCCAGTGATGCAAGCGAAGCAAAAGTTACAGAAGTGTCTGGTGATCCAGACAAAGGGGATGCTCCGAGCGTGTATAGTTTGGCCGAGTCTTGTGACAAAAATGCCATTTCGACTTGCAACTCTGCAACATCGCCGCCAGTTCCTGACCAGCCTGCAACGCTTCAGTCTTCAGAAGCTTGCAGTGATGAGGCAAAAGAAAAGAAGGAATTGCTAGATTCAGGCGTTGTATCGAATGCTACTTCCGGGGATAGTCCTGCATGTACCCCAGCCGACAGCGCTGAGAAAATACCACTGTCTGGAAATTCTGAAGCTGTGGGAGATAAATTGAGTAGTGTACTTGCTAAAGCTGTAGNTGCTACTTCCGGGGATAGTCCTGCATGTACCCCAGCCGACAGCGCTGAGAAAATACCACTGTCTGGAAATTCTGAAGCTGTGGGAGATAAATTGAGTAGTGTACTTGCTAAAGCTTTAGAGGGAGACAGCAATGGTTCAGTTCATGCGGTTACACAGACCGTTTCTACTTCCTCGTCTCTGGGCGTCCAGAGTGGGACCGAGAGCCCCGCTGCATCTGAGGCAAAAGCTGGAGTGTCACTAGCGTCAGAAACGTCTTCTTCAAAAGCAGGCAAGCGCGTGCGTTTGGATCGAAATTCATTCAACAAAAGTGATAAAATCAAACAAGCTGTCGACCAAATTATTAAAGAAACGTCTCCTCAAAAAGGAGAGCAGGAGCTGACGCCTCATAAGAATGGCAGCTTATCAGCGAACAAAGAATTAAGTTTTAAAACCAACGAGAAGCTAATTTCTTCTGTTGGTAGCCTTGTTCAGTCACTCAGCGCGTCAGCTAAAAATGCAATACCAGCTGTTGTCTTGGTAAGAAATGATGGACCAGAAGGTACATTATCATCCGCTACCAGTTTCGAATGTGACAAAGCAAGAAAATTGGAATCCGCTCCAGATGGCAGCGAGACAGCTGGTAAAGAAGTGACTCCTTGTCAAACTGCTGATGATGAATCGTCTGTTACTTCCGCTGACGCGACCCATGTGGGAGGAAGTGGAACGCTTTCAGCAGAATCAGCTAATGTAGATCAGTCAAGGGTGGAATGTCCTGCAGAGGCAAATATAAAGAAGACGGAGGAAGATCAGCCTTCTCTGCCACTGCCGGAAGAGACAAATGCTGACCATTATAGGTGCAGTGATGAACGTGTTGATCTGCTACCTACTGCTGTCATCTCTGCAGTAAAAGAAACGCGCCTCATTGACTCGTCGACTGTTGAAAACGAAGCACCTTCATCTACAACTTCCGTGATTGCTGTACCAAAAGAGTCGGGAAGCGCACCTAGTCGTTCAGAATCCGAACCAGAATTGCCCAGTGGTGTTACTGAGACTGGTGATGTTCCGAATATGGAACTGCCCGTGAACAGCAGTGTCTGTGAAAACACATCACCAGAAATCCTTGCTACTGATGCTAAGTGCCTAGAAAACGAGACAGAGTCACTTGGAGCAACTGCTGATGAGTCAGCAGCCGTAGAATGTGAAGCAGTGCAACCTGATAATGACTCTCGACACTCAGAAGTGGTTAGTTCAGTGGATAACGAAAAAGTAGTGTCAAATGTACCTACCCAGTCTAGCAACTTGAATGAGGAAGCAATGTCCAGAAGGGCTTCCTTGAGAAGTCGGCGGTCCAGCTCTCAGTCTTCAGCCGCCAGTGCTGTCGACAATGGTAGCACGAAAGTCACAAAGCGCACATCCAGCAGATCATCTTCCTCTGATACAGCTTGTAAAGTAGACGCCAATGATGCTCGCGCGGTTGTTCAGTGCTCTGAATCTGTGCAGTCTAACGAAGCAGAACCCTGTAGCCAGCCCGTGGCTACGCCGGACACTGAACCGCACGACGTGGACAAAAAAGTCTTGACTACCCATGATGACGATACCACGTCTAACTCGGAAGGGGACCCTGATGCTGCTTGTACTGAGTTCAATGCCCCAAAGCAGGGAAATGAAGAGACCTCGGGAGGGCATAAGCGCAATCTGCGCGGCTCACAAGTTCACCGAAATAGAAGTATCGTATTGCCTGAGGCTTCGGATGAGCCTTCTAAGTCTAAGGATCTGCGCAGTGATGGAGATGGCCAAGCAAGTAACACTAATAGTGATGTAGAAGATGAAGAAGATGAGAGTTCAGACGAAGAACCCAAAACCCGAGTGTTGCGTGGCCGAATTATTGAGCCAGTGAAGATAGGCAGTAAAGTAACAGCTGTGCCTTACTCACCACTGGAGAAAGCTGAAATTTGTCGGTATCCTCGAGTAAAACTCAGAAAACTCACCTATGTAAACTCCAAACCTGTACTGGTTGAAAATGTTAACTACAGTGCCCCGGTGCAAGATGTTGACTGCAGTGCTCCGGTGCAAGATGTTGACTGCAGTGCTCCGGTGCAAGATGTTGACTGCAGTGCTCCGGTGCAAGATGCTGACTGCAGTGCTCCGGTGCAAGATGTTGACAGCAGTGCTCCGGTGCAAGATGCTGACTGCAGTGCTCCGGTGCAAGATGTTGACAGCAGTGCTCCGGTGCAAGATGTTGACAGCAGTGCTCCGGTGCAAGATGTTGACTGCATTGCTCCGGTGCAAGATGTTGACAGCAGTGCTCCGGTGCAAGATGTTGACTGCATTGCTCCGGTGCAAGATGTTGACTGCATTGCTCCGGTGCAAGATGTTGACAGCAGTGCTCCGGCGCAAGATGTTGACTGCATTGCTCCGGTGCAAGATGTTGACAGCAGTGCTCCGGCGCAAGATGTTGACTGCATTGCTCCGGTGCAAGATGTTGACAGCTGTGCTCCGACGCAAGATGCTGACTGCAGTGCTCCGGTGCAAAATGTTGACAACTGTCCTCCAGTTGTTGAAGAAAAGAAGCAGCTTCCTCCCATCAACTTACCCTTTTGGGAAGATGGTTGTTTTATTGTCCCCCCTCAAGCACAGCGTATAAAAGTGCGGGTTACGGATGACAGAACGGCTGTGCAGATGAAGGATCGTCGGCATAGTGGTCAGCTGATAAAAGTTATCAACTACAAACATGAGGTTTTGGAAAACGCTTACATTGAAGATGGAAAGGTGATGCGATATCCTTTACGAAAATCTAAAGCTTCTGAGCCCGAACCCATGGAAGAGTTCCAAGTGGAGTGGAGTGATGGTGATTCTAGGAGCGAAAAAGCATCTGTGGATCGTAAACCAAAGGAAGACAGTTCCGGCAGCGAAGTTGTTACTTCAGCAGCATCTGAAGAGCGTACTACTTCATCTCAGCAGCAACAGGAGTGCAAGACTGCAACCGCAGCTGTGGAGATGCCTGACGCTGCTCTAGACAGTCAGCTCAGTGCTGGATCCGGCACGTCAACTCCCACGCCATCCACGTGTAGTGATGCTGACGTCAGCCTCACAAGGTCCAAAAGACAACCCAAAGTTTCCCAGCGACTCTTGGAGAGCATTGAGTCTGGAAGCATCGGTCTCGCAACTATGAGCAAACTCATGGAAAAAACTGGTCTTGATAAAAGGAAACAAGCTCTTCCAGAGTCTCAGAATAAAGAAGCGCCGGAACTGGCTGAGTCAGAAGCTGATGATGATTCCAAAAAGTCTTTTCCTAGCAAGAAAAAATCGAGTGAAGATGTATCTACTAAGAACAAATCTAGGGAAGATGTGCCTGTGAAGAAGAAGTCGAGTGATGGTGTATCTACTAAAAGTAAATCGAGCGATGATGTACCAACAAAGAAGAAATCGAGTGAGGATGTGTCGACTAAAAATAAATCGAGCAATGATATACCGACGAAGAAGAAATGGAGTGATGATGTACCGACTAAGAAGAAATCGAGTGAGGATGTGTCTACTAAAAATAAAGCGAGCGATGATGTACCAACTAAGAAGAAATCGAGTGAGGATGCGTCTACTAAAAATAAAGCGAGCGATGATGTACCGACTAAGAAGAAATCGAGTGAGGATGTGTCTACTAAAAATAAAGCGAGCGGTGATATACCAACTAAGAAGAAATCGAGTGAAGATGTGTCTACTAAAAATAGATCAAGTGAAGATGTATCTAGTAAAAAGAAATTGACTGAAGATATGTCTAGTAAAAAATCGAGTGAAATACCATCTACTAAGAAAAAAGTTAGTGAGGATGCAACTACTAAGAAAAAACCAAGTGAGAGTGACCAACAAGTTGAGCCTTGTAAGAATGTCGCCGTTAAAAGAAAGCATATTGATGATGAAGAAAATTCCCTGCCTGATGTCAAGCGCAAGAAAAGAGAGAGCAATGCCGACCTGACCTGTTGTAATAATCAGTTCAAAAATTCCTTTGATTTACAGCGACACCTGATAAAGAAAGCGTCCCAGGGCGACTCAGATCATAAAGAGAAGCTGACTGCCCTTGGATACAGCAAGTGTGAGCGGTGCCCTGCCTGGATCCGCTCGGCCATGATGGCGATACACATGCAGAATATTCACAACGAAGCTTGCAGTGCTGCCACAAAGCTCAAGCTCGAAACTACAGTCATAAAGCTCAAGAAGCAAACTGTCGTGGCCAAGTCTTCTCCGAAAGCAGATTCCGCCCGAAAGTCTGCCTCAGCCAAGAAGAAACCTATAGTTGATCTTGGGCCCCGAGTATCTGTTGATACTGACAGCACTACTCAAGATGGTTGTGAATATTCCAAGGAGAACAAAGTGCCCGCGTTAAAAGGTATTCTCGCCAACAAAAGTTCCTGTAGTAAAAGCAAAAATGTGGAAAAGAAGAGTGTTACTCTAAAGTCTCCCAGACGCGGGACGTCTAGTTCCAGCGGTGACGACGACGACGACGACGATGAATATGACGAAGATAGTGAGACATCGAGCTCTCCGTTCACATCTGAAGATGAAGCTACTTCTAAAAAATCAAACAGAAGGCGCAAGACAGGGAAAAAGACCGGTACCATTGATTCATTTGATGACAAAGACAATTACAAACCTAAGAACAATTCAGATCGCGCACTGCTCCATTTATCCGAACATTCTTTTGTTGATCACAGTGAAAATAACAAAGCCCAAATTAAGACCAAATCGAGTTTGCGGAGCAGTCGTCGCAGTTTAGACGCCGCCTCGCCTCTCTTGGAGAAACTTAACAAGCGGGGCAATACTAAAGTTAAGCAGAAGCGGCCCTCGAGCTACAACTCCTCATCGTCTGAGGATGAATCGAGTGGCATTAGCTCAGCAGATGAAAGTGGGACTTCTGATAGTGACTCGTCTGCATCTTCTGTTGGTAATAAAGAAAATATTCCATCAGTGGAGTTGGAAATGTATACTTTTCCATCCACCAATGATTACCTTTCCATGTTTTTAATGGATCGTAGTAATCCAAAACTGAAGTTATATACCACCATGGAGTCAATATTCGTCAGCGATGTTACCTTGGGTAACGGTAAGAAGCAGCTGAGTTACTTAACCGAGAACAACAATATTATTTATGTTAACCATAGCCATAATGTCTTTCCGAACCACAAAGATCTCGCCAGTCACATTCCTAAGCCTGTGTTGGTGATGAAGATGACAAAGTTGAGTAGCAGTGTGGATAAAAATTCCTCTCACAACATGAACAGTAATGTTCTTAGGGACTCCAACAGTCAGGTCTCTTCCAATAGATCAATCTTCACAGCTCATAAAGTTTCAGAGTTGCTCTCTGAGCTGCTCAACAAATCTATTAAATCTCCTAACAAAACCGTCAAGTCAATTGCCAAACCATCCGCAAGTGAAGCGAACGTGCCAGATGCTACAGCAGTCGGTGCTCCAGTTTCATCCGCTGGGTCTGGCGTACTCAGTGCATCGTCTCCAGTAAAGACACAAGCCGCTCCAATGCCCAGTCCTTCTCATCAGTCACCCGTAGATCCTAAGACTAGCANCCGCAAGTGAAGCGAACGCCCCAGATGCTACAGCAGTCGGTGCTCCAGTTTCATCCGCTGGGTCTGGCGTACTCAGTGCATCGTCTCCAGTAAAGACACAAGCCGCTCCAATGCCCAGTCCTTCTCATCAGTCACCCGGAGATCCTAAGACTAGCAGTTCACGTGCGCCCGCCCAGGAAACAGCACCAGCCTCCCCTGTCCCTGCTATGCCTCCGCCCGTAGTAGTTGACGATCAACTGAATCAGAAGGAGAATACTCTTCAGAAAGGCGAATTGGATTTGTTAGAAAGTATTATTTCTTCTACTATCGCATCCCCCGATCGTTTAGAAAATCTCGCTACTGATTTTGTAAATACCACGGAACAAATGAGTTTCGCTGATGAGAATTCTTCTCGAACTATGTCTTCAGATGAGATCTTACCTTATCTGCAGGAAAGTTCTTCTTCTCTACCTGTATTTACACCTAAGGAAGTTGATAACCTAGTTTTGCGGGACCAAAAACTAAACGACTCATCAGATCATAATAAGAAGTCGCCAATTGTTCGTAAAACATCTCAGACGTCACCACAAAAGAAAATTATCTTGAGTGCCTCTGGACAACCTAGTGAGAAGCTTTCTTCCGCTACCAGTGGCACATTTACGACAGTGAATTCTGCCCCTGCTGAGCAGGATACTGCCACTAGCACTAGTGCGCCTTCCTCTGACTCAGTCGCCACATTTACGCTGCCCATGTCTCCTGCAGTAGCAAGCAACGTTACCAAGTCTCCAGCGCAACAGGACAATGCTCCTCCTGTTAAATCTTCCTGGTCTTATTTAGACGACGACAGCGATGAATTCCTGGCAACTCTCGAGTTCGCTGATACATTACAGAGCCCGTCTCGTTTGGATAGTTCCGATGGCATTGAGGCTGATGAAAGCCAACCTGCAACTGAGGCCGAATTTGATGAAAACGTCGTGTATGATGAGTCAAATATTACTTTCCTTGAATCTCGGCCTGGTGAAGACAAACCTATTGAATCTTTGACCCCACCGAAGAAATTGGCGTCGCAAGAGAAGAGTCCTGTTCATAAAAGCCAGTCGCTGCCTAAAATCAGTCCAAAGGCAAAGAACAGTCCTCTTATAACAAGTAAGCCTGCAGAAGATTTAAAGAAGATACCTCACTTGCTTTCTACACCCAAAAGGATATCACGCAGAATCATGCAGGATCCCGAATCACCTCAACAAACGCCTCCTCGTGACGACTCGCCATTGCCTACTTTCATCTCTCCACCGAGCCGAAAGAGGCTGCAGTGTTTCGATGAGTCTGAAATGAGCTCGCCTAACTTACCGTGCTCCCAGCTTGCTTACTCGGCCCTTTCGGACAATGATATATTTGGACTCTGGCCTGCAGGTTCCTCACCCAGAGTCGTTAGTTCTCAGTCACCTCTCCGCGTGTCCGAGTCTCGCAAACGCAAGAAAAAGTCTAAGAAAGACAGCACTGCTGAGCAGAATCGTCTTAATACTAAACCAAAGGAAAAGAGACTGGAGGATTCACCAAAGAATGCTGCAGACGAATTGTACGACGACTCTAGTCCCGCTTGCACTTCCCCCCGACTTACTAATGACCTGTCCAGTGAATTTGTAGATAATTTGCAAAAGAGTTCACACTCGGAAGCCGACAGTTTATTGGCTGCTAAGGAAATTGCAGATGAAGCTGTAGCAGCTGCTCCTGTTGCCAGTCCTGCCAACCCACCTAGTCTATCACCCAAAGCCAATATTAAGTTAGCTGTCTCGTTTGACGATGGCACGGGACCGCTCGAGTTCTCGCTCGACTCTATTAGAAATCGCAGCTCGTCACCAAGTGTTTTGCAGCAATCCAAAGAAGATACGAGGCAACCTCCAGCGAAACCCGTCTGTCCGGCCTCACCGACAGGCAACCCTGTGTCGTCGTCTACTCTGTTGGAAATATTCACACCTGATAATGACTTGGGTTGCATTAGTGAAACTGAGTCTTTGACATCACGTCCCGATACGAGCATCAGAAAAGCCAAGAAACACAAAGAAAAAAAAGTAAAATCTAAGAAAAAAAAGAAAGAAAAACGGAGACATCATTCCCCTTCACCGTCGCCCAAAGAGCTTTCTCCCGATACCAAAGGCCTTAAGATGAAAATCGATTTGCGAGGGATGACCCCTGCTGTAGTGAACACGAGTTCCTCGGTGCCGGGTGAAGGTGATGGTTTACCCTCACGCTTTCTTCGACCTCTTATTGAAGCTTCTCTTACCTCCCCCGTTATAGATTTCAGTTGGCCGTGTCCCGAGTTGCCTGTGCCACCGGAAGAGCCTCATGTCACTGCTAGCGATGACCCAGTGCTGAAAGTACCCTCAGGAGCAGAGGCTCCGGAAGTTACCAATGAAGACCAAAACGATGATCAGATTACATTAGGCTCCTTTGTTGATTCGTCGTCTCTAGAAGCGGCGCCTGACTGTGCTACAGAGCTGGCAACAGATGAAGATCCACTCGGCAACTGTGGTGACAACATGCTGCCTCTGACTCTCCCTGTGAAGCAAGAAGAACTAGCACCTTCAGAAATGGTTGCTTGTCATATTGACAGCAGCTGTTACGAATCGCCTACGAGACCGAAGCGCAGAAAACTAAGTGAAAATCTAAGCGATCGTTCTTTGAGAAAACGTCGCAAATTGTCCGATTCTGTGCTCAGTGATCGAGCCTATCTGGAGGACAGCGTGGCCTGGGGTGACTCAAGTCGTCTGTCCCAAGACTCTGATTGTCTCTCGCCAATATGTATCCGCACTCAAAACACTTCTGAGCAACCACAGTCATCCTCGGTAACTCCTCCTGAAGATGAGCGTGTGTTGTCTGAACAGAATGTTGAGGGAAGCGATGGCGTGGTGTCTCCTCGGCCTTGGTTGGGTCGCGGTGCTAAGCTTCGAGCCGCAGTTCTTATACAGGACCAGCAGGTGGGCATCACTGACTCGCAGGTTCCCACTTCTACGCCGACTGCGCAGCCTGCTGAGATAAGAAGCCCCAGTGCTGATGATACACAACTAGGTGTTGCAACTCGGTCAACATCTCCGCTACAAGCAGCGGGCAACCCCGAGGAAGAAAAACCAAGCGATGACTGTCCTTCATCAAAAAGTCGTCACCCTCTTTCCCCCAAACACTCCACTCCCATCAACAGGAAAGATTCCGTTTCTCCTGAAAACAGAACCTGGCACTCTCGCGGTGCCAAATTGAAGGCTCAAGTTATTATTTCGGAGCAGCAGAGTGGCGTGAAAGATTCGGCAGTCCTTGCTAATGAGCTGCCCGGGTCTGGGGCAAACGCCTCTTCTCCGTTTTCTCCTAATGACATTCGATACTTCTTCCAGCCTAAGAAAACAGCGGAGGTATTGCCTGCGTCCTCTACTCCGACCGTATCCCTACCAAAGGCAGATATTCGCTCATTCTTTGTGTCAAAAGCATCTCCTAGAGAGGAGGAATCTGATATATCTGCATCAGCTGACCAAGGTGATGTAAGCGATAGAACACAAACTGAGGCCTCGGCAATACCTCCCTCTCACCGAGACATTGACACTAGTGCACCACAAGTAGTCCGCAGACCGATCCCTAGCTCGCTGGATCTAAATATTCCTGTGAGCAATTTGAAATGTTGGTACGAATCTCGCTGTAGCAGACTACCCTTATTTTGTGGCGGTATCCCCCTGAGCCCTGGTAACTTCGTAGGATTTGATTCGTTGGAGCCGTACTCCAGCGCTCGAGCCCAAACCCTGCGCCATATTATTGCCTTAGCCAACATGAAGAAATGGACTCACTTGAACCATGCGTATGCTATCCCTGTTGACCAGCTCTTTGAATGGGATGAGGAGCAGCTAATTCACGAATTGGAGCTGTAATGTCACCAAGCTTCCTAAGTATCCACAATTTTGCTGAAACATAATATGGGTTGCCGTGAACTAATTATTTTATTTTTAAGAATTAGCTGGCAACAGAAGAATGAGATAATCTTTCCACTGGCGTTGGCAAAAGATGTCATTCAGTCGTCTGAACTGATTTACTCTTCTTTCTGGGTATGTTGCGTGACTATTCAATTTTTTATACTCGATGGATCGTAGGCCGTAGGGTTAGATCTGTCTATCCTTGGCGTGTCGAGTAGCGACCCTAGGGAATCTCAGTATGGCTGAATCTACGTACTTTATGAATTTTCATTATATATTTTGCTACTACTTTCTCTGCATTTTACTGCTTAACTAATTTATTGCCGGCCTCTCCACCCGACTGAGCGTGTCCCAAGACAAGTCGTGGGACACGTCCGATTTTTAGTCTCGTTTTTGCTCTCTAGCTGCTAGCGAGGCGGGGCATGCCCTGCGTGTCAGGGAACTCAGCACAGAGAGGTTGAAAGGAGACGTGTCACCTTGGACGTAGAGAGCTCTTTGGCGTCAAGGTACCAAAACTACGTCGTTGAAGTTCCAGTATTTCTATCGTTCCCACTCACATGTCGAGTGCTGCCCCGCTTCGTGTGGAAGCAAACGCGGACACGGTCACTGTCCCTGGGACATGCCCGTGGACACAATCCTTCGTGTGGAGAGGCCTTCAGACTACCTGTATGCGTTGTTCCCTTCTGCAGGCAACCTCGGTCATCGGCTTCTTTCTTCCACTCCAGCATACGGTGCGCTCTCTTTTGTTCCGTCTTTGCTGCTGTACTGTTCGAATCTCTCGATTTAGGTTTATTTTAGGCAGAAATTTATACTTCTGGCAGATGAAGGAAAAGCTAGTGTCCTTTTTGAATACTTTTACATTAGGTATATTTATACTGCAAATACAAGATCCCCAATTTTAATACGGCCTTTATTTGTATGTAATTTATGAATACTTTTCTGCTACCTCACGGATGGCGTTGGATGGACCGTTATGTTTGCCCATCCTATTTTATGGTAACGTCGCCACACGCCTTGGCATATTCCTTAGAAGAAGTTGAGCCTGTGGGGCCTACAGCGAAGCAATCGTGAGGATTTACATGCAACAGTGAGGTGTGTGTCTGCGCTTAGAGGACACTATCTGTTCGAGACTCATTGCCTCTAGAATATTGTGCTATGCTGAGAGCTGTGAGTTTTCGCCAGGGACTTTGGTCTTGATTGCTTTTGCGTCACTTCCTCCGTTCTTTGTACTTTTTGCTGAAGTTATTTTTTGGAGTGTATAGTGATGTTTTAAACCTACCTCTTCTTCTCTTCACCTCAGTCGATCTTGGAAAATTATTTCGATAGCAATGCTTGAAACTCAGCCTGTCAGGAAAACTATTTTCCAAGAACTAGGTACGCTCTTTATGTAGCGTCTCATATTTTTATGGTCCTGTCAGAAGTAGGTGGAGGTTAGACGGTAGCTACCCACTTACACATACAGTAGGTAGACTATATTCTATTTTTTCTTCTTTGTTCATCTGAGATATTTCTTACTTTCCTCAATGCAGCGACTCAGACTGTGTTTGCGTGAGCTAACAGCTAGTGTTTTACTAACGCGGCTTATATAGTGTTCACTGCTACCTAGTTTCGCTTTTTTGGTGGGAGGGGTCGCTGCAAATATAGATCCTTTATTTATCAGGTGCACCAAACTGTAGACACTGAGGACTGCTTGGCATATGTAGGTAAAATTTAGAGTAATGAACAAATATTTATATCTGGGGGCTACACCCCCCCCCCCCCTCTTACTGACTTTCCACGGGAGATGTGGTATCTAACAGCAATTTCTGCTAAAAAGCAGCACTGTTGGCCGACTTGGAACATTTTTCGTGCCATTGAACACTTGGTCGTCCGTGGAGTTCGCACGCCGCGACCTCCCCGAGTCTCACTGCTGGCACCACGCGTGGACAAACCTAGCACTATAATACTAACAGCAAACAAATCTCTTGCCCATGTTGACGATCTATATTTACTTATGATATCAATCACATTCGAAAAATTCGAGCGTATTTGTGGCTCTGGAATACGTTTCTGATTCAGTGAAATAGTGTCTCGTATCGCAGATTGTTTAAGATTAAAATTTGAGCAAGAAGACGTCTTCTTATCAAGAACTACCTTCTTTATTTTGCCACGAAATCTTGAATGTGCTCTACATTGGCTCCAAAAGGTATAGAATGTTAGCATAAATAGCAGTACTCCTTCATAACTACTGATACAGTTCAGTTGCATCTCTACCTTATTTGAATTGGGTGAACTGTGTGTTGTAGGGTGCTATCGGAGGTCCCTCGCTGCAAATTACGAAATCCCAAATATCAGGTTTGTGCCTTGAGGTCGAATATATGCACCGTTCATAGCGCCCCTGATTGCTTTTCTGTTAACTTGGTACTCTCGTATCGCTGCTTCTATTACTGATCGTGAGCCTCATAAGGTTTTAATGAAAGAGAAGAGCCGTACCCTTGCCTTCTTAGACTAAAGAGTGCCTGTGAGACGCGTTCCCTTGGATGTTACGGTCACGCGTCGAGCAAGCTATAAACTCAAGATCTGTCTGCGACTCACTTGCATCAGTTACTTTCCCACCAAGGAAACCTGGCTCTGCCCCCCTCCCGAGAAATAGATTAGGCCGCAATCGCAGCAGGATCTGGTGACGTTTGTCGCTTCAGGATCCTGTCTGTCAGCACAGGCGTGATTTTCGGAGTACCTGAGTCAGGTTCCTTTGATAGAAAAGTACCGTGTCAGGTAACTAGTAGTGAGACTCGAGCGTTCTTGAGTTCATAAATATCCCGAAGTGGAACCTTGCCGTCTGCGGCTACGCGTGTCACTAAATTCTTTTTTTTTTAGAAGGGCGTGGGCATGGCTGTTTTGTTTCGCTGAAAGCTTAAGTGGCCCCATTCTCAGGGGCCTGTAGCATACGAAGCCTAGCCTCGTGGCTTTGCTGCTGCGGCTCAGTCACGGGGGAGAAGAGCCTGTTGCGCAAATATTCTCATGCAACTCATTGATACTAGCTCGCACTGCACTCCATTTCTGGGAGGATCCATCATTATCTCCATCTTTTTTCTTCCCGCTCTTCTTTCGACTATCTGCCTCCTTCATCCCGCTCTCTCCGGATCCCACGTCGTTCGAGTACCGGGGTTAGGCGCTGCAACAATAGCGGTAGCGTCCTACGACGACACATCCTTCTCCCCCCTCCAATTTTATAAGATACAAATACTGTTGAAATGTGCTCGTGTCTATTGTGCTAACATGGGTCATATAGCCATGTGTTTTGCGGCCACTGTATAGTCATTTCCACATGAACAATTGCTCTCGCCACTACCAGGCACGTAGCACCTCGAGCAAGAAGGCGTTTTGTTATCAAGAATTGCCTTCTTTATTTTGCCACATAATCTTTTATCTGCATCGCTGCTCCCCCAGCGCTGTGTGTGTTGTTACCTTGCTTTGGAGGACGGTAGCCCTGCTGCAACTTTTCCTCTTCCCGACGTATTGGCGACACTAACTGTTGCTGAAGAGCCCTGGAGAACTGAAGCTACAGATCAAATCTTATGGCAACAGCTCAGGGCTTAACCAAAGCCTGGGTTTGAACTCCTCCCGTCGAGTTGCCCCCTTAGTTCATTTAGTGTCGAGTACCGAGCTAAAATCTTAAAGCATAAATTCTTTGAACAAACAAAATAAAGTTTAAAAATTGTTATTATATATGCAACGCAATCGAGTATGGGTGAGGTTTTGAGCATATCACAATATCTACAAAGTTTGTCTCAGCTATCCTGCACCTCTTGGCTTCCGCATTACCCATCAGCCGTAGGAAGCATCACTATGCTGTATATTGTGGTGTGCGTTTGTGTACTAGGACTCGGAGCACCACCTCTAGTTAGCTGGACAGATTGAAATAATTACATATTTGAGTATAGCACGAAATAAGATAGACAGGAGGCGGTATCGTTACGTTAGTAAGTAGGGTCCATTTTTTCGGAGTGCTTCATCCTCCTTGACGTGTGCAGCAGCTGGGCTCCATATAAGTCTGGTGAACATGTTTTTTTCGTTCTTGTTGCTGTGCTGCGTACTTTATCTGCAGATCTTGTGTTGCACTGCGTGCGTCTTTTGTATTCATTATAAAAGTGTTGTCCCTGATCGTATCGCTGTTGCACTGTTTCACGAGGGTTTCACTGAACAAGTAATAAGAGTAATATATATTGTTGCACTGCGTACACTACAAGCTTGTGCTAATTTCCCTCCCTCCTCATGTGACATCTCCAGGGAAGTTCTTTTTGATTTGCTAGGCCAAGCGCCCTAAGCTGCAGCGTGCTGTGTAGGCGCTCATTATGTAGCTATAACCGTGTGCAATATTGCAAACTTCCCTACAGTGCACATGTTGTTATATACCTAAAACTCGCCTTTGGTAAGAAACTTTTGTTTATGGGCTCAAGGGACGTCTCCATATCTTCACATTTGGCACATTCATTCGTGTATGCACCCATAGGGTATCTTTTTGTCGACAACGAAACCTATGCGATCGAACTTAGGAAGTACCCTTACTGACTTTCTTTTGTTTGAGGTGAAATCTGAATGAAGATACAATGGAAATTACCCTCAGTTTAATTACAGCTCTCTTTTATTTATTGCCGTCTGAGGGGAATTTGATCTCTGTCAATCAGCAAAATCTGAATCTTGGGACCGCCGCTTACAATTTTTTCTAGAGCGCACTACGGGCCTCTTCCTTTCTCAAGCAAGTGGTTGCTCAGAGCTTGATATGAAAGAATATTTTTATGTTATGTTTTTACCCACCTGTGTAGCCTAATGTGTTACTTTGAGTTTCTAAGAGTGCACCACTCCATATATTCACTATTCAGCACCTATATAGTATTTTGCAAGTGTCGGTGTACGATGTGTTTTGCTGTTGATTGTTGTTCTCAGCAAGAGGTGTTGCTTACAATGGAGGAAGGTGGCGCCAATGAAGTTATAACGCTTCTTCGTGTGCAGGCCTAAGAATCCCCCCCCCCTTTTTTGTACTCTCAGATATTCCGAGAGGGTTGCCATCAAATGTACTAAGATATGAACCTCCTTCTGCCACAGTGGGTCTTGAGTTTGCTTTATTCCCATCTTAACCATGTACTTGGCTGCTAAACAACAGCGTCATAGGAAAAGCACTTAGCTACTCGGTAAAGTATTATTTGTATCGAAATGCATTCCTTTATCCCTGTAGGATAACAGAGATTATACAAAGTGATATTGAAGTATAGTTCGTGGCTAGATATTGTCCCGCAGCTCTCGGTTAGAACCATATGGTAGCCTGAGAGTGCGAACACCGCGGCTTAGAACCACTGAGTGGCTGCACGGGATACGAAGAACCAGCACCTGCTGCATACACGTTGCACATCATTATGATGATTAGAATTACACTAGCTACAAAATACGAAATGGTTTTGTTCACAAAGACTTTGCTTTCTTTGAGATTTCATCGCCACCGTTGTTAATATTCGTAACTCTTCTCAGAGTGGAGGCTCTTGAACTGTATAATCAATTGCCTTGGATTACATTTTTGTTTGATCTGTTACTTGTTTTTTGTTTAAGTTTTACTCAAAATTATCTCTTTAAGTATTTTTCTTCCATGCTTTACTGAGTGTTGAGTTAGAAACGAGATAGGTAGTGAACTGAAGCTGAAGTCAAGCAGCCATTCTGTCCGACGTTTTAATAGATCGAGCTGTTCCTGCTCGTAGAAGTAACTGTGTTTGTAACGTCAGAGGCTGATTGTTGTGTCTCGTGCGCATGATATTCATTTCACCGTCGACATGAAGTACCAGAGACATGTTGCAGTCACAACACAGTTGGGCTAGAGCAAGCTATAGTTCGCTACACGCAACCCGAAATTCTATCGCCGCCAATGGTTTCACACAGTCGTTAGTACCTTCGGGTTGTCATTGCTGCTGTTTGTTTGTGAGCGGCGGGTTACGCTGGGTAACATGCGTTACGTTAGGGTTGTGGTTGCAACTCGCCTCTGGTGCTAGGCTTTTGCTTCGTTGGCCGCATTTTACAATAGCCTGCTATCAGTTTTGTATAAGTTGTGACTTCGCGCTGTGTCCTACTGTTTTTTTTTTTTTAGTTTGTGCGTTGATCTGTAGGTCACATTGTACACTAATTTGGAATAATTTTTGTGTTACTCTCTTGACTTCTCACCGTGTCTGACAGTTGCTACCTGTATTTGTAAAAAACTGAACGTCTGTTAACACATTGTTACCAGATGACGCTCGGCACGTTGTAGTTCTGCCATTGGGCTCAAGCCTGCTATAACCAGCGGTGTGACTGCTGGTCTGTGTATTTTATGCATGATGTACATGGTTAGTTAATGGTGTAAATATGTTACGACTGTATTATCTTCTCTGAGTCATCACGCGTGTTATTACGTAGACATTCCTAGGTGTATATTGTAACTCGTAGCTATCGTGCAGTGGGATAACCTAGTGCGTATTTTTTCTATCGCCACGAGGACGTTGCTTTTAATGTGTAAATTGAACATAACGCATATATTGAATATATGAAACGGCTCTCTTGTATTTATTTTCCTATTGCTGGCCGTTCTCCTGGAAATTGAACGCCTGAGTGGTACAAAATATTTATTTTATCCCCATGTTATTTTCGGTTCGTTACGTTCGCCCAATGGAAACCTCGCATCGTACGATAGTCTGTTCCCATGAGTTTGTTCATGCATCACGGCGCTCGAATGCGTTGCTGCAACTGTTTACACAACGGAAAAGGGTACAGATTGTTGATGTGTTGTTGACGTGTTATTCATTTCCAGTTTGAAAGCCACCTGAAACTTCGCTAGTGCGCCTCAGGGGGCATAAGATGGGCCATATGGTTAGGTTAGTTAGCGCCACCTGGGGGGTTGTGTAGGCTCCTCAGCCGTTAGCTAGGCCTTCGGGACGTCTGTCTTTCGTGTCCAATTTGCTTCCTTCCACTTTCATACTCCTACTGATGTTACTGTTGTCTGTTCTACCTCTTCTTTCCCGACTAGCTGTTCCCATGCGCGTTGATCCTGTGTGGGAACACCTTCGTGCATTGGATCCCCATTTTTGTATCG